>JAEIGF010000124.1:3045000-3435000 GCA_018903485.1 Drosophila littoralis | reverse complement strand
GCCCAATTTAACTCTGTGATATCTTTTAAATGGAAAGCTGAAAACTATTTCGTGGCAGAGAATTTCACATCGATGAAACAACAAGTACCTATGCAAATGCTGGAAATACAAATACACTGAGTAAAACATCAGTTCAAAATGTGTTTTTTTTTTTATTTGCGTTTAAAATGTTTCTGTTTGTTTTGGGCGGGGGAGGGGGTACGTCGAGAAGGTCAAGAGCGGCACAAAACTTGATTACAGAATCGCGTTTAAAGCGGCAAAAACATTTTAAAACTTCGTGAGTGTGTGCGCGAGTGTGTGTGTGAGTGTGTGTGAGTGTGTGTGAGTGTGTGGCTATAAATGAGAAGCTGTGCGCGTGTGTCGGACATTTGAATAGGACTGAACTTAACTGAAGGGCAGTCAATGTTGATCTACAGGTGCCTACTCTAATGAGTGCACACAACTTATACACACACACACACACACACGCTCGCACACACACACACACATTTGTGGCCTCAGCACTTGCAGTGGGGCGAGCAGTTGTTGTTATGTTTGGGCTTTGTTTGGGTTTTGTTTGGGCCAGGCCAGTTCGCTCATGTGTTAAGCGCAGCACTTGGCTTGCAGATTGTCAAGCATCGGTTTCGAGTGCCATGCCCTGGGTCTGGCTGGGCATTACAAATTCTGTGGCATGCGGCATGTGGCATGTGGCATGTGGCATGCTGGGCTCACTTCATCATAATTACGCACAGTTGCATACAGTTGCATACAAAAAACTACGCACAGGCGGCCACAAGCGCTGCTGAGTGCTGCCAAAGCACTCGAAATAAAAAAGTTGTTGTTAAAAAATATTACACAACACTCACACAGAAGAGGAAGAGGAACAGAGAGAGAGAGAGGGTGAGTGGGGGGTGGGGAGGTGGGGGTGAGGGGCAGACAGGCGGAGAGACTAGTGAACACTTGACGCACAAAAAGCGTTGAGTGTAGTTTTGTTTGCTTTTATTTGCCAACTGAAAATTGGGTCAACTATCAAAGTCAGAGCTGCAAGGGTTAAGTGCCCGCGCGCCCAGCTCTGCCGCCCAGAACTGACCCACACACACACACACACATACATGCATGCACAAAAGAATGAGTGGACAGCTCTACGATTCCTGTTGGCCAATTTTGCTTGTGTTGTTGTTGCTGTCGTTTGTCTGTTTGTTTGCGCAGCGGCAACAAACTAAATAAAATAAATTGTACTATAAACAAGACAACAACTTGAAGAGCCGCCGCAGCACAAAGCAACAACAACAACAACAGCTAAGAACTTGACATGCATGCAGCTTTAACTGTTTCTTGCTGCTGCTGCTGCTGCTGGCTCGGCGTTGCGTGCAACAGCCACAACTTTATTGCAAGCAGCCTAACGGCAACTGTTGCTGCCACAGTTTGCCAACAGCAGCGTGACCGAGCATTGCCCGTTGCTGCAGCCGGTTCAACGTGACTCCACATTCACACAAACACAAACACACACAGGCACACCTCGACTCGGAGTCGCCTGCTGCCTTCTAACGGTCGCATACATAAATCAAGGCGGCCATTTTAGCAATTAGCAAAAAATTACCAACATCGTAAGAACTTGCAGTAGAGTGCTGTGCGTGTCTGTATATGTGTGTGTTTGTGTGTGTGTGTGTGAGCTGGAAGCTGCTGGCCAAAATAGTTTGCAGCAATTTAGATAGTGCGGCTGGTGGGCGTTGGGCGTAGCTGGCAACAGCAGCCATAAAAACAAGCCAAAAAAAAAAAAAAAAAAAGAACAACATCTTCGAGTGTCGCCATTTTGAGTGTGAGAGCGCGTTCGAGTGTGAGAGCAGAGCGCGAGCATTCAGCTCAGATAACGGTCAATTTGCATTTTAATTGAGCGCATGTTGATGCTCAGCTCGTTACACACACACACTCACGCACGCACACAGCCTATGCTGTGCTATCTCGCTCTAGCTATCCCTTTTTGTATTTGCATTCTTTTTTTCAACTCTTATTTGCATTTTGTGCGCCAAAAAAAGAAATGTTGAACAGCCTCAACGGGCTAAACGGGTGGGCATGTTGCACCTAATTGAACTCTTATGACATCAACAGATCAAACGCTTGGCTTCTGTAAGGGAGAGGGAGAGGGATTGACTTCTTGTTGCTATACGCCAAAAGAAAACAAAAACAATTCTAGCTGTTTGGCAACATACGTTTGCGTGTGTGTGTGTGTGTGTGTGTGTGTGAGTTGTTTTGTTCTTTTTTTTAAGCAAATTGATTCAGCAACCGGTTAGACTGAATACATATACATATATATGTATGTATGTATGTATGTATGCACACATATGCACATATCATATGCATATGTTTATTGAGCAGATCTGGCAGCTTCTTGTTCGGCAGGGGTTGTTTTTCTTAGCACTAAATTTGCATAGTGTAAAGCGTAAAGCGTAAAGCGTAAAGCGCATAATCTTTCACATTCCTCTTCATTCGTTTCATTCATTTCATTTGAATGTGCTGCAATTGGCATGTTTCCGAAATGGAACGTCAAATTAATGTTTAAAGTTCAACGGAACAGGGTTAAAAGCATCGCTTGTTAACAGCAACAGCAACAGTTGCAGTTGCCTGCCAAGGGGGCAAAGGGGTAAGGGGCGTGGGTGGGGAAGTCAGCGGGTTAACGGTAACTGGCAACTGCTGAACTTCACGGCATCGTTGCTTTTGTTCTTCTTGCCGTAACGGTATTTCAATGACAATGAGGTCGCGCTGCCGTCTGCCCGAGCTTTTTGTTCTCCTCTCCTCTCCTCCTCCCCTCTTCTTCTCTTTTAGTTTTTATTCGGCTGTAATTTAAATATAATTTTATTCATTTTCTTTTATTATTTACTTTCACGTGTCTTTCGTCGAGTATTTTATTTCAAGCGCGCTGCTTCCGCGTGCATTGATATGTTTTTTTTATTAACTGTTATTACGTCTAGGCCGGCCGCACTATGATTCACGGCTTAAAGAGTAAAACAATTAACAATTAACAAAATTGTGCTTTGTTCATAGCTCCGTAAAGTCTTTACAATAACTGAGACAACAACAAGAACATTAATAACCCGCTTGGCCAAAAACAAGATGAAAAATATAAATAAATAAGCAATAAAAGCCATGTGAAAAGATCGAGAGACGGCCAGAAACGGAGACCGGTTTACGGTTCACGTTCACAAATTGTCGCAGAAAAAAAACACACACACACACACACAAATGACAGTGGTTCACATCATTCACAGTGAATTTGTATAAACACGCAGAAGCTTAAGAATATGCTCAAAAGACGCCTTGAAATAGAATAGTGCAAAAAAAGAAGAGTATAAGAGGAGAAGAAGAAGAAAACAAACAAATGGCTGGCAAATTCGAGAAGAGGTTGGTTCGCAAAATGTGGTTGATAAGCAAACTTTGAAGTCTTGTCATAACGGGGAAGCACAGCACAAAGGAAATGCCATTGTTTTTTTCTAATTTCTAATTTGAATATTAAATGATGTTAACTGTAAGCTTAATTTAAAACGAAAGAAAAAAATGAAAACTAACCAAAGGAAACGGCTGCACTCTGCACATAGGCAGCACTGGCGGCCAGCAGTGTGAGTAGTGCCCAGGCGCTATAAATTCGCAATATGGCATTACTGCCAGCCGCAGTCGTTGCGCCTGCGCCGGCGCCGACGCAGCGTCGGCTTTGACGCTGGCGTGCGCAGCTGACGCAAATGTTCGCCGTAGACGCAGTCGCAGTTGCCGTTGTCGCTGCAGCCGCCATTTTTGTCTGGATGTCTTAAATTTCAGTAACTCTTTTTTTTTTTTGTAGTAGTATATTATGTTGTTTTATTTGTATTTGTTTTAAAACGGCTTTTCAGTGCCGTAAGTGATTGCGGTTTAGCTTTAGCTTGGCAGCAGCTTCACTTTTCTTTGAATTTTCGCTTCTCTCGAGCATTACAAAACACAATTTGACTTTTCACTTAGCATAGGCCAATTGCATAATTCGTTCGACTTCGACACACACAATTCTACACGTAAATACAACTTGACACAAATATACATATATTATATAGCCACAATATTGTTTATGGTTAAAGTTAATGCACTCGCGCGCCCTTTTCAGTTGGGCAGACGGAGACGGTGACGGAGACGGTGACTGGGCCAAGCACTGCGCCACCCTCGACTCTCGACTGCGCTGTGTGTGGAGCCCGATGACGAGTTGGACTTGCTGCGACGACTGATCGAACCAAACTGAGCTCAGCTTTGAGCGATGCCCGACGACGATGCTTCACGTTTCATTCGCCGTTCGACAGTGTTGCCGTCTTTAGCCATTTTACTGCTAAAAACTAGCTAGTTTGCGGGAGAGCATTTAGCTGCTGGCTGGAATTGCCAAGTAGAGCTTCTAGCTAGCTTTTTTTTTTGCCTTGGATTATGTTAGTTATGGACTTCTGAATAGTTATCAATTTGCATAGGTAAACTTGAAGGTTCATAACTAATTAAAATTGACATTGTTTGGTTTATTTCATATTTGAATATCTCCTTTTATATATAGGCGAGTAAGTAAGTCAAGTAAACTCGTCTAGCCAATTTCTTTAAACATTATAAACTAGCATTTAGCTGTTTAGCAGCTTTAAAGCTAGCTGCGCTGTCTGCCCTGATCAGCTCACAGTCAAGCCCAGCGCTAAGCTTAGCTGTAAAGGCTTAAGCACGCTCTTAAGTCAGATACTGGCGCTCTTAAATTTATCGAAGCTGCTCGTAAACAACTCACGCGTTACAACAGCAAATAATAAGAGCAGCAGACTCCTACGACGGACGAATGTAACGTTACAAATCAGCTAACAAAGCAGACACGCTTAAAGAAGCAAAACAAAAAGTGGAGAAATCGAAATCTTTTGCACACAAATAAAGTCCAAGCTGTAGCTCTTCTGTTTCTGCTTCTTCTTCTTCTGCTTTACCCACACCCACAGTTGCTGCTGCTGCTGCTGCTGCCGTGCTGCTGTGGCTGCTGCTGCCGCTGCTGCTGCCGCTGCTGCTGCTGCTGTGGCTGCTGCTACCGCTGCTTTAGCAATCAGTGCAACAGTTCTGACTCATGGAGCTTACGGCGTCAAACGGATTTTTGCATTTTTATTTCTTTTATTTCTTCTTTTTTTTGGTTGCTGGTTTGGGGCTTTGGTCTTGGGCTCTGTAACCCAATTTTAAAACGAGTCGCAGAAAAAGCTCGGCAAGAGAGAGAGAGACGAAAAAAAAAGAACGCATGCATGGGGGAAGCAGAATACGAAAATAACAGCGAAAGGCGTTGTAAGAAATCGAAAACAATTCAAACAGCATATGTGTGTGTGTGTGCGTGTGCATGTGTATGCACAGTATGGGTGTGTGCACACACGATATGCGCCGTGCGTCAGTTTTATTATTTGTTTTCTTTTTTTCCAGCGAAGCCTTAAGAAAACCTTATCAGGTATTAAATTATGTGAATAAACTAAGATTTAATTTCGAGTAATTATTCAATTGATTGATCGGCGCCAGCTCAATTAATTTCCATTGAATACTGTTGTTTGTATTCATAATCAACGTCGCATACTCGAAATACTCGTTGCCATAACCTATAAAGGAAATGCCCGTGGGATTTGTAATCTTTAGCCTAAAATAGACCTTTGGACTGTTAATAAACTAATGTTAATGTGATAATTTCTGTTACGATTTTGTTACTAATTGAGTTTTTAAAAATAGCTGCAGACATAAAAATTTGAATGCTGAAAAACGAGTTTTCTATAAAGATTTCCACAAATATTCACTTTTAATGCGATATTAAACAAAGTTTAATGCCAAAGATTTATGTACGCATTAAATAAATTTGTATGCTAAATATTTTTATTGCATTTGAATTCATTTCGTTAATTTTTTGTTGACTTTTCAAGAAGATACATAAAATATGCAAATTTGACACAAAACTCCATCTGGTTCTTTGTTAACTTGCGATAAAGCATATATTTACTTAACAATTTTTATTGTCGGAAAATGGTTACTTATAAAGTCAACAATTTCCTGTTTAAGCGAAGTAAACACATTCATTAAAGTATGAAATTATTCATTTAAGTACGCGAATAGTTCAGTCAAACTTATTTAAGTGTGTAACTAAACTTAGTTGAACCGATTAAAGGAACAGACCAATATCCAGTTTAAATAACTCTTAAATTGTTCATATTCGATATAAACACCTCCAACGAACACTCCTACTAAGCGGCCACTCCTCTTGGGCGGACATCTTCTGGCAAACCGTTATGAATCAGGCCATATTCATTACCCAACGCTCGCTGTCCGCCCAAGAGAGCTTTCACTGTACTATTTCAGTCCCTCTCATGCAAAATTTGTAGCTTTTCTATTTGTTTCGAGTAAGATTCGATCAAATAGCCAAAAAAAAACGGTAAACTTACCGCACATTGCATAAGGGAGAAGAGCTCACAGCTGGAATTACACTCTAAGCATGCACACAGGCAGCAGTGTGTGAGTGTATGTGTATGTTCATGTGTGTGTGTGTGTGAGTGTGTTTACATGTTGTTATCGACTCGATCCGGCAACGACGACAACATCAACGACAACAACAAGCAACTTATAGCCGGTATGTTAGCTTTTGCGCGCTGCAATAAAAAACCAGGCCTCGTTTATGCACTGCATTTTTCAGTTGTTGTGTTGTTATCGACGTTTTTGGCTATTGCATTTAGTTGTTGTTGTTGTTGTCTGACCAAATGGCTGTTGTTGCTGTGCGCTAAAAATAAACGGCAAGTAATTATAGCCGTTGACTGCGACTTGTTGCACTTACGCTCCCATACACACACGCACGCACACACACACACACACACATGCACGCACACATGTGTGTGCCCAAAAAGGCCCAATGCGAACCGGCCAAGCAACTGTCAAAGAGAGCGCGCTGTTGAGCACGAGCGTCTTCGAAGAGAGCGCACGCTGCTTAAGCCGTAGATTTATGCGTGCTCTTTGCTGGCCTTTGGTCACGTCGTCCAGCAGCCAATGTGGCCAGCTCTGATAGGTCACGTATGCGCATATGATTAGTGAGCATTTTATTGTTTACGACAACATCTTGTCCTGCTATCGACGCGTGTGTGAGTTAATCTTCTGTGGTGCTAGCAGCTAACCTTGGCCTAAATGTGTTGGCCAGCTTGTTGAGTCTATAGGCGCAGTTTGTAAACAACTCTTAGACTAAAGCTCGAATGTTGGCAAAGAAGTTGCTCGAACGGTGTGCTGCAAAGCTTAACATGAGCTTAAAGCTTAGCTTAGCGCAGACAACAACCCAAAAGCTGGGCAATGTTAAGGCTCTGTTAGGGCCCCAGTTGCTAACATTTGATTTACATTTTGCGCTTAAATATCTCATACATTAATTAAATTTGTTTTTTTTATTCACGTAAATTAACTTAAATTAAGATAATCATCAGAATATATTTACAACATTGAAATACTACGAAAAGGAATATGCACTGTGTATGAACCGCAATCAATGATACCTTTTATGTACGAATTTTAGTGCCAAAAATAATGTGCGCCAATGTGAAAGAAAGAATTTGAATCTAGCACAAGTTCTAGGATGTTTGGGTCAAGTATCTAAATGGCATATTATGTGTGTCTGTATGTGTGTATGTGTGTGTGTGTGTCTGCGGTATCTGCTTCATCTGCGACGCAAATGCATCATGGTCTCCAGCGAGCTGGGATCCAGTGTGGCCGCATGCTCCAAGTCCTCGCTGCTGGCATTCTCCTCGGCCACATTCACAAAGGTGCTCGAGAGTTCGCCATTCAGCTTGTTGACGCTGCCCGTCGTTATGTCATACATGAAGATCTCCTGCTCCGCGGTGTCGCTGGATCTGTGGCAAAATAAAGAGTAGAGGAATAAAATCCTTTGAATTTACGATCTGTTTTGTTAGCGTCACACTGTTAACGTCACATTAACATCTGCTGTTAAGAACTATTACTATATCTACTACGATTATGCTACTAGATCGGACTACAATATCATGTGGCTTCCATTGGACCAATCGGACGGAACTTAAGCTTTCGTAAAAAAGAATATCCGGAGGAAAATGTATTTGGCCTAATTATTAATTTTTGGTCTCTTCTAGACTTACTTGGCCACTAGGAGCACCACCGACTGTAGCTCGATGTCCGTGCGTGCCTCCTTCTCGAGCCAGCGCTTGAAGTTTTCCTTGGTGGGCTTCTTGACCAGCGTCTTGACCAGCTCACCGCCCAGAAACTTGACCTCCTTGCTGTCCACACTGCTACTGCGCGCCTCACTGGACTGCGCCGGAGGCTGTGCCTCGACTGGCGCCAGGACCACCACGCTCACAATCTTCTTGCCCAGCAGCTCCTCGCTGTCGGGTATGGGAAACTGTGCGCCATTTATTTTCAGCGGCAAATAGCGATTGTATTGCTGGCGATCGGCCAGCTCGACGGGCGTCACCACGGTCGCATCTGTCCGGACATACTTGTCGCTCACGCTCTGGCCCTGCTCGGCATCGTAGCGCACCACCTTCACGTCCAGATTCTGTTTCTGCGGCAGCGAGTTGCTCTGCTTGACGCGTTCGATTTGCTTCTCGCTAAGCGCCACCTTATCCCCGTTGGGCTTGACCACGGTCAACACCTTGTTGGTCTCGGCTATTTGTGCACCGCCGCCGGCGCCATAGAAATGCTGCAGATGTTCCGCGGGCAGATTCTCCAGAGCAATGTCGCCCTGCTTGTCATAGTCCAGCACGGATATGTCCGCATTGTTCAGTATGCCGGAGGAGAAGAGCTGCTGGCGCAGATCATCGGGCACCTCGTCCGGCAGCTGCAGTAGCGTCTGCGAGGCCTTGCCATTGGGCGCGGGCGCAGCCGTGGGCAGCGGAGCTGGCGATGGGGCAGCAGCTGCTGCTGCTCCGGCAGCTCCTGCTGCTGCTCCTGCTGCTGCTGGGGTTACATAAGTAGATTGCTGCTGCGGCTGCGGCTGCGACTGTTGCTGTTGCTGTTGGTTTCGCTCCTGTTGCTGTCGCTGCTGCAGCTCTTTGAACACATCCGAGTGGTAGGTGGACACGCTGAAGGGTGAATTATCCACAGCTGCACTCTGCTGCGCATTGTTCGACTGCCTGGGCTGCTGCACCTGCGGATGCACCTGAATCACCTGCTCATTGTGCGCCTGTGGATACTGATTGTAGCTGGCATAGCTGGCGGAAGGCGGCACGGGCGTGACCACCATTACCTTCTGGCCATGCGTAGACTCGGCATAAACAGGCGGCGCCTCGCTGGCAAAGCTGCTGTACTGTGATTGCTGCTGCTGTTGCTGCTGTTGCTGCGTGCTGCTGGCTGTGATATAATGGCCAGCAATGGACTGGGACTGGGACTGTGGCTGAGCTGCATTGGTGGGCCCTGGCGCCAGATTGGGCGCGGGTATGTCATGAATCACCTCATTGCGATTGCTGCTGTACGCGAATTGATGATGTGACAGCTGCTGCTGTTGCTCCTGTTGGCTGGGTATGATGGGATTCTGCACCGTCTCGGTTATGTGCTGCTCGAACTTGGGTATGGACTTCAAGAGCTCCGTTTCCTTGGAGGGCTTTATGTCAAAATAGTTGAGCGATTGCGAGGAGTATTTGTGCTCCTGCTGCTGCTGTTGCTGCTGCTGCTGATGATGATGTTGCTGCTGTTGCTGCTGTGAATAGTAGGGTGTTGCTGGCGTGGGTGAGTGCACTATAAACTGCGGCTGCTGCACAAACTGTGGCTGCCTTATGAACTGATAAGGCTGCGGTTTGGGCGTTTGATATTGCTGCTGCTGCTGATGCTGCTGCTGTTGTTGTTGCTGCTGCTGATAGCTGTCCAGCTTGAGCGGCAGCTGCAATGGCTTGACTTGTGGCGCTGGTGCGGGCGTGGGACGGAATTTGATGGGCTGATATGGCGTGGAGCTGGCGCGCGTGGGCAGCTCTTGAGTTTTTGGCGGTATTGTTGGGAAGAAAGGCACCTGCACCTGCTTATGCGGCGGCTTCTGGTACTGCTGCTGTTGCTGCGGCTGCTGCTGCTGCTGTGGCTGCGTCTGATATTGCTGATTGTGATTGACATAGAACTGCGATTGCTGCACCAGCTTGTTGAATATGGTTTGCGAGGATGTCGACGGCAATTGCTGCTGCGTGATGCTGGGCCGCTGCTGCTGTTGCTGCTTCTGATAGAAATGTTGCTGCTGTGAATGTTGCTGCTGTGACTGCTGCTGCTGCGACGGCTGCTGTGGCAGCTGCTGCTGCTTGCTTGGCGGCCTGAAGTAGCTGCTGCTGTGCTGCGTGGGCAGCTGCTGATGATTGGCAAACAGCAACTGTTGCTGCTGCGCCTGTTGCTGGTAGCTGTTGCTGCCGAAGAGCAAATTGGAGACTGGGCCACGGCCGAAGCTATTCTCGCGTCCGTAGTCGGCGCGCGTGTTGGTCAGGGGCAGCGCCACGACCTGACGCTGAATGCTCTCCGCATCGTGCTCCTCCAGAATGTGGCCCGTCTGCTGGTTGTTCTCGGCGCCAAAGGACACGTGTATGCCACTGTTGCTGTGATATTTCTCCGAGTCGGGATGGATGATGGTGCGCAGCGTGGTGGCCGCTTTCAGCTGGGGCAATGGTGTCACCGGGTACTGGACCAGCTCCTCCTCCTCCTCTTCGGGCTCGTCGTTGTCGTCGTTGTTCAGCGAGGCGATGGGCGTCTCCAGGTGCAGCTTGTTGTTCTGGTCCTTTTTGTAGTTCACATAGTACACGTGCACCTTCTCCTTCTTCTTCTTCTTCGTCTTGGTCACAATGGGCTGCGGCGGCTCCTGGGCAAGCGTTTCGTTCGCATCCTTAATGATGATCTCGATGATGGGCTCCGGCGCCTCCAGATACTGCGGATACGGCGCATAGGCGCTGCCAAAGCTGCCGGGATATTGAGCTGAAAAGGGGGTCAGAGTTTAGTCAGAGAACGGAGCAGGTGCAGCCGGAGCATCTCACCTATGGCCTGCTGTCCATTGTAGTAGCCCGCCTGCGGATAGTAGTTGTCCACATAGCCGGCACGCCGGCTGGCCACCTCCGGATAGAGATAGCCCGCATTGCCGAAGTCGTAGAGCGTGCGCTTGCCGCGATTCTCGCCGGGCACAGGCTTTCCCTTCACCGACTTTGACTGACGTGTTGTTGTTGTTGTTGTCGTTGTCGTTGTTGTGGCTGCGGCTGCAGTTGTGGGCGTGGTCTTCTTGGTTGGCTCAGTTTTGGGCTTGGATTCGCTTTTGGGCTTCGTCGTGCCGGCGGCAGCTGCTCCAACCGCGAACAGAGCCAACTGCAAAAAATAATAAAAAAAATATATTTCTTTTTAGTTTTATTTGATGAGCAATTTCTAATTTATTTATTTAGATTACTTGGCGAGATATTTAATTAAGTTTTGTGGCGCGCGCAAGGTCGAGACCCTCGGTTATGCGTATAAAAAAATTATAAAACACTTTTACCGCAAAAAAGAAACCGAACCACAAAAAAGGCTAAGCAAATTTTGGTGAATGCCCAAAAGTGGCAAATTAAAAAAACGCTATCAAAACTAATATCAACATCAAGATTCCCCCCGCGCAAAGTGTTTTTTCTTATTTGGGGGGCAAAAATTAGCTGAACAAATCGTAGACATGGAACGCGAAGACGTGCGTTGAATCCGTCTTTGGCATTGGGTCAATGTCAAGTTGACTGCTTTTGACCACAAATGAAGTCCACAAAAACACACACACACATACGTGTGTTGGGTTAAAGGCCAGCCTATGGGAGCCAAAATCCCAGCTCCAGCTGAGCCCATCCATCTCCCCAATTGGAGCTTGTTAGGGCCCAGTCTTAATCGAATTTATCTGTGTCAGCCAAGTTGAGCTGAGTAATCGGGCCTATTTGCCACACGTAGCCGTGAAAGTTGCGCTAAAACGCGGACCTGAATTTCAATTTCAACACTCGCAATTTGCATTTCGACAATAAACGAGCAGCAATGCAGTTGACACACACACACACACACACACACACACAAGCAACACGCCCAAAACGAATTGTACATACCCTAAATAAGTCGAATACAATGTGAACATAAATATGAGTGCGTATTAATGAATAAAATATATATGCGATGGAGAAGGCATATTGATTTGTCGAAAAACTGTTAAGCGAATTGTGTATACCCTATGAAAATGAAATAGGCACAATATAATAAATAAGAGTACTAAATGAAGCGAGGTATTAATGAATAAAATGAATAGACTATGAAAAGGGCAAATTGATTTCTATAAATATTATCGAATGAATTGGATATACCCTATACAAATTAGATATGCTAGGGCAAAGCTGTCATTCAGTTAAAAACTAAATATACAAAAAAACATAAATTTAGCAAACGGGAAAACAATTCGAGCCATTAGGGTATGAATGGAAGAGGTATACGAATACGAAGAGGTATACCCTTTATTAATTAAATGCATTTAATATATACAAAATAAATATGAGTAATTTTATAATTAAATAAAATGAAAAGACATTTTATATACCCTATACAAATAAAATGCATTAAATTTAATTCAAATAAATCTGAGCTCAATCTTTGCCGTTGCAATAATAAATAAAATGAATGGAAGAGGCACATTGAGCTATTTAACAACAATCAGTTTAATCATCTTATGACAAGGTAATTATATTTCAGACGTTGTCTTGCCTTGAGATGAGCCACTTTTTAGTGTGAACAAAGTTGGACAAGTCGCGGCTCACAAAAGTAGCCTTCAATTTAAGTCAAATTCAAATGGGACACTTTGAATACTTTGTTCAACAAGCTGAAGGCAAAAAGTGAACAAATTTAATCTGTTGAAGGATGCTGGCTCAAAATGATTCAAAAATACAGATGATCGATTCGGGAATGTTGACTATTTGGACAAAGAAAATGGCCTAGTCCGTGACTCAGATTAAAGAGTATAGAGCTGTTGTCTAGCAAGAAGAAAGCCCAAGAAATTGTACAGCAAATAAATCACGAAAACTATATATATGTATATGTCAAATATATTGTACCTAAGCATATATCTATTTATATATATATACCCATTTGTACACACACAAAGTTTTCATGCCAAGCTGTAAGCATTAATCAATAATAATTTACATATATTTTTATTTCAATTAAAATGTTTGCCCCAGTTCACACTGAGTAAATTTGTTTGCCATCAGTGAATAATGCAAACTCTGATTGCCAAGCCGCAAAGTTAGCTCGACAAAGCAAAAGCTCTCTGAAACCCGAAAAAATCCTCTCGAGAAATGTAGTTTATTTCAGCAGAGTTCAGTCTTGGTTCTGCCTCAAAATGAAGCTCACGTTCACGCATATTATCCTGCTAATCGTGTACAAAACCGTGTCTACACCTCCGATCGTTATATTTTGCCTGAGTCAGGAATGGATAGCTTGGGAAAGCTGTCAGAGTTTGTTATGCGATAAGACGCTTCTCGTCTATGTCCTGAGCACAGTCATCAGTTGGATAATTCTGTTCATTATCGTACTCGCTTATACTCTAGTGAAGGCGTGTCTCAAATGTTTGAACAACAGGAAAACAGTTTCCGTAGCTAACTTGGAACGCGGTGAACAGCAACGGGAATCTTTCGAATTTGAAGAGGAAGAGGAGGAGGGGCAGGTGCCGGAGGCTCCGCATCCATCGCGTACTGCACCCAGCTTGCCCCGCAAGGGTCATGAACATAAATGAAAACTCGAAATCACGTAGTTTTCATGCCAAGCTGTAAGCATACATTAATAATGATTTATATTTTTATTTCAATTAACTCTATCCACAACTAAATTAGAAATAAATGTTTGCTCCAGTTCACACTGAGTAAATTTGTTAACTATATTATTTCCTTTGCGTAGTTAAACTGAATTGACATCAATAAATAATGCAAACTCTGATTGCCACACCGCAACGTTATCTCGACGGCAAAGGCTATCTGAAACCAGAAAAAATCCTCTCGAGAAATGTAATTTACTCATTTTGATTGCTCAGCAGCAGAGCTCAGTCTTAGTTCTGCCTCAAAATGAAGCTCACGTTCACGCAAATTGTCCTGATAATCCTGTACGAGATCGTGTTTACACCTCCGATCGTTCTATTTTGCATGAATCAGCCATGGATAGATTGGCGAAGCTGTCGGAGTTTGTTATGCGATAAGATTGCGGCCCTCCATGTCCTGGGCATACTCATCGATTGGATAATCCTGTCAATCATCGTACTCGTTTATACTCTAGTGAAGGCGTGCCTGAAGTGCAGGAGCAAAGGGGAAACCGTTTCCATCGCGAATGATTCCAACTTGGAGCTTGGTAAACAACAAAAGCAACGGGAATCTTTCGAATTTGAAGAGGAAGAGGAGGCGGAGGTGCCGGAGGCTCCGCATCCATCACGTCCTGCACCCAGTTTGCCCCGCAAGGGTCGCCATTATCAGGCTGAGGTGTGAACTGATTAACGTCCATGAGAAAAACCTACGATCTATATTAGAAATAACTCACATATATAAATATAGGGGCTGTGAATTACTAATTGCGTTCTCTATAAAAGGAAAGTGAGTCATGTTTGATTATTTGTAATGTTATTAAGTGTGTTCCGCTTGTTTCTGTACGCTCTGTTCGTGCTCATGCTAAAGTTAGCGGGCAATTTAACAAGAGATTAAACTTCATGTGAATGTTATTTTTATCTGGTAACCTTTGAAGTCTCATAAAAGTAAATTATTTTAATAAAACGATGTCAAGGGATCGAAATCTGGTCTATAATATAGCACTTGATAATCGGCACTTTTTTAGCCGAGATATTCGAGTAATAATCTTTTGGAAACACAAGAAACGGCCGTATCTCGAGCAAATTACGCCCGAACTTGGAAAGATTGGGCATTTTGTAATTGTGGGTGTCTATAAAATCGACTGATATCAAGTTTTTTGATGTCCGAATCGATACAGTTTTTTGCAAAATTGTCACTTTTACTCAATTTGGTGAACTTTTAGAATTGTAATGGAACTCGTTAGTCGGTATGCCAACGAGTCTAAAAAGGTATACCACTCGAAAATCGGAGCATATATACTCGAGATAATCGAATATATTCTTTTTCAAAATATTCAAAAAGCTATAACTCGGGAAAGTTAAGCCCGATTTTGGATATATTGGGCATTTTGTAGGCATCGTTTAATTTAATCAATATTTGTATTTGCTAGCAATCCCTACGAGCTTTATTTGCCTGAGTTATGCAAGTTTTTATAACTGCATAGACTTTAAAAGAAATAAATAAAGTTCGATTTTGCAGAGATTGAAATATTTTGGGCTCGTGAAAGTCTATGGTAACGTTTGCCATTCAATTTTCAACTTGAAATCGAGCCAATTTGTGCAAAACTTGTGCTTTCATTGGTTGTTTTTTTTTTTTTTTTGAATGATCTGCGATCCAGGACAGTTACAAAGAGAGAGTGAGTGCACCAAAGACAGCAATGCGTGCTGTACTGTTCAAATATATGACAATAGATCATGACACTAAGCCAACAAACAACAACAACAACAACAAAAAGTTGTCTCTTAGCCAGCTGCAGCAACGCCCACGCAGTTGTCTTTCGGCCAACTGCCAAATGCAACGGGCCACGGGCAACTGGCAACTCAATTGCTGGAAGTGAAAATATTTTATGGTTACTCCAGTGCCAGTCCCCGCCCCTGCCCCTCCCCCCTCCCCCTACCCCACCGCCCGCTCGTCAACAACGCTGCCATTTGACATTTGGCATTGCCATAAAACAAAATTTGCTTTACTTTCTCAAAAAAAAAAAAAGCAAACAAACAAAAATGTTGTAGAAGAAAATAATAATTTCTAGGCGCTTTTTTATTGACTGCAAATGTCCGTAATGTGGGCGCTGACATTTGATTTATTATAATTGAGTAATAATCGTGCTTAAAGTGAAACTCACACGCCAAAAAAAAAAAAACAAAAAAAACAAATATAAATAAAACAAAAGTACAGCTGTAAATGTGGACCAGGCGGCGTATGCGCAATGCGAGAGCAAAGATCAAGCGGCCAGACATGTGTATATGTGCGTATATATATGTTGATATGTATATATATATGTATGATCTGCTGAGATAATGATTATGGCATCGTTGTCACATCGTTGAGGCTGTCAAACGCGCCAGTTCGTCAAACATCCAAAACGGAAGCTGTGCGAAGTATTTTGACAGCACTTGCGGCAAATGCCATTGTTTTTTTTTTCTCCACATTTTTGTTAGCTCTTTTTTGTTTTATGTGTTTTGTTTTTTATAGCCACTGTTGCTGCTGCTGCTGTTGTCGCCTTACTGCGTGATTTCTTTGCTGACACACATTTTGACAGGCGACGCGGCTTTTAATTGCAATCATCAAGTCTATATGTATATACATATAGACACATGCTGTCAGTTGCACGCACTTTGTTTGATAAAAAAGAGGCAGAGAGCTCGTCTCTTACCGCATCTTATGCTAATTATGGCACATTGTCACAGCTTGAATATGCGCCCCCCGCAACAGAGACAAACGATTATTTAACACGGCCAAAAATTGTTGATAGAAATGAATCGCGAATTGGTTAACGCGCATTAGCATAATGAACTGACCTACACCTGGTGCCGCTGCTGCTGCTTAGCTCGGTAGCCACAATCAGATGGATTTATTGACACACACCCCGCTGGCACACACACACACACGCACACGCAGGCAGACACAATGTATGCCCACAGAGAGCTGCGCGCAGACAATGGCCAAATGTCAAGCCAAAATATAAAGCAAGTTTTTTTTGGCCATTGATGGCGCACACAAGACGCAAAAAGAAACTGGCGCATAATCAAAAAGAAAGATGCTAACAATGGGAGAAAGTTAACACCAGATACACCACACACACACACACACTCACACACTCACACACACGCAGCAATATATACGCACAGTCTCTAACAAAATTGTTTACAAGCTAATAAATTTTGTTGGCCCAGCAGCTAGCCAAACTGCAGTCAGCGGCGCCCACAACAGCAGCAACAACAACAATTTGCGCGGAATTATGTAATTAATAGAAAGAAGAAGTAGCAGCAGAAGAAGAAGAAACACTAACTAACCTGGCCAAGCATTTAGTGGCCGCGTGTAAATCAAAGAAACACTTGAGCGCATCTTTAAAGCCAAACGAATTGATTGTGTAATGCAAGCCGAAGCTAAATTATGGCCAAAATGTGAGAGGCTCGAGCAAATTATAGAGTAGATGCTGCCGCAGCCGACGCCGCTGCCGACACCGACGCCGACGCTGCACGAAGAGGCTGCAACATTTCGTATACACTTGTTGCGGGTATTCTAGTTTTGCCAGCAAATGTGTGAAGGCAGACGTGCTCGAGATCAAGAAGTATGTATGTATATATATAGATATATGTATACATACACATATATATGTATATAGTATATATGTGTAGTTTATATATAGTCTTGAGCCATATCAAATGACGAGTCGTTAAAGCCAGTTCCAACTGTTTGATGCTATACAAATATGTTTCCATAACAAAATATACTCAAAAAAAATATGTTTTTGATAAAATTGAGAAAATAATTCAAAAATTTTGACAGATTAAAAATCTAGGAAAATCAGCCTAATATAAAAATTGTTGGATTTTAATTTTTTCGAATTTCTTAACTATTCTTTATATATATATATATATATTTATAGTCTTCTGCTGCTCAAAAAGCTTGACCAAACTCCGCAAAATTGAGCTTAAATATCGCATCAAAGTTAGCTACTATTTCTTATGCCTAGGACAATTTCTTTGCATCTGCAGCAAGGGTATTTAAGCTGCGGCTTACCGCAAAGAGCCTGGTTACTTGTTTTATTGTTTTTGTATTTGGGCAGTCAAACAGCTAACTGCCGCACAGCTTCACAGCTCAACAGCTCAACAGCTTGTGGCATGTGGCAGCTGGCAAATTGTTGGTATCTGTGTCTGTCGCCTTCGTGTTTACGAGCGCCTAGTGAAATCTTGAGGCAACGGCAACTGCTGCAATTGCAGTTGCCAATTGCCAATTGCAGTCGCGACAAACTGCATTAGTTAGCATATCAGCTCGTAAACTGATGACAAATGGCCAGCACGGATTCTCATGTTGTTGCCAATATGCAATTTGCTTTTTTACCAGCAATTGTTGCTGCTGTTGCTGCTGTCACAGTTATGCCTATTAGCTGATCGCAATCTCTCAGCAACGCCCCGCGTTTCATCTGGCTGCAACAATATGCTAATAACCAGCATTTGGCCAAAACAATCTGCGCCAAATGCTGTTGACGATGAACAGTTATGATATGTGGCAGACGATCTGCCATTGTTGCTGTTGGCCATGTGAACTGTTTGCCAACAGCATGTGACACGGCACAATTATTCTTCTGGCCCGAACTCAGCCTGAAAGTCAACTGTGTGAGAGCCGACAGACCCAGAACGTCAAAAGCGTTGCAAATGGCTGGGCGTCTGTGTGTGTGTGTGTGCTTGTGTAGGTGTGTGTGCAAGTCACAGTCAATTATGCAGGTGAACGGCCAACTCAAAACTCGAAAGGCAAACATCATGCAAATGGTTTACATTTTGCAATAGCTTAAGAAACTATATTTAAAAGCCCATAGCTAATTTGGGCAAAATTTTAATGTGCCTATGTTAAAGTAAACAGCAACTTTAACATGTGCTTAAGCCTCGTTTTAATGTTGGCTTCAAAAGGTTAACTTTAGAATGCAATAGCTGGGTTAATTGAAGGTGGTCTATTTAAAATTTGCTTTTGTTAAAGTTAACAGCTACTTTAACATGTACCTAAACTTAATGTTAAAGTTGTCTGCATCTAGTTAACTTTACATTTTGCAAAAGCAAAGTGTATTTCAAAACTCCAGCTTACATTGGCAACATTTTCCTATGCTTATGCTAAAGTTAACAGGCACTTTAACATGTGCTTTAACTTCATTTCAATGTTGGCTTCAACCGGGCGCCTCTAGAGTTTGCAGGTTTTAGAGTTTGCAAAGTTTTCTTTTCAGGCTTTGGAAACGATTGGAGCACATTTTGGCAAAATCTATCAATATTTATGACAGATCCATTCAGTATGTAAAAGTTTGCAGCTTAACAATAAACCCCTTTTTATGGGATGCTGATCCAATTATTTCGCATCAGCCCAACTGCCTTTTATTAGCCCACTTGCGACTTTTTTATAGCCACATTCTTAACTTGCGTTAACAAAAGCGCATTAATGGCACTTGAAACACAAAGTGGAATTAATGAACAGCAGCTAACTCTTAAGATAAGATGCATAATGCGAGCCACAAACAAAATAACAAGCTGAATTTAAAAAACTATAAATATTAAACATCAAGGCAGTCTCTTGTTAAAAACAAGTCGAACAGGCAGGCCCACGACAAACAAAAAATGCATAAAAAAGAATCGATTGTGGCCATGGAAGGCGTTAAGAGCCGTAGCCGACAAATTGCATATTTCCAAGGCGTTTTAGCTGAAATAAAACGAGTTTGTGCAATGTCCTCAATCGATTCACATATGAAAGTCGCACAATGCAAATTTGACAGTCCGAACAAAACAAAAATATAATGCCCCTGAAAAGCGTTTGCGGATGTGCATAATGCGATGCGACTGGCTAAATGCCAAATTGTGTATATAATCCTTGTAATTAGAGATCAACAGAGCGAGTTGCATAACGGCGACATGTTATCAAATGTGGAGCAACAACAACAGGAATGAAAGGAAGTGAGTGTGCGCGAGTGTGTGTGTGTGTGTGTGTGTGTTAAATTGAGGCGTGCAAAATGTTTGTGCTTGTGACTGGCGAAAATATAACGAAAGACTTAAGCGACAAACTTGGCGTGCGAGTCGCCGCAACTAAAAGGCGTAAAAATACGCAAAACATTAATCGTTGCCTTTTTTTTTCACTCTTTCGAGTTTTTTTTTGCTTTCTGGCCTTAGAAGCTGCACAGCCTGGCACCAAAACGGAAGTAAGCGACGCGCCAAGCGGCAAACTTTAGACCAAAATAAACACTTGGCGAGCAGCCACAACAACAACAACAACAACAACAGCAGCTGAGAAACAACTGAAGCAGCTGCCAGACAACAAATAAAAACAAAGCAGTGAAAGAAAAAAAAAATGATGAATTATTAAATGAAATGAAAAATGAAAGTGTTTTTCTGTCAGTCAAACGAATGATGAGGCTGCGGCTGCCGTTGGGTCGGACGCCCGCCGAATCTGCCTCAACGTGACATGAATTGGACACAGATACAGCTTTACCAGGGCTCAGCTATAGGCACAGGTAGAGACCCCGACCCAGGCACAGGTCCGGGCACAGTCAGTGCGCTGAGAAAGCGAACTTCAAGTCCAAGTTGAGCTGGCGGACAACGTGCCTACAACTGGCTGCTGTTTTCGATAACTGCTCCCCCCCCCCAACCCAATCCCTGGCCCTGCTTGGAGGTGAAGACGCCTCAGTCTTAATCTCAAGCCCAATCTCAGACACAGTCACAGTCACAGTCAAAGTTTCCAACTCATATGCATAATAAACCAAAGCAGATGACGCTGCAGCTGCTATCATCATTTGTAAGAGCAACAAAATATAAAAAAAGCATAAATAAATGAAAATAAAACGCTCGGACAATGCGCCGTAAAAGTTGTTGAACCAGTCGAAGAATGTCATTGAAACGATGTTCAAAACAATTTTCATCGAATGCAAATGCGTTGCGATGAATAGCCGCATAAATGTGTCAACATTTGGACAGAGCCCAAACGCCAGCTGGGCATTATATTACAATTAACAGTGGCAGACTAGCATGCATATACCCTGTAAGCATTACAAGTGCTTACAAGGGCTTTATGGTATTTGATTTCATTTATACGACAGTGAAAAGCAGAGATTTTTTCTTAACCAACAGACAAATCAATCTTTATGCGAGCTTCTGCTCGCTGAGCTAGCTTTACAGGGTATCTTGGGGTCCAGCACTTTATCATGCAACAATTCTTGGCTGTTGTCTCACAACCCACCTAAACAATCGCATCTAGCAGGTAATTAACACCTCTCCAGCTGCCCGCTGTGCCATCCTGCCTCCCCCTCTCCCCCCTCTCACCACCTGTCGCGCCATCTCTTTCGCTAGCTATTACCTCAGTGATTGGGCAAGTTTGTCGCCGTTGCAGTTTTGCATATGTGTCAAAGCAAATTGAAATGCAATTGAACGAAATGTTGCGCATGAGCCGTGGCAGCAACAGGCGGCAGGCAGCAGGCGGCAGGCAGCAGGCGGCAGGCGGCAGGCATTATGCAAAGAGAAGAAAAACAACGCGACAATAAAAAGCCACAACAAATTAACTGACCAACGAGCGGTCGTTGCACATGTTGACAATTACACAAGGCACAAGGCGCAGCGGGTGGCATTTGGGCGTGTGGTAACAAAAGACTTAGGCAACGAACGCGCCGCAATTTTCAGTTAAAAGTCCTAAATTAATAATCAAGCATGGTTTTAATTAGCTAAAATCTTTAGCTGACGAGCTAAACGATGTGCAAGGTCGTTGCATAAAATACATAAAAATCGTCTAAATAAAGGCCAGAAGGAAAACCAAAAAAAAATAATAAAAATAAAAACCACGCGCACACGCATAAATTAAAACCGAAGCAACAAATAAGAAACTAAAAAGACCGCAACTAAAGTGAGAGTGAGAGTCGGCCCGGAGCCGGAACCGGCCACAAGTGATGCTCCAACAAGCCGCGAGGGGGTCGAGGAGAGTAAGGGGAAGGGGGGAGGGGGGGAGAGGATTTGCATATGACGCATTGACCCGAACTGTGGCGATTATGTAAGATGTGTGCAGTTCGTATTTAAAACATATGCTAAAGAGCTAGCTCGACTAATTAAAATTCCAGCAAAAATGCTTAACAACAAGTGTGTGAGGGGGGGAGGGTGGGGGGGCTGCTTACAAATTGGAGTTAAAGCTAATCGACGCATTGGCTTCATTAATATATGCCATGCATAATATGTCTTAAAGAAGCTGCCCCCAAAAACTTGAGCAAGCTTTCAATTAAAATAGATGCGGGCTTCGACAGCAGAAGAAGAGCTTGATGATGATGATGCTGATGCTGATGATGATGATGTTGATGCTCAGCCAAAACGCTTGCAGCTGTAATTGCAGGCCGAAAAATTGTTTGTGGCCAAAACCGCATTCCAATTTCATGTATTTACAACTTATTCGCCTGCGCGCGCGCGTGTGTGTGTGTGTGTGTGTGTGTGTGCATGAAATTCATATTTCGTGTGTCGCCATTCACTCGATTGGCTAGAAAAACCTGTAACTGGCTGCCTCGTTGCCTGGCTCGTCTTCAGTTTGCGGCTGCTGCCAAAAGTTTCCTTTTCCTTGCGGCAGACGCTTTTGGCCAATCGTGTCCAGCTGCAGCAGCTCATCTTGGCCAAGTTAATTGCGTTGCCGAGTGAAAGGCTCTGCCCGGCCAGGGCTAACGGCCAGGAGCTGTATTATAATTGTGTATCTATATATAAACGTATTTTTTCAATCTGAACTTGTCACATTTTTTTTGGCTCAGCTTTCAGCTCGCAGCCAAATACAAGAAAAGTTTTTATTTTCTACAAAAAAAAAAAAAAAAACGAACGAAACAAAAATAAAACCAATCAACTTTCTACACTCCAAATTCACATACAAATTGTTGGTTTGCATGCGTGCAGCATATTAAAAAAATGACGCTGCCTATTCGGAAGACGCGCACACACACACACACAGACACACACGCACAGGTGTAACAGGTGCTGAAGTGTTTTTGTGTGCGTGATCAGCCCTGGGGCCAAGTGCTGCTGACGGAAAGCAGGCCATTTGGCCAATTCTTTCCAGGCAATGACAATCAACTTATTGTGAGCGGGAAGAGGGGGGGGCTTTTATTAACTTTGCTTTGCCAGCCCGCAATTAGCCATGAAACGCATTTGGGCCACATGTCTTGACACAACAAACACACCTGTTAGTGGGTCGCGCGTCTGCCAAACGAAATTGCAAAAAAAAACCAAATACAAAAGCCAAAAAAAAACATCATTACAAATCTTTTGTAAAGGTTACAAATGAAGAAAAACGCAGCCATGAACCAAATGGCCAATAATGATGGCTATTGATTTGCTGGCTTAAAAGTCAGCGGCCGTTTTGGCGCCTCAATTTGAAAGGCTGCCGCGACGGCAACAGCTGCGTCTGCCACAGAAGCGAAAGGAGGGCAAGTTTTGATTTTGCCACATGTTGCATGCTGATTTTTATTTTTTTGTTATTGTTGCACTTCAAAATAAAGATGAAGTTGTTAGCTGCACAAAAGGCAGCTGCAGCACACAAACACACACACACAGAGGGGGTTGTGTGGCAACAGCAGGTGGCAGCAGCGCATCGGTCATTATTTGCATTTGTCTGGGGCATTGCGCATTGCGCCGCATTGGCCAGACTCTGACAATGCACAAATTTGCGATGCTCGCGATTACACAAGATTAGAGTTGGGCTTGATTGCAGCTGCGGCACTAACTAGTTGCATGCAACATGCCGTTGCCGCTGCCGCCGACAATTAAAAAGTCACAGCCGTAACAAGTGCCAAGTTGAAGACTTCTGCACTTCACACTGAGCTGTTGCCAACAGTTGTTGCTGTTGCTGCCACAATTGTGCAGGCAGCCGGAAGACAGTTTACAGTTAACAGTTGTTGTTGCTGTTGCTGTTGCACGGCACATTAGTGACATAATTTGTCAATGTCAATGGAAGAATACAGCCAAATGGCAAAGTTTGCCGTGTTGCGGGTCAAGCGTTGACACCTGTCCACAACAACAGCAACAACTAACTGGCTTATGTAAGACACACGGCAAAGCTACTCACCAGCAATGGCAAATGTTGCAAGCGCATCTTGCAGGACAACGGCTGTTGTTGTTAATCCGCTTGACAGTGGCTGTTAGTTAACAGCTGTTGTTGCTTAACAGCGGCTTGCACTATGCCAAATAAAATACACAAAACACAACACTGCACAGCACAGATCACGTTTATGTATATGTATATGTGTATATTTAAATATATATTCGGCCCGTTATCCTGGCGCCGAACAACAACAAAAGCCGCGTTCGCAATCAAATTTAGTTCAGAGCGCAGCGCGTCCAAACCGAAACGCGTCCGTGTTATAACTGAAACTTGATGCAAAACGCAGTCGCACAAGTCGCAGACGCGCAACAGAGTGAGAGAAAGAGAGTGAAGAAGACGCCAGTCACAAGTGACTCACCTCGTGGTGAGTTACGGCCAGCGCTGGGGGAGTTTAACTCTGTGACTGCGGCTCAAGCATTCTCAATCAATTCACGCTGAAAGTGAATCTGAATAAACAAACACACACACACACATGCGCGCACACACACATGCACTTTTTGGCTAAGAGCAGAAAAGTACTTAATCATGATTACAATTACGTCTATGCGCAGAGCAAAATGTTTAGAGAGTAGCTCAAATTGTGCCGCGAGCCAACAATAGCTCAATGTGTGCGCAAAACGCCGGCAAAAGTCGAAAAAAAAAAAAAGTAAAAAATAATATAATAATAAGAAAATCGAAAAAGAGTAAATATATATAATAATACGAAAAAAAAATATAGATAATGCCCCAGCGAAATGTCTGGCGAAAAAAGATCAAAGATCACAATAGCGCACATAATTAACGGTTATCGAAAGGCGGTTTGTTTCTTCATTGTGGCACATAAAATCATAAACATTTTGGCCTGCACGGTTAGCAAATGAGCGGCAAATAGCAAAAATAACATGTAAGAGTGCTCGCGTCGGGAGTGCGCGACTAGCAGATACCCTTAACCTTCTTCTAGCAACAACAAAGACAGCTTGTGCTAGAGGGTGAAAGATACTCTAACTTCATAAACATCTCCAAAAGCTAACTGTCAAATTTGGTGACTCTAGCTCTTAAGATTTAAGAGATTTATTAAAAAATCAGAATTTCGATAACGATTTTTATCGATTGCTTAGAAACAGGACAAGTTATCGATAAGTGGAAACAAACTCGCACTGCGCGGGAACTAGAAGAAACTACTTTTAAGTCTATAGATCTTATATTTTCCGAGATTAACGGGTTCATACTTACAGACAGACGGACAGACTGACAGACTAGGAACGGGCGGACAGACGCATAGACGAACGGACGGAGAGACGCACATGGTTAAATCGACTCGGCTATTGATGCTGATATGATGAGTAATGTGTATACTTGTTGTTGTTGGAGATGCTTTCTGCTGCCTGTTACATACATTTGCACAAAAACAGAATACCCTTTTACCCATTTTCAATGCGTACAGGGTATAAAAACATAAATAAAAGGCACTCGCTCTGGCAGCAAAGGCAAATTAACATTGATATATTGACGCATGATTGATTTTTATTTGTAGCTCCAAATAATGTTGTGCTAAACATAAATTCCTGACAGGCTGTGCAGCATAAATGTGATCAATTACAATTGTAATTACTGCAGCAATTACTTTGGTAATTAGCCCCAAAAATGGCTGAACAAATTAAGTATTTCGCGTTAAAATCAAAATTAGCGCTCATTACAAATAATTTAACATTTTCTTTTATTTGTTGCATTTGATATATCGTTGCTTAATTTCTTGTATTTCCCCGCAGTTATTTATTGATTTTGTTTGATTCGTTTTTTTTTTTTTCATATTTCGTTACAAACTTTCAAAACGCAAAACGCATCTCAAATAAATCATTTACTCCCATTTTGTGGCGGAAATACAGAAATAATTGTTATTTGTGAGCCGTTTCCGTTGATCATTGAAAAAAGCATAAAAGAAAAAAAAAGAAACCAAATGCTGGATATGTGATCTCTTTTTTAAGAGGTAGCCCAAACAAAATAACAATAAATAACTTTAAACAATTATGACCTAGTAACATCAGTCTAATATCTATCTATCTAATATCCCTCTATCTAATAATATTATTCAACAGCCCGATTGGTTATCTTTTTAACTACCATAACTTTAATCATTATGGGATTCTAATTTTTTAACCAAAACTTTACTTTTTTATACCCTGGACCCTTTAAAAATGGGTAAAGAGGGTCTAAAACAAACTATCAACGACTGTGTCCTATAAATTGACTGCAAACTTAGAATATCCTTTCGAGCAATACTCTAAATTTAACATAAATTTATGCCCAAGAGTATTGCTGAGCAAAAGTAGAGAACACGCCAAAGCTTAATCTTGACTTTGCCCAAAGGCAAGGCTGAAGTTGAAGCCAATTTACAAACTCCCAATTTAAATACAAAAGCCTGCACAAGGTTTTTGGTTGTGCTCTGTAAGCTATCCCACATTTCTGGGCTGCTTTTTGGGTATTTTGTTTAAGTTGTTGTTGTTGTTGTTGCATCATTTGTGGCAATTAAGTGCCTGCAGGCTGACAAGTGAAGCTCATTGCGCAGCTTCATAAATATATCAAGCATACGCAGCGTGCGACAATTGTCAAGATTAGCGATGCATGCAAAAGCCCAACAGATGAACCCCTTTGTCTGGCCAGTGCGACTGTCTGTCCATCTGTCCGTCTGTCTGTTTGTTTGTCTGTCTGGCTGGCTGGCTGGCTGGGTGACTGACTGGCGCGCAGTGACCATGGCCAGGTAATTTTGCCAGCCGCCAAAAATCAATGACCGACCGGTTTTGCATAGGCATTCGGTGTCTTCACTTGGCGCAGTCCATGTCGATGTAACGTAACAACTTTCGCTGAAACGTCATTCACAACAACAACAACAACAACAACAACGAGAAGAAGAAGAAGAAGAAATACAACTGCAAATGGCAAAAGGCAGCAGATAAAGCGACGATCGCCAAAAACCAATTGATGAAGCAGCACAACGAAAAATTCAGTTTCAGTGTCGCCGCCAAATGTTGCCTTTTGCCGCGTTTGGCTATTAACGCAACGTCTAGACCAGTTTTGGCAGCAACCAGAGCAGCAGCAGCAGCAGCAGCAGCGGCAGCAGAGGCAGCAACAGCGACAGCTCCCAACTCCATGTTGAGCACGAGCTGGCCATAAACAAGAGGCGAATATTCGGTAGACTTTCGAGTGCTGCTGGAAGAGACTCATTTGAATAATTGAAAAGCACTTGCACTGTGCAATCGAGAGCACATAAAATGAAATGTTTGATTTGCCACACAACAACAACAACAACACACACACACACACACACATACACACACACAGGCACACACTCGTTGCGACTGCACTTGCTTAAATTGCCGGAAAATTTCGCTTCATCTTCAACGCAAACTGGAACTCGAGCTCCAGCTTCGACTTGGAACTGTCTGCCTCAAATGACTGTGCAACAGACACGCCACACACACACACGCTGCGCACCGGAAATTGTTAAAAACATGCCATGTGAGTGAGCCAAGTGGCGGACTCTACAAGAAGAAAGAAAACCCAAATCCCCAATCGGTACAGACTGGCACTCGCACGCCCATTACCCAGTCGAGGCGACAACATTCTGTGACCTCATACATATTCATGCCAGACCCGAGCAAAATTTACTTTCATGCACAGCTCTCATCACGCAAATCTTCAGATATCTTCAGCTAATGAAGGCTGCCTAGGTCGTATATATATATATATATAAATATATAAATAATAAGCACGTAAGCTAAGGCTGAAGACCACCTTGAGTTGAAATGCTGCAATAAACAAATTATTCTACCTTAAAAAACATACATATAAAAAAAGGAAAAAATTAAAAAAAATAAATAAATAAAAAAGTATTTTTTGTTGGGCTTCCGGTAAAAGCTTAAGGCTTCTTTTTTTATTTCTATATCAAGGGTAAGCTACTTAATTCATGGCTTTAAACAACTTTCTATGGGCAATATGCAAGGGCAATTTGTAAGGGCATTCTGTATATAATCTGTATGCCTATTTAATTTGGGCCCATACAGTACCGCATTCGCTCCTGGACTTAATTTTCTACTGGCATTTTAATACTCAAATCAATTAAAAGGTTTTGCCAGGCGCTGCACAGATCTTAAATGACGCTTAAACTTTAACAAAAAGTGGCTTTCAAACAGTGACTGGTTTTATATACCCTTTCGCAAAGTGCCAAAGGGCATACTGGCTGTGTGCAATGTCCTTCTGAAACCTATTATTACTGATCAATTGCAGCAAGAGAGTAAAATATAGGCACGTCTATATTCGAAGCAGACAAAGTTCTGCAATTTGTAAGCTATAGTCAGCTAAGGTAGGGATAGAACCTCTTCCAAGGATAGATAGAAAAAGTATATGTAAAACACATATAAATATACTTTTATGCAGCTTTGCCATGCACAATAGCTTAATGCGTTTAATTGGCCGAAGAAGTGCAACTGCCGCGAGCTGGTCGTGTGAGCTGCACAATAATGACATGAACATACCTGAAATGTCCAGTCGACAAATGCGTAATTGGGCTTTTAGCCATGTTAACACGGCGCCCAACAAAACAAGCCAAACTGCACGCCAATGGGCCATGCACAAAAGCCAGCCGCAGGCCCAGGCACGGCCACAGTTGCGTGATGGCCGCAGGACTCGGCGTCATGCGCTTATTTATCATCTTTATGCTGAGCTGCCTGTGCCGGCGGCTGCACTGCGTCCAGCTGGGCGACTGGCCGGACTACGCAGATAGCCAGACGCGGCTGCTGCAGCTTTTGCAGCGCATTCGCCTGGAGCGGCACTTTGAGATGATCGTGGTGTATGGACGGGAGCCGTGTGTATTCCATGAGCTGCTGCCGCAGCTGCAGCTGCCCACGGTGCTGCTGGCCAATGGCAGCAGCCTGGCGGATTGGAGCTTCAACAGCGAGTCGACGCTGCTGCTGTGCTGTGGCCTTGCCGCCGAGCAGGAGCACAATCCGCACACCTTGTTGCAGCTGCAGCAGGCGCGACGCCTGGTCCAACTGGCGCCCAAGATCCGGCCACAGTGGCTGTGCGCCGTCTACTTTGCCCGGGAGCAGCACAATGTGGCCATGCTGGATGCACGAGGCAATGTGTACAGCTGTCGCCTCTTTAAGCAGCCGAACTATGTGCAGCTCGCCAGCTCCAACTCCAACTCCAGCTTCAGCTCCATCTCCGGTTCCATTTATGTGCAGCAATACGGCAATGTGCAGGGCGCGGCAATCATAAGTGAACCGGATCAGCTGGTGCCGCGTTCCATACTCTATCGGAATCCCAGCAGCGGCCAGCTGCAGATGGTGGGCTTCGTGTGCAATCTGATCAACTCGTTTGCAAGGCGCGTGAACGCCACGCTAAAGCTGCGTCCAGGCATTGAGCTGGGCAAGACAACGTTCTATGGCAAGATGGAGCGGCAGGTGCAGGAGAATGAGCTGGATGTGGCTGGCACGCTGGCCTTGACATCGAATAACATGGACTATCTGAGCTATCCGTTTGTGTCCACGTCGTATTGCTTTATGATACCCTTGCCGGCGCGGCTGCCCTACAAGAAGATCTACACGGTCATTGTGGAGCCTTTGGTACTGGGCGTGCTGCTGCTGTTGTTCCTGATCTTCTCGCTGCTGCTCATCTACAGCCAGGAGCTGAGCTGGCGACGGCTGAGCGTCGGCCAGGTGCTGCTCAACGATCGCTGCCTGCGCGGCCTGCTCGGCCAGCCGTTCCCGTGGCCCCAGCAGGCCAGCCGCCATCTGAAGGCCATTTGCCTGCTGTTGTGCTTCGCCAGCCTCATGACCATCACCATGTACGAGTCCTATCTGCAGTCGTTCTTCACTCAACCCCCAGCCGAGTCGATGCTGCGCAGCTTTGCCGATA
Organism: Drosophila littoralis; assembly: GCA_018903485.1. Lineage (NCBI taxonomy): Eukaryota > Metazoa > Arthropoda > Insecta > Diptera > Drosophilidae > Drosophila > Drosophila littoralis. Next base: position 3,405,205 of record JAEIGF010000124.1, on the reverse strand, counting down.
TCCGCGACTCGCCCTACAGAATCGCCGTCGATCGCAACGAGGCGAACCGTATACTCAAGAGCTACAATGTGACCCTGGAACATGCCGGCAACGCCTACGAGCTGGACAATTGGCATGAGTTTGTGCAAATGCGCGACACCTTCAACGCCAGCTTTATCTACCCCGTCACCCGTCTGCGCTGGAAGTCCTACAGCGAGCAGCAAAACCTCTTCCAGGAGCCCATCTTCTACTACTCCGAAGACGTCTGCCTGCATCGCTTCGTGCTCATGGCCCTGCCCGTGCGTCGCCATTGGCCCTATCGCCGGCTCTTCGATGAGCACATGCTGTCCATGTGGGAGTTTGGCGTGATGCAGTACTGGGTTCGCAGAGCCTTTTACGATATGGTGCAGCTAAACATGACCACGCTGGTGGACTTCAGCTCCGGCAAGCCGGAGGAAAATGCCGTTTATGTTCGCGACCTCTCCTGGATATTCTTTTTCTATGCGTCTGCCCATCTGTTCGCCTGCCTTTGCTTTGCCGTCGAGTGCTGCTGGGGCAGATACATTTGAATTCTCACAGTTCTCCTCCGAATGCGCTCCAGAGAATAAAAATGGTTTTTAAAATGGGCAGGTCGAGAACCGGTTTTAGACAGGTTTAAAACAGCTTTAAATCAGGTAAAAGCTAGCTTCAAATTTGCTTAATACTATTCTTAAAGTGGTATAAAATTGCTTCAAAACTGTTCTAAAAGTGGTTCAAAATTGGTCTAGTCAGTTTTGAACCTGTTTGAAACTTGATTAAAATCATTTCAAAACTTGTTTTAAATTGTTTTAAAATATTCTAAAACTGGTTTCAAATAAGCTTAAGACTTTTTCAAAGGTGGCTTAAAATAATTTGAAGACAATTATAAAACTGGTTTCGAATTGGTTTAAAACTATTCTAAAAGAGATTTTAAATGCCTTTAAAACTGTTCTCTAGCTTGTAGAAAAATGGTTATAAATTGGTTGAAAACCTTTCTAAAACTGTTTTAAATTAGGTTTAAAGCGGACTTAAAACAATTCTTAAACTGATTAAAGATTTGGCTTAAGCTTTACTCAAATTAAATTAAAATTGCTTTAAAACTCCACTAAAACTGGTTTTAGAGTGAAATAGGTTATTTCTGGGAATTACATTTAAAAGATAGCCAAACGTTTTTTGGCACGGACCGCCTGGGCACCACGAAAAACGTGAAAAGTGATCTGTAATCAATTTTGCAGCTCTACGTGGCGGCTTAGCTACTAGTCCACTAATTGCCTTGTCATCGAATGCTCCCAATTACATAAGCCACAAATGTTGTAGTCATTTTTTAAACCGTGCGCCGAGCCGCTAAACCCCATTAACATTTTGAGGCAGCCGCCTCCGCTTCCAAAATGCTGGCGGATGCTCCTCCGTGTACATGTATATAGATGTATATAGCTGCCATATAACCACGCATTTCCATTTTCATTTAAATTACATCTATCTATCTACCTATCTATCTATCTATCTATCTATCTATCTATCTATCTATCTACCTATCTATCTATCTATCTATCTATCTATCTATCTATCTATCTATCTATCTGTCTATCTGTACACAACTGTGTGGTTGTTTTGTAGAGTAAACACTTTAACGTAATAACCATAAATAAGCTTCTAAACTCCTGACAACCCAAATACCATCATGTATATGGTTACATGTTAAAATCGGACTTAATTTTATGCTAGCATTTTAATACTCAAATCAATTAAAAGGTTTTGCCAGGCGCTGCACAGTCCATCAACAGCTGCAAAGATCTTAAATGACGCTTAAACTTTAACAAACTGTGGCTTTCAAACTGTGACTGGTTTTATATACCCTTTCGCAAAGTGCTAAAGGGCATACTGGCTGTGTGCAATGTCCTTCTGAAACCTATTATTACTGATCAATTGCAGCAAGAGAGTAAAATATAGGCACGTCTATATTCGAAGCAGACAAAGTTCTGCAATTTGTAAGCTATAGTCAGCTAAGGTAGGGATAGAACCTCTTCCAAGGATAGATAGAAAAAGTATATGTAAAACACATATAAATATACTTTTATGCAGCTTTGCCATGCACAATAGCTTAATGCGTTTAATTGGCCGAAGAAGTGCAACTGCCGCGAGCTGGTCGTGTGAGCTGCACAATAATGACATGAACATACCTGAAATGTCCAGTCGACAAATGCGTAATTGGGCTTTTAGCCATGTTAACACGGCGCCCAACAAAACAAGCCAAACTGCACGCCAATGGGCCATGCACAAAAGCCAGCCGCAGGCCCAGGCACGGCCACAGTTGCGTGATGGCCGCAGGACTCGGCGTCATGCGCTTATTTATCATCTTTATGCTGAGCTGCCTGTGCCGGCGGCTGCACTGCGTCCAGCTGGGCGACTGGCCGGACTATGCAGATAGCCAGACGCGGCTGCTGCAGCTTTTGCAGCGCATTCGCCTGGAGCGGCACTTTGAGATGATCGTGGTGTATGGACGGTCGCCGTGTGTATTCCATGAGCTGCTGCCGCAGCTGCAGCTGCCCACGGTGCTGCTGGCCAATGGCAGCAGCCTGGCGGATTGGAGCTTCAACAGCGAGTCGACGCTGCTGCTGTGCTGTGGCCTTGCCGCCGAGCAGGAGCACAATCCGCACACCTTGTTGCAGCTGCAGCAGGCGCGACGCCTGGTCCAGCTGGCGCCCAAGATCCGGCCACAGTGGCTGTGCGCCGTCTACTTTGCCCGGGAGCAGCACAATGTGGCCATGCTGGATGCACGAGGCAATGTGTACAGCTGTCGCCTCTTTAAGCAGCCGAACTATGTGCAGCTCGCCAGCTCCAACTCCAACTCCAGCTTCAGCTCCATCTCCGGTTCCATTTATGTGCAGCAATACGGCAATGTGCAGGGCGCGGCAATCATAAGTGAACCGGATCAGCTGGTGCCGCGTTCCATACTCTATCGGAATCCCAGCAGCGGCCAGCTGCAGATGGTGGGCTTCGTGTGCAATCTGATCAACTCGTTTGCAAGGCGCGTGAACGCCACGCTAAAGCTGCGTCCAGGCATTGAGCTGGGCAAGACAACGTTCTATGGCAAGATGGAGCGGCAGGTGCAGGAGAATGAGCTGGATGTGGCTGGCACGCTGGCGAGCACCTTGACATCGAATAACATGGACTATCTGAGCTATCCGTTTGTGTCCACGTCGTATTGCTTTATGATACCCTTGCCGGCGCGGCTGCCCTACAAGAAGATCTACACGGTCATTGTGGAGCCTTTGGTACTGGGCGTGCTGCTGCTGTTGTTCCTGATCTTCTCGCTGCTGCTCATCTACAGCCAGGAGCTGAGCTGGCGACGGCTGAGCGTCGGCCAGGTGCTGCTCAACGATCGCTGCCTGCGCGGCCTGCTCGGCCAGCCGTTCCCGTGGCCCCAGCAGGCCAGCCGCCATCTGAAGGCCATTTGCCTGCTGTTGTGCTTCGCCAGCCTCATGACCACCACCATGTACGAGTCCTATCTGCAGTCGTTCTTCACCCAACCCCCAGCCGAGTCGATGCTGCGCAGCTTTGCCGATTTTCGCGACTCGCCCTACAGAATCGCCGTCGATCGCAACGAGGCGAACCGTATGCTCAAGAGCTACAATGTGACCCTGGAACATGCCCGCAACGCCTACGTCCTGGACAATTGGCATGAGTTTGTGCAAATGCGCGACACCTTCAACGCCAGCTTTATCTACCCCGTCAGCCGTCTGCGCTGGAAGTCCTACAGCGAGCAGCAAAACCTCTTCCAGGAGCCCATCTTCTACTACTCCGAAGACGTCTGCCTGCATCGCTTCGTGCTCATGGCCCTGCCCGTGCGTCGCCATTGGCCCTATCGCCGGCTCTTCGATGAGCACATGCTGTCCATGTGGGAGTTTGGCGTGATGCAGTACTGGGTTCGCAGAGCCTTTTACGATATGGTGCAGCTAAACATGACCACGCTGGTGGACTTCAGCTCCGGCAAGCCGGAGGAAAATGCCGTTTATGTTCGCGACCTCTCCTGGATATTCTTTTTCTATGCGTCTGCCCATCTGTTCGCCTGCCTTTGCTTTGCCGTCGAGTGCTGCTGGGGCAGATACATTTGAATTCTCACAGTTCTCCTCCGAATGCGCTCCAGAGAATAAAAATGGTTTTTAAAATGGGCAGGTCGAGAACCGGTTTTAGACAGGTTTAAAACAGCTTTAAATCAGGTAAAAGCTAGCTTCAAATTTGCTTAATACTATTCTTAAAGTGGTATAAAATTGCTTCAAAACTGTTCTAAAAGTGGTTCAAAATTAGTGTAAGCCAGTTTTGAACCTGGTTGAAACTTGATGAAAAACATTTCAAAACTTGCTTTAAATTGTTTTAAAATATTCTAAAACTGGTTTCAAATTAGCTTAAGACTTTTTCAAAGGTGTTTTAAAATGATTTGAAGACAATTGTAAAACTGGTTTCAAATTGGTTTAAAACTATTCTAAACCAAATTTAAAATACTTTAAAACTGTTTTCTAGCTTGTAGAAAAATGGTTATAAATTGGTTGAAAACCTTTCTAAAACTGTTTTAAATTAGGTTTAAAGCGGACTTAAAACAATTCTTAAACTGATTAAAGATTTGGCTTAAGCTTTACTCAAATTAAATTAAAATTGCTTTAAAACTCCACTAAAACTGGTTTTAGAGTGAAATAGGTTATTTCTGGGAATTACATTTAAAAGATAGCCAAACGTTTTTTGGCACGGACCGCCTGGGCACCACGAAAATCGTGAAAAATGATCTGTAATCAATTTTGCAGCTCTACGTGGCGGCTTAGCTACTAGTCCACTAATTGCCTTGTCATCGAATGCTCCCAATTACATAAGCCACAAATGTTGTAGTCATTTTTTAAACCGTGCGCCGAGCCGCTGAACTCTAAACCCCATTAACATTTTGAGGCAGCCGCCTCCGCTTCAAAAATGCTGGCGGATGCTCCTCCGTGTACATGTATATAGATGTATATAGCTGCCATATAACCACGCATTTCCATTTTCATTTAAATGACATCGTAAAAAAACGGCAAAGGTTGACTAACGTCCGCACAAAGTTGTTCGTTGTGTCTTTCGTTTCTGTCCGATTAAAATCAATATGCGATTTTAAAAGGTATCCAATGTTATCTATGAATCAATTGGTGGCGGGGATTGTGAAAACCCAATTGGAAATGTTGTGCATGCGCATTCCAACTGCCGCATTTGCTCCGCTAAACTGTTGCCCTTTTGGGGCTCCAATCATAGCTGCAAATTCGATGACGGGCTCTTGCGGCAATGCCTCATCTCGATCCCATAAATGCTCAAACAATGCGGGCGTCTGTGGCGCTTATGCAAAGCTTAACTTAACTACCTGACGTGCCGAAAAAAAACGAATAAAAATTATAAATTAAAACTATCAAACATATCGGCGACTTAGTCACATCATTTAAATTTTGTTCGAGCGGCTTTTTTGTCGCGTGCACCTGCCCCCGACCACGGCCCAAGACGGCCTTGGGCTCGGCGCCAGGTATTACCCGGTGGGTGATATTGTTGCGGATACAAGAGCTGCGCATTGTTAATCCGCTTTGATTATGATGAACAAACGCTTTCAATATTGTTTTTTCTTCGGTCTTAAGTTTTTTATCGATTTTATGGGATTATTTGTGCAGCGGCTGTTTCTCATAACTTGCAGCTATTTAAAGTTATGAAACTTGTCCGCAATCGTTTGTTCAAGGAAATGCGAAGAGTGTAATTTGTTATTTGCCAAATTGCAAGTGTGTTAAACGGCCAAAAAGCGGTTTAAAGGTGTTTTTCGGGGTAATAATAGTAGCTGAACAGGTATCGGAGCTTGTTTCAACTGTTTTGTCTGTTGTAGTAGGACAGGAGATAAGCCGAAAGACAGACATGATTCAAAAGCGGATTTGGGTTAGATTTAAAAACATTTTCAATACCAGATTGTAAAATAGGTGTTCACATAATTTAAATAGATGATTCAATTTCGATATCATAGATATATATGTGCATAGATAGATACAGTTAGATAGTTCTATATAAAATGACTGTCAATATCTAAACCTATATAATTATCTATCTGTCTATCTACGTATCTATCCATTCATCCTTCCATCCATCCATCTATATACCCATCCATCTATCCATCTATTTATCTACCTATCTACCAATCTTTCTATATATCTATCTGCCTGGCTGACTATCTGTGTATCTATGTATCTATCTATCTATCTCTCTATCTCTCTATCTCTCTATATTTCTATCCACATATCCACATATATATGTCTATCTGTCTATCTTTCTATCTTTCTATCTATCTTTCTATCTTTCTATCTATCTATCTATCTATCTATCTATCTAGCTATCTATCTATCTATCTGTCTATCTGCCTATCTATCTATCTATCTATCTGTTTACCTCTCTATCTATTCATCCGTCCATCCATCCATCCATCCACGTATTTATCGATATATGTATCTATCTACCAATTTATCTGGCTATCTATCTGCCTACCTATCTATCTAAACATCTATCTATATGTATCTATGAACCTATGTATCTATTTATCTTTCTATCTATCTATCTATCTATCTATCTATCTATTTATCTATCTATCTGTCTATCTGTACACAATTGTGTGGTTGATTTGTAAAGTAAATACTTTAATGTAATAACCATAAATAAGCTCCTAAACTCCTGACAACCCAAATACCATCATGTATATGGTTATACATGTTAAAATCGTGATAAATAAAAACTGTTAAGCTATGCCCAATTTGTATAAAGAAAATGATTGTGTATCTTAAACTCACAGAGCTCTAGTCAACTTGTAAATACCCACACAAATGTTTCCCAGCATCTCTTTGAATAGTTATTGATTTTCCCAGTTATTCGAATTATATATTTCCCATAACCAATTGATAAAGTATTTCGAAAATCGGCTCCTAGCTCGAACTCAGCTCCTTTTGTGCGTCCAATAATAAAGAGCAATCATTTTAGTTGCCCAACCTTTTGACATTTTGTAGAGCGACTCATCGCAGCGAGAAGAAAGACAACAAAAATCCGTAACAAAATAAATTGTGGTTAACAATTTTTCAATTGCAATCGCTTTTCAAATTTTCAATTCTATTATTATGCGTTGTCTGTGTTGATGGATTGCGAAGATGATGATGATGAGGCTGGATAACATGAAGACCACATAAATGGGCAAACGGAGCAGGCCAGACCCAGGCAGACCCAGGCAGCCTCAGGGTCATTCAGATTAAATAGGTTTTGCGGCTTATGTCATTATGGTCAGATCTCGAACCGAGCTGCCTAAACTGTTGGCTATTTGTTTTTGTTTGTGCCTGTTAATGAGGCCTCGCTCTGAAAGTCAATAACAAAGATCTAGTTTTTTGTTTAACCAATCAAATAACATATATGCGTATCATTGGGGCTGCAATTAAAGAAGCAGCTGCTAAAAACGTATACCCTGAGAGCATTCGGTATTATATTGTTTTACGCCTCATAAAACTTTACAAATTTAACCTTAAATGATCAACAAAAGTTAAATTGAATATGCGCTAAAAGTGCCCAAATCGGTTGCTTATGAAATTAAAGGTGTTAAAAGCCAAAATCAAATCGTGATTTGGCCCAATGTTGGGGCTGTTACAATTTAACTGGCAGTTAACTGTTTTGAGGTCGCCACAAATCAAATGCGAAATGTCGGCAACACGGGCAGAAGAAAAGCGTAAAGAAAGAGAGGCCGAAAGAAAAACAAAAGAAAAACTTTGGCAAACGGTGTGTGACTTAGCAAAGTAATTTATTTCCTTCCTAGTTTTTGTCGCTGGAAGCTATTAAAGAGCGTTAGCGCAGATCTGCAAAACGAGCCACTTGCACCTTACACCATCTCGCCACTTGGCGCCAAATTCCCACAAGCCCCGCTCCAAAAACTCCAATTACCGTCGTGTCAGGGAGCTCTTTGAACCCTTTTTTTTGCCGCTTACCAGCGACGGCGAGGGCGACGGCGACGGCGACGGCGGCCCCCGCAGCGACAAGCTTGCGTATACGTAACGTATTAATTATGGCACAAAAAGCAGCAACAATATTTGGCGATGGATAAAAACAAAAAGCAGAAATACCTAAGTTAATTAGCGAAATTAATCACAAAAGCATCGGGGCTAAATATAGGATAAATTTGTGTTAACCTTATTTCAGTTTTCGAATAAATGAAAGTCTAAAATTAAAATAATATTTCAATTATGCAGCAGCAGCAACAACAAGGTGTCATCGCGTGTCAAAGCTAAGAAAGCAAAGCCAACAATTCAGACAACGTTTTTTTTTTTTTTTCGAAAAGGAAATACATTTTGTTTTCATTTTAACAACAAGCAAACATGCAATTTGTGCATTAAGTTGACAACAAAAGTGTCAAGTGCGACAGTTTTGAGTTGAACACCTCGGCCCTTCCGCAGTTCCCTTTCGTTTTCAGCCTAATTTTCAAGCCGCTCTCGAATGCACTTTACGCCCACTTTCGTAAACTCTCAATTTTTGGTAGTCACAAAATCGGACATTGTTGATCTTATCAATTACTGACTAAAAACTTGAGATACTAGCACTTTCATTTGGAACTTTTTACATCTAATTATATTTACATTTTTATTATCAAAAGTTTAAATACCTTTAACGAAAATAATATTGACATTTCTCACATTCAAATCTTGGCGCTCTGTCTACATTTACCAACACACTCTAAAACGGCTAACAACACACTTTAAACATGGGCCTGCCAGACTGCTGAAAAAACTAGAGTAGGCGCGTTCACAGCACACTGTCACAGTTTACAAATTGCCGCCTGGCGAAACAATATTAAATGGAACAATGTGTGATAAATGTTTATAATTATAAAATTTGATAATGTAAACACATCGTAGCATTTAATTTTGTGTTTGCCTTTACAGATAAAAACATTTAGTTAACACCAACTGATAGTTCATGCTGAACGCATCCACTGCTTGTACACTTGCTAACAGGTGGCAACGCCGCATCACCTGCAAGTCGTTCGTAAGTGTTTTTATATGTTCGCAACACAATATTTCGTAAAATAATAAGTGCCAGACGCGTTAAACAAACATAAAACGTCAATTAAAACAAAAGCAACAGTTGACATGCTGTAAATATGCGTAGCTGCGTTGCAGCCCAGAAGTGTGCACCGAGCAACAGAAGAAGAAGCAACAGTTAAGCCATATACACATACATACATACATAACAGACAAACATACCAGTACATACATACACACATAGCTAGGTGCGAGCAGAGCAATGGGCGGCGCGGCGCGGACAGCGACAGCGACTGCGACCGCAACGACTAGAATTAACGTTTAGTCTAGTTTAAGCCACAGACGCCACATCACAAAGCGCTTGAGCTGCTTGCAAAACGTAATATATATTTATGAATAAATATATGTATATAATTAAAAAATAAAAACTGAACATACACGAAAGCTGCGGGCGCAGACACAGCAACATATGCGCATGCATGTATGTATGTAAATTTAAAAAAATATTTGCCCGTCTATTTATGTATGTATGTATGTACGCATTTATTGGCAGCGGGCAGTGTGTGACAAATGAATCAACAATCCAGCAGCAACAGCAGCAGCAGCAGTCTAAGGGCCACGTCCACGCTGCAACGTTGTAATTGAAAGCCAACAGCGAGCGGAGGCAGGAGGCAGTCCGTGCTACCTCAACAGCAACAGGAACAAGCCACACACACACACACACACATCGACTACCACCAAAATGCTGCCTCGGTTTCGTTCCTTCTATGGCAAAGTTATAATATTTGTGCTCGTCGCTCTGTGCTTCATACTCTATCTGAAAGTGCAGCCGGCCAGCGATGAGTTCCCGCTGCCCGTACGGGTCAGGCCGGCAGCGCTGCGGCATCGATCGCAGGAGCGTTACCTCGATGAGGGCGAGAACGAGATACGACCCGTCACACTGTCGCCCTACGAGCAGATCATACAGCTGGATCTGAAGAAACAGGATCCGAGTCTGGGCAACAAAGGTGCCGCAGTGCATCTGCATGGCGCTGCCAAGGCGCGTGGCGATAAGATCTACAAGAAGATCGCACTGAACGAGGAGCTGAGCGAGCAGCTGTCCTACAATCGCACCGTGGGCGATCATCGGAATCCGCTGTGCCTGGCCCAGAAGTACGATGATCCGGCCACGCTGCCCACGGCCAGTGTCATCATTATATTCTACAATGAACCCTATTCGGTGCTGGTGCGCACGGTGCACAGCACGCTGAACACTTGCAACGAGAAGGCCCTGAAGGAGGTCATCCTGGTGGACGATGGTAGCGACAATGCGGAGCTGGGCGGCAAGCTGGATCATTATACGAGAACTCGCTTTCCCAGCGGCAAGGTGACAATTCTGCGGCTCAAGAATCGGTGAGTGAGCGGCGCGGGGAGGGGAGGAGCGTACAGGCAGTGTAATGGGGGAAAGGGCACAGCAATTTGGCACACTCTGCTCGGCCTCTGGCCGGGCTAGGAAAAGTTTCATACAGCTAATCGAATGCACATTCAACTTGTGCGCTGTGAAATTAACACAGACACACGTTCGAGTGGATATCGTTTGGTTCGCCTTCAATTTGAATAACCCGTTTTGCGGCACAGACTCACAATTGGACAGGCAGACGGACGGACGGACGGACGAGCGGACGGACGGACAGAATGACTTGGAGCGTCTTCTTCACAGCTTTAAAAGTTGAAGAACTGAAAAACGTTCAAAAATTTCAAAAGTCAAACAAATACTTTAGCTATGACGACTATCAAATACCCCTTGAGCCATAAAGTCGAGAAGAGATCAAATGACTTTTCGAGCTATAAACCACACGAGGAGCTTGAGTTCAAGTTAAATGTGCACTTGGAATCCTCGCGAGGCATATATTCAATAAGCCTAGCTGCCTAGCTCAACGTAGGACCCGTTGCATACCCTGCTTTCGGCTCGGCATACCCCACATGCCGTGTCGTTTGTCGAGGGCACCAAATGGAACCGTAAAACCTGTTCGTCAACTCATGATTATGTTTTTTGACTTTTATTTTGTATATCTTTCGTATCTTGCTCAGCGCGCGCGCCTCTGTTCGCTGACCCAATAATTTAATTCTCGAAAAAGAGAAAGAAAAAACCAAAAAAAAAAAAAAATACCATTTTGCTAAAGGAAAGTTTGGACTTGTTTTTCGCCTACAGCTTGGGTCTGATACGCGCCCGCTTGGCCGGCGCTCGGATTGCCAACGGCGATGTGCTCATCTTTCTGGACGCCCATTGCGAGGCGAATGTGGGCTGGTGTGAGCCGCTGCTGCAGCGCATCAAGGACTCGCGCACCAGTGTCCTGGTGCCCATCATTGATGTGATCGATGCGAATGATTTTCAGTATAGCACCAATGGCTATAAGTCCTTCCAGGTGGGCGGTTTCCAGTGGAACGGCCACTTCGATTGGGTGAATCTATCCGAGCGCGAGAAGCTGCGCCAGAGCAGGGAATGCAGTCAGCCACGTGAGATTTGCCCCGCCTACAGTCCCACCATGGCGGGCGGCCTGTTTGCCATGGACAGACGCTATTTCTGGGAGGTGGGCAGCTACGATGAACAGGTGAGCAGCAGGCACAAGACGAACTGCAGCATTTGCCTAAATGTGTTTGGACTTTCCAGATGGACGGCTGGGGTGGTGAGAACCTGGAGATGTCCTTCAGAATCTGGCAGTGTGGCGGCACCATCGAGACAATACCCTGCTCCCGTGTGGGCCACATCTTCCGCGACTTCCATCCCTACAAGTTAGTCTATATTTGAAGCCCTGTTCAATCCGTGCTTTAACTGAAATCTCCTTGCTCGCAGATTCCCCAATGATCGGGACACGCACGGCATCAACACCGCCCGCATGGCGCTGGTCTGGATGGATGAGTACATAAACGTATTCTTTCTGAATCGACCCGATCTGAAGTTCCATGCGGACATTGGCGATGTCACGCATCGCGTGATGCTGCGCAAGAAGCTGCGCTGCAAGAGCTTCGACTGGTACCTAAAGAACGTGTATCCCGAGAAGTTTGTGCCCAACAAGAATGTCAAGGCCTGGGGCAGAATTAAGGCCGTGCACGCCAATCTGTGTGCTGACGATCTGCTGAGCAACAACGAGAAACCCTACAACTTGGGCCTATATCCCTGTGGCAAAGAGCTGCAAAAGTCGCAGCTCTTCTCCTACACCAACAGCCAAGTGCTCCGCAACGAGATTAGCTGTGCCACAGTCCAGCACAGCAGCTCGCCACCGTATCGCATCGTGATGGTGCCCTGCCTGGAGAACGATGACTACAACGAGCAGTGGAAGTACGAGAACCAGCAGCTGGTGCACAGCAACACGGGCATGTGCCTGGATCACGATGGCCTCAAGAGCATGGACGATGCACAGGTGGCGCCATGCGATCTGACCAGTGAAACGCAGCGTTGGATCATTGGACACGAATGAGCTAACACACACTCACACACACGCCTGTGGCCAGGCCCAGCGAGCGGACCAAGCCAATTGCAACTGAGAGAAACTGACTAAGCGTAGCGAAGCGCTTTTAACTACAGACTCAAATTAACGCAACAACATGTGTAAATAACAATTCAAAAACAAAAATAATAGAAATACACATATATGTATATTTTCTATATAATATATACACTAAATACTATATAGATTGTGTAAGTTGTAGTTAGTGAATATCAAACAAAATCAACACAAATCAAAAAGTCAAGTCAAAAAATATGATACCATAAAAGAAAACAAAACACAAGATACAATATGTGTTGTGCATTTGTTGTGTAAAAAAAAAAAAAACAAAACAAAACAAAAGAATGATAATTGGAAACTAGAACAAGTTGTATAGATATATACATGATATATTATATCGGTTTATGTGCATAATATTCCTATGTAAATGCTTGAATAATAATTATTATAATTGCTATGTGATCATCAAATGATAAATTCATCACTCAACACTCGCATTCCAAAATGCAGTTCAACCAATTGCAGAGTCTCGAATAATCCAACTATGTCTTAAATGCAATGCGTGTGAACCACATAAAAAGCGTTGTAAGCATTTATTAACTAACAACAACTTTTTTTGCCATCTGTTTTTTTTTTGAAAATCAAATATAAAACAACTTCCAAACGGAAGATTAAAACAACACATGACATGTATATTTGTTGATGGCTGGGGGTCAAGTCTTAGACCCAAAAAGTGGACATAAAAAGAGGTCTAGTTCAGGGCCAACACGTATGTAAGTCGCTTAAGTCAAGGTAAGTAGTATGTGTGTAGCTCGCAGGTATTTACACAGCTGGGCTTGTCTCTATAAGCAGAAGGTGTGGGGCTTGATAATTAAACACAATGCGGCTCATTGCACGTTTTGTATATTTATAGATTTTTAAATACATAATTTCTTGTTGTTGTTGGTATTAAGTTTAATCGAATTTGTTGAATACGCGTTTTTGTTTTTTGTATTTTTGCTGACGTTCATTAAGTTACTAAAACTGGAGTAAAATAAGTATAAGTATAAATTACAGAAATTGTTCTTGTTGCCTGCTTTGTGTTTTCTTTTCATTTGTTTAGTTGTCTGTCTTGAAATTGTTAATACAAGTACACAAAAGTTACAACTACAATAGCAAAGTGAAATTTTACAATAAAATTAACAACTGCATTGAGAGTTTGTGTTGTGTTCTGTGTTGATATTTGTTGATTGCACAATAAAAGCATTTGCGACTAATTCCTAATGTTTATTCAACTTTATTTGTGTAGTTGCTCAATGGTAGATGGTTTTTTTTTTTATTTTTTTGCGGGGCATAGACTACAATTTGTAATTGATGTATTTTGTATTTTAATAACAATTATTTCGTTGATCGTGCTAAAAGCTCTAAAGTGCTCAAATTTACGAGTATCTTTTTTCTATCATAATTAGTACGAATACCATATTTGTTTTTTGGATACTATCCACATAAAATTTATATGCTGCTCTCCTATGCGAAGCCAATGCATCAAATAACATCTATTCATACCGAGCCTATATAGAAGTATTAAGTAGTATATATGTATATATATATATAATGTTTGCCGGGGTGTGTGTGTCTGTGTGTCTGTGTGTATTATATGATTTGCAAATCATATTGTATCTACATTTAACTGTCTGATAGGGCAATAGCCCCTAAGATGTGCCATATAACATGGGGGTTAGATGCTGCGCTCTTGCTTTAAGGTACCTTTTCAATTTGCCTGCAATTACAATCTCGATTTCTACTTTGCATTCTGCTGTTCTACACTCTATAACTAAATACATATGTGTACTATAAGTTCTAGAAGATGCGATTAGCAAGCGCTTAATTTTCTTTTTTTTGTTAATTTATGCAATTTTTGTTTAAACTCTTTCTCAACTATTTTACAATACATTGAAAGCGCATTATGCGTGCCTTTAATTAATTTGAATGTTTTAATGTTTTATTTAAATCGGAATATCTCTCGTAATGTCAAGCTCTATTTGAATGTTATTTACGCTTATTAAATGCATTAAATTTCAGTAATAATTCTTGTTTTTTTTTTTTTTTTTCAGTTAATTTTTAGTTTTATGCCTTTATGTACACTCGTGTACATTTAATTGTTGTGCTGGGCGGGTTGCAACAATTTAATGAGTTTTTTTTTTTTTCTTTTGCTTTAACCAAATCTTAAGAACTCAAATGCGGCGTCTACTAATTGCACACACACCAAATATTCTGTATCATTTTGAATGCTCTTTGAGCATTATTTTTGTGAAAAATCCAGTTCTCGAACTCAAAAAAATGTTTTCGTTTTTCAATACTTTCTCAAGGAGCATTTTCGCTTCGGCCAACCGAAGATATATTTAGTTGTCAGTTTAAGTTATGTGTATCATTGGTAAATAAATAGTTATGTATGTATATTTATATAATTATTATGTAATTGTATATATATATATATATATATATATATATATATATTGTAGTTTTTAGCTTGCTTTGAATTTTTCAATTTTGGACGTATTTTCAAGTATATATTTAATTTTTTTTTTGTTTTTTGGTAGTTGATGCAAGTAGAAAACACAGTTCGAAAATATACATATGTATACCTAATATATAATATATATTCATGTATGCATATAGGTATTATACTGGTTGACTGGCTGGCTGTAGTTCCTCCAGCTGGGTTACTTTAACTTTTCAACTAATATTTTGAATTTTTGTTGTTGAATTTTGGTTTCTAAGTGTAAATCGCTTGTTGTTCGGCTGTAGTTATTACTTTTTCTTTTTATATTAAAGGTGTTTGTTTTTTTTTTTTATATATATTTTTTTTATTGTTTGTAAATTGCAATTTATCTCAGACTCAGTTTGGAGTGTCTTGGATGTCTTGGTTGTTGGATGGATGGATACGTTTACGTACAAACGTTCGTCAGCCGGTTTGCTGTTTAGCTTTCCATATTTATCTTTCTCATATGTCATAGATTATCTTAAACATAAAATTGAATATTCAACACAATTATTGCTTCATTTTCGTCATATCTTCTTTTCCACGCAGTCCACAATCTTTGGACTAACGCAAGCCTTTCATTCTGTATCAGTGTTCGGTTAATGGTTCACAAACATAGTCGCACAACCTTCAACATTGATCGATATATGTCTACATATTATACAAATAATAATACTCATACAGACAACAAAATTGATATTGCACATCGAGTAGCAAAATAATAAGACATAACCCAAAACATATATATATATATATATAGCAAAATGAAGTTTATTTAAATATACAATATAAATGGAAAAATTATAAATACATCACATCAAATAATACAATTAACATATATACCGCGCGTATGCCAAGCTTCTTGTTCTCAAAACAAGATACAAGATAATTAGTTTCATTTAATCTTGATTCGCTTTTCTTGTTTAGCACAGGCGCAGCGTTATGGAATATGTTATTATATACTAATATTGTATTGGTTTCTTGTCGGTATATATTTATATATAAATGCGCTAAACAAAATGTGAGCTCAATTATAGGGGAGATATATTGAAAAAATATTGCATGTCTGGGGAAAAACTTACTGCATAAATATTTATATACAACTGATTTCATATATTTGATATAGACCATAACAATAAAAAATAAGCTCGTAGTAGTATTAACCAAGTCACATTGATATAGTTCAAGATATACAAATATAAAATAAAGTTTCGTACGTACAAAAAACAATTGAACTAAGCTAGGCAATCAATTAATCAACCGGTACAAAAATATATATGAATATATATATATATTAATATAGTAAAATTCGTGCTTTATCAAAAAGCAGCAAACATTAATTATTAACTACAAAGAACTCAACCAATTGAATCGGAAAAAAACCATTAGGAAACATACACGCATACACATTTAAACGATCATAATTATAAACTATCATATAGACTAAGGGTATCAAAGTGTTCGTGGTATTGCACTTGGTTAATGCAACTACGCAAACGCTTTGCTTAGCTAATCCATTAGGATCGGGTGCAGCTGGCAGAGAGGGGGGCCACTTGGTTAATTAATTGCTAGTTGCTAGTTCTGCTGTAGACACCGCCTTACAAATACATATCAAAGCGTTGGATTAGGTGTGTGTGTGTGTGTGTGTGTGTGTGTGTGTAATTGCGGCATGCGGTGCGATAGAGAGTAAGTTAAGCTAGCGTGTAATTGGTTAATGCTCCGCATTGTTCGTTGCTGGACGATGTGCATCGTTGGCGACCTTAGAAGGCCGTCGAGCGTCGATTGGCATAACACTTCTTGCCATGACTGTTCGCATCCGCAGCGTTGCTGGTTGCACGCAATCTGTGGCAGCTTGTTGGAGTCGCAGTCGCAGTTGCAGCTGCAGTTGCTGCTGCAGTTGCTGCTGCAGTTGCACCAACTCGACTGGTAACTAGCGTCGACTGCCTGCAATTAGTCCAACGCTGCAGCTGATGCGAACATTTTGGGTACAATCATTTGCGCGCCGACACGTTCAGCGATTCGCCACGGCTCTTCGAGCGCGTCATCGAGCTGCTCATCTCTGCAAGAAGTCGTTTATTGTGTTAAGTGTGTGAAATGTGTTGTCATTTGATTCTTCTATGGCTGCCCACCTTTGCTGATGCTATTGCTCTTCTCGGTCGCCTTGTAGGCACGCATCGCCTTGCCGCGCTTGTCCAGGAGCAGTTTATCGGCGCGCACAAAGATGCCGTGCTTGGGCTTGCACTGGAAGTACTGTATGCCCTGCACGGTGCCATCGTTCTTGCCCGTGGGCGTGTCCAGTGCCACGCCAATCCAGGCGCCGGGCTGAAAATGTGTGGTGCCCACAAAGCTAACAACGCCGCTGGTGTTATACGGACGTATAAGCACCGATTCACCCACCACAATCCACTCGGGCAGTGTCACATCCAGATCCTTGCCGTCATCTGTTAACATAGCGGAAATAAAACAACGATTCCCAGGTTCGTTTGTGGCATACACACCTTCCACCTCTGTGCTGCTGGACATGATGCTGGCATTGACGTCTAAATAGGCGCCCAGACCCTCCATTTTGGCCACCGAGGCGCGTTGGTTGTTCCGTGTCACTTGGCTCGTATTGTTGCTGCCATTGTTGTTGTTGTTGTTGTTGTTGTTGTTGTTGCTGCTGTCGCCATTGTTCGTTGGCTGCGTTGCGGACTTTTTACGTCGCATTACTTTGCCCGGAGGCAGCTGCTCTTTAACAATGCCATTGCCTTCAAGTTGCTGTTCAACTGACTCGGCAGTTTCGCTAGTGTCTGCGGCATGCTCCAGCATTTTATTGCCATTCTGATTGTCATTGGCCTGCACGAGTTTAGGTACATCCAGCTGTTGCTCCTGCTGCACCACCTCCCGCTGCTGCTGCTGCTGTTGCTGCTCCTGTGGCATTTCTGGCACTGGCAACTGTACGCTCTCATTATTATTGCTCTGCTGCTGTTCACATTCCTCATCGCTTTGTGCATTATCCTTGGGCTGCTCTAACGGATGTGTGAGGGTCTGTTGCAGCTTCTTTGCCTCAGCATCCTGCGTTTTGGCTTTTGGCATGTCCTTCAGGAAGGGATTAACGCGCGTCTGGCGATTTGGCGGCGAATGGGAGTTTATACGATCGAAATCTACAAACACAATAGAAATATATAGTACGGATATTAACTGGCTTTGCCCGGGTCCTTCGAAACTTCACGTTCTGCATGACACATTACATAGATATCTAAGACCCTAACTACAGTTAAAAGTTCAGTTGGGGCCGTGAGTTATTCCTCAGTCAGTTAATCAGTCAATTAGGACAAATAGTTTTATGTATACATATAAAATATAAGTTGTGCACTCACCTGGCGTCTCATCAATGCTCATGGAACGCATGGAGGTAATGTCCTCATTGCTTAGGTTATTGCAGGACACGGCCTGCGAGCCGTAGCCGCTGCTGGTAGACGAGCTCATGCTGAGCGTGGCCAGTCCAGTTAGATGCTTCATGTTCGTATTGGCGCTGGATGTGTAGCTCAGATAGCTTTGATTCGAATGACTGCTGACATCCATGAACGAGTCCATGGTCTTGGAGGCGGTCAGACGGGAGCGTGTGGCGAGGCTTTTGTTTTGCTGCCGCTCCTGCTCATACTCGGCGGCATACTCCGAATCGCTGTAGCTATCCTCGGGCTCCTCGTCCAGCGAACGATGCCCGCCCAAAGGCTCCTCGTGCAGCGTGGTCATGCGCATGCCCAGCAGCTTGCTCGTTGCCGGCGAGGCTGTATAAATAGATTAAGCATAGACTAGTTATAGAAACTTTGGTATACTAGAGCTTAGCTAGGGCTTAAAGCTAGACAAACCACATACGTTTTGTTGGCGCAATTCTCAATGTGTTCAAGTTCAAATTGAGATTCAAAAATGTTGGACGCGCTGCATTCCACGGGTATTCAAGGAAGACAATGATTATGTTTGGTATGTTTAGTTACAATGATTAAACAAGATCTGATGAGCGATACAATAAATAAACGTAACTCACTAGCTGAACTGGCGACTAGCTCGCCACACTTAACAAAAAAAAACAAACACAACAAACATGAACAAGAGAACAAGAACTAGGAGTTAGGAACTAGGTCGTCAATTGATTAACTAAATGCGCTCGATCTCGTGCTCGGAACGCGTGCTCTGCGTGCCTGCTGTGAATGGTGCGCCAGATTGAGGAATTGGAAAACACAGTATGTATGTGTGCAGTGTACAATGAATGAAGACAAATGGAAATACAATGAAACATATGAGCATATGTAAATGGACTCTAATTGTAACATATGCACAAATGATGCCGAGTTTTATGGACTTTTTCGTTCAGTGTACACGTTATTTGGGCGCTTATGATGGAAGAGTTATTGATACTGATGATGGGGCATGTTTATGGGAATGACAGCTAACGTTTTACCAGCAAACAGAACTAACACAAAACTACAAAATTACTAACTAAATTGTAGTACTAGTAATACAGCCCGCCCGCCTAAAATGATGAAGTTACATTTGGTAATACATGGTATGATACACAGATGAGTTCAACATATATGTTTAATTTTGGACAAGTTGTCTTTGTCCATGGGCATGACTGAGTGTGCTAGCATGTGTGTGTGTGCGTGTGTGTTTGTGTGTTTGGTGTGAACAACAGACATACTGAAACGCCAACTAACATTTAATGAATTTTCAATCAATCTTATACTATGCACTTTACATGGGGCCAGCCTTTACCTGACAGTATAGAGCCTGTTTGTTTGATTTATTTCATTTATATTTTGGTATTTTGTTTTGGCGTTTTGAATTTCAAAATTTGAAATTGTTTCAGGTTGTTTGAGAAAGCACAGAAAAAAGAGTACATAATGACACGTGAAAAAAGAACCAGACATACGAACGAGTTATACATAATAGAAAGAAATCTGAGCTTGTGTGTTCGAATATGATATAGTATGTGAGAGTTGTTGTAATGAGAGATGTATGTGGGTCAATGTGTCAATTTATATGATAAGCACAGGTGAAGAGTAATGTGCATTTTGTAATCGATTCCAAATTAGATCGAGTGGGTGTACACTTTTATTATTTCTTCTTTTTTGCAATTGTGTTGCATTGAAGCAAAAGCAAAAGTTGAACTTTAGCAACAAGTTAAAGCGGCAATTGCATTAACAGTTTGTATAATTATTTGCTTGCTTTTCATTTCTTGGGCATATTAAAAGCATTTTGTTAAAGGATTTATCTTTTTATAGCCGGACCGCAAGAGAATGTGTCTAGAATAAACGCGTTAGCTACAAGTTCAAAGAAATACGAATACATAATAAAGTATGCTAAATACTTGTTAGAAAATCAGCGCTAGATATTAATTTTGCAAAAAATCTATATATGAATATATATGTTAAGTACGTAATCAAAGATAAATCCCTTGATCTAGGGCATGGCAGCCTATTTTGGGTTGCTGCGCATAAGCATAAAAATAATTCTTATATATAGATAATATATATAGTTTGTATAGTTAGAGAATATATGTATGTTGTGATACAAAAAACTTTGGTTATATGTTCGTAAACGTTTGGAAAAAGTTGCTCAAAATTAAAGGTGAGTTTCAAATAAAATAGTTTATGGCTCGCTGTTAATTGCCTGGGGGTATACATACCAATGCCAAAGGCTTTCCCCGGGGAGTCATCGCTGCTGCCCTTGCCACCAAAGCTATGTCGATTGCGTATAACACCCCCATTGCCAGCGCCTCCTCCGGCGCCGCTGTGTGCTGCAAGCAAGGGTGCGGTCCATTAGTTAAGTAAACATCATGAAACATATTAAATAACATACCTGGCGTAAATTTATTGCCCAGCGCTGTGTTGTTGAGATCCGCAAAGGACTCGGAGCGACCCACATTGAGCAGCGACTCCATGGAGGCATCGAAGCGCATGATCTGCATAAGTTTAGTCATGAGTTTCTTGGCGTCATAAATTGCATTTTTGTTTTTAGCATATTTACAACAACAAATGTTATTTATTATCGTGAATGAAAAGAATGTGGAAAATACAAAATTAAAACATAATGAAAATCAAAAACCAAACAAAACTGGCAAACGCGCACAAATCAACTTTGGGTATCAGGAAAATAGACAAAAAACAAAAACAACTAATACACACACATAGATTTTACAAAAAAGAGTAGACAAGTATTGCACGTATCTATAGAAAGCATAGTTTACATAGTGTTTCGAGTACATTGCACACAGATTACTTACACTCCCGGTGTTGGTGGTTTCTTTGACCGTCTGTGTGCGCAGTGAAAAGCGTTTTGTACACAGCACAGGGCAGTTAAATATATACACCCACACACGACACATAGATTTAGTTAATACCAATATACAATTGCAGTTTGTTAGGCGCGCCAAATTTAGTTAAAATATTTTTAAATTAGTTTTTTAATTTTTTGTGTGCGGTGTGAACAACATAATTATTGTTGGGTTAGATTTTTATTTTAGTTTTTTTTTTTTTTTTTTATTGTTTGGTGAAAGCGCATAGAAATTGTGAAAAGAGAAAGAATTGCGTTTTTAGTCAAATATTTGAGTTGTACAAATATAATTTTGCTAGCGGTTGTGGGGTGGCGAGGTGTAAGCACAAAAGGCACTAGAAAGCTGAGCTTCTGAAGCAGCTGTTGAGCGGCATCACATACCTGCGAGAAGTTCGGCACACTGACGGTCTTGCGCATGGAGAGTGGCTGTCCGTGCGCCGTCTCCAGCTCCTTAACGGCGACATTCTGACGCAAACGGTCCAGTATTAGTATGCTCTCCACAGCTGAGACACCGCGCGTGTATTTCTCTGAGGGAATAAAAACAGTTTATTGCATATTTGTTTCCTACAATCCATTTGTAGCTCACCTATGTAGGTCTCGCCATCGCAGGCCGAGCAGTCATCACCACTGGCTGCCAGTTGGGCCAGCGATTCACGGTCTTCCAGCTCCTCCGACGCCTTGGGTATGTTGGAGACCACCTCGTAGGTAACGCCGCTCTGCCAAATGGCATTCTCGCCGCGCACCAAACGGAACTTCTTCAGCCGATCGGTTAGTGTTTGACCCTTTTTGATATTGATGCTGAGACGCTTGCGCAGCACCAGATCCATGGGTGCCGGATGCGATAGACGCACTGTGGTGCGCAGTATAAGATAGATGCGTTCATTCGCTTCGGTCACGCGATTGAGCGCCTGGCTGTCATGCATGGACGAGTCCCAGCTGGCCACGCAGCACACATCCTTGTCAAGATGCTGCAAGATTTGCAAAGTGTAAAATCTGTGGCCATGCTCCTTGGAGAGAATGGAATTGATGCCCGATATGGACAGCTCATCGTTAGTATTTTGCGCGGAGAGATCATCGCCGTTTAGATTAAGAAACAGCACCGGTACATGCGGCTCCATGCCTGCGGGCGGGTCCCAGGAGGCGGGTGCGCCCGGTATGCCCGAGCCCGGTGCCGGCACCAGCACTGCATTGCGCTCCTCGGTCAGCGAGACCCATTGATGCACCAGGCTGAGCTCACGTTCGCGTTCCTGTTCGTTCTTCTCCTCCTTTTTGATAAGCATCTGTATCTGCTGGTCCAAGTATTGCCGCCGGCGACCCAGCGCCTCGCTCCACTTTTCGCGCAGCACTGTGAGATCCTCCTCCTGGTAGGAGTCAAGCGGTCGCTGCAATCGTGAGCGCACCGTCACGCTGCCAATGGCCACATTGACTATCGACTGGCAGATGATGGGCAATGTTCCAGAGTTCTGAACCGGCTTGACGCGCACATTGACGCGACGTTGCTGGCCTTGGCGCAGCTGGTAGATGCCACCAGTGAGCACCTCGTTGCGGTTGGTTACCTCGACGGGCGAGTACTCGCCATTGTCGTTGAGCTCGTGTATTTCCACCCACAGTTCGATTTTACGCGACAGCTCCGCCCAGCGATCGACCAGGGAGCGCGCCTTGGCCTGCTGCTGCTCCACCTCCCAGCCCTTGGACTTGGAGAAGCCAGCGCTGCGATGACCCCAGACCTCAATGGAAAGCGCGCCCTCGATGCAATGCTCCAGGAACTCCTCGTTAATGGTAACCGTAAAATCTTGAGTGTGCTCAAATTTGAATACCATATTCTGATCAAGGGCCGTAGATTCGGCATTGATGACAGGCACCACCATCTCCTGGTGACCCCAGAATGTGTATTGGCAAAAGACAAAATTGGACAGCGACAGCGGCAATCCCGAGGCGCATTTGATGGTGACGCGGCAAGTGATCTGATTGGCCATGGGATCCACGGGATCGTCGTACTCATCGCGCGAATCCGCCGACGAGGTCTCCGACACCGATTCGCACATGCGATCTTGCGGCATTTGGCCAGCCACGCGTTGAATCTCCACCTGCAAGCGACCTGCTACTTCGCCCTGCTGGCTTATGATGGGCGTATGATAATCGAGCTTGACATCGTGGAACAGCACCTCCAGAAATACATTCGCCACACCGATGAGATTGTGATTCTCCTGTGACTCATAGAACGGATCCTGTGGCTTGCCATTGTCCTCGTCCTGCAAAGGCACAGCACAGCATTAATTTAAAGGGAAATTAAACATACATATAGAGGTTATGCTATAGCTAAGTTGTGTGTGTTCATGGATTCGGGGACTTATTAATTACCTTGTCGTCAAATTCATCATCTGAGAATGTCTCAATAAGGGGCTGTATCAAGGGTTAATTGAATGCGTGTGCGAATTATACGAGTACACATAAAGTTTTATGGTTAGTACAAAAGACAAAGAATGGAATGTGTGATGCTGTAAATGAATTAACACGCACCAGTCCGTTGAGTATGCGCTCCTTGTGCTCCTGGTACATCTCACGCATGTCAATAAGTTTGTTCTCCAGCTTCTCCATGCTCCAGATTTGGCTGCCCGAATTTGTGCGCTTTACCAGAATGGCGGGTTCGCTAACAAAGGCCCCACGCCGTCGATTTGGACTCAAATTAGCTGGCGGTATTTGTAGTGTTACCGAGAATTTGGTCTTCTTCTCCATTTCCTCGGCCAGGAAATTGGCCTCCTGCACCAAGGAATTGGCACGCATAATGTCTGTCTTAAGCTGACCCAGCGAACGCCTGAACATTTCATCGCGTTCCTAGAAGCAAAGGCAAAAAGTTAAAGACATCAGGTCTCAATATCTAAAAGCTGTTTAGTTCCTTACCTGTGCCCACTTCTCTACGCGCATCTGCGAGGTAGGCGTATTGGGCGTTACTTTGCCCATACGCAGCGGGTCGTAGGGCGCATATGGTGCATAGGGTGTACTGGGCGAGAGTATATTACGCAACTGCTGGAACTGACGTTCGTATTCTTGTCGCTGCTTCTCGAGCGCCACCTGCTTGTCTTCTTCGTGCTGACGCTCCAGGCGTGCAATTGCCGTCTGTATGGGATCATTGCTTAGCTCATTCTGCATTATTTCATCACGTGCAAAATTGTAATCGATGAGCTGTGCAGGTGTTTGAGGCTCCGATGCGCACAAGGTGGCATTATTTCCTATCCTTGGCGAGTTGACACGGAAAAAGTGATGATTGCCCCAGAGAATACGATCGCCGTTCTGCAGCGGCGTTTTCTCTAACGCTGCGGAGCCATTGACGAAGCAGCGAGCGCCCTGCACGGGCTCCATAAACAATCCGGTATCTTCGATAGTAATCACACAATGCTCCGGCTGTATGCCCAAGCCAGATAGCTGAATATCCGGTTGCTGACCACTTATGCTGCGGCCGCCAATCAGCGTTCGTTCCTGAAATAGTTTAAAGGCTTAGCTAATGTTTAGTTTTTCAAAAGCAAATAGAGCTTACCTTCAGGTAATAAACCAATAGCTCATTGAGGGACGGATCTGCGTTTAAATTGACCAGGTAGTACTTGTTCTTCTCGACCTTAATGCCACTGGCCTGGACACTGATGCCCATTTGTTCCAGAGCCTGCTGTCGCTCGTTTTGTATGCGCTCCGTTTTGACCAGTTTCTCCTCCCAGGTTTGCGAGATTTGCTTCATTAGATTCTCGCTCTCGGCCAGCTTGTCTTGGACATCACCCACTGGCGAGCCTGTGGCGTGCTTTAGCATGCTACGCAATGTCTCCACCTCATGCCGCAGCTCGCGTATAATGCGCGCATTGGGATCTTCATTGACCACGGCATGATTGACGATGCGCTTGGCACGATCCGCATAGCGTAGCGTAGAGAGCGTCTCCTCGTAGTTGTCTGCCGATGGTGAAATGGTGGCCACCATTACAGTTCTTGAATTGCCACCCAGGTTGTCTTTTAGCAGCCAGGTCAGCACGGAATCTCGATAGGGCACAAACTTTTCATTGCCGCCTTTTTTGCCATTCGATTGATCGGCCAGCTTGGAAATGACCAGGCCCAGTGTAGTTAAGGATCTGTAAGCGCATATTCAAATCGTGAATAAGTGAATAAATAAATATTATGATTATAGAAAATACTCACTTGTTAATATTGGAGCCCTCCTTGAGGCGATCACCAACGGCGCCCGTTTTGACCGCACGCTCGGAGCCAGCCAAATCGACCAGGGACATGCGTGAGACTTTCTCTCCACTGACGCCAGTTGCTTGATCGGTGAGTATCTGTGTTAGCACGACCGAGAAGACGGCATGGGAACGCGACGATTCTGCATTCATATTGGTTGCAGCGACAGTGCGCGATTTGTTGCCCTCGGTCATGAGGTTGTCAATATCCTGATACGATGCGACTGCGAGCTGCGACAGTCCATCGACGTAGGGGCCGAGTACATTATGCTCGCGCACCTTAAGCGAATGCTTGTTTGGTTTCGGATCGAGCAGATCGTGCACTTTCTCATTGTAGATCTCCATGTAGGATACCTCCACTTTGTACATGAGCTCCGGTGTCGATTTGTTCGCTATTGCCAAGAAGAGCTTGTCACAGAGACGCGGTATTATGCCCTTATTTTCCTGTGAGCCCATCATTGTGTACGATTTGCCAGAGCCTGTGAAGAGAATGAGTCACGATCGTGTCTGCGGCTTATATTGTAAGTTGGTATGGTACACTTACCCGTCTGGCCGTAGGCGAATATGCATGCATTATAGCCCTGAAATGCATTATCCAGTATGTCACGTCCCACGCAATCGAAGACCGTCTCCTGTGACGCAAAGCTGTCATCTTCGGGGTTCAGCGAGTAAAAGCAATGATCGAATGCAAATGTCTTTGGTTGTTTTCTGCATGAATCAGACGATTAGTGGGTGTTGCTGAACATGAAAGTCAAGACTAAACCAGCTTACCTTTCCATTTTTTCCAGTGTTGGGGGATTTTGCAATATCGTTTGCTGTTTTTCCATTTCGACGATGCATTTTGTACCCAATTCAATTTCTGTTGAGCGATGGTGATATGTAAATAAATATATATATGTATATATTATTGTAATGCACATATGATAAGTATAATTTGAGTTATTTGCAGCACAAGGTTGATAACAAGTTCAGAATAGCAGAGGCAAAATATATTTATATAATATATATTTATATACGATAGATATATGTATGTGCATACGCTTGTCAGCTGATTTCGTACATATGTGCGAAAAAAAAACGCAAAACTCATACAATTACTCAAACACATGTATATATTATGTCCGTACATTGTATAATCAAGCGATAAATGCCTATATGTGTTAATGTGTACTTGTATGTAATGGCAAGTCCAATGCTATAGCGCAATCTTTATGCACATAAATAAAAACGCGAACCTTTCAAATAATTGTAATTTCAGAAATGAAAAAGAACGAAAACAAAAAAAAAACTCTTGCCCAAAACGTGCAGCGCCATAAATATTCTGGCCTGAAATATTTACTACTTACAGCTAAGCACGGACATTGCACGGCAATAAAAAGAGAAGTCGAAATTGTTGAATTTGCTAGCTGGAAAAATTGTTGAAATATTTGAAGCCTTACGGCCATTGTCCTTCGCACGTAAAAATGGCAAAAAACAAACAATAGGCAGGCTAACAGGATGGCAGGCAGCCTGGCTGGCTGGCTGGCTGGTCAGAAAGGCCAGCCAGTGCAGACTTAGGCCAAGTCAAAGTACAGTGAAGCCCTAAGAGCTAACAAATTCAATTAGGAGTACAGTGGCTCCAAGTCTTCTGGGCGAGTTGACTTGACTTGTCGTATTATTATAGACCATTTTTGACCTGATAATCTATTTAATATATCTCCTTTTCAAGATCTGCGAACGACAAATGCTCAAAACTAAAAGAAACAGCAAGAGGCTCAACTTTGGCAGGCTTCACTGTGTTTGCAGGCACACATGCATATGCATTAGGTGTGTGTGTGTGTGTGCGTGAGTGTATTGTGACCTGCTCCTGGCGCTGTACACTCACTTCCGTTGCAAAAATAAAGCCGACCAGACATGGACATTGGCAAAAAGGGCAGAGCAAAGGCCAGAAATCGAGAATGTTGACAAACCACAAAGGACACACATCAACACGGGCCATCAACGAATTGTTGTTGTTGCAGCTGGTTGCTTGTGTAACTGTGTGTGTGTGTGTGTGTGTGTGTCTGTGTGTGTGAGTATTGCCTATAACAAAGGCGTGTCATAAATTATTTGATAGGCTGGCCCCAATTGTGAATGAGTTCTGGTCAGTTGGTCAGCTCCAGCTGAAGCTTGAGCTGTTGAGTTCAGTTGATTTGGACATTTCTTCGCCATAACCTTAAAATGTGCATACGCTTTTGCCATTGTACAATGTTGAAATTAACATATACACACACACAGACACACATACACAGACTAAGCCACACTCATACAGAGATTTAGATAGACATTTGGTCAGCAGGCAGGGAAAAACAGGTTAAGCTTTTTGGTTGCTTTCGCGCTGTGACTTCATTTCGAGCGCAACTGTTTGCCTGTGTTTGTTGTGTGTGTGTGTTGTGTGTGTGTTGTGTGTGCTTTGTTTTGCTGTTTCTATATAGTTTCCATTTTACGCTTTGTGACTTGAAGAGGTCGTCAGCTAAATCTGGCCCAAATGCGGAGCGATGCGTAAGATGTCGCACAAAAATTGATGAGGAAATCGACTAACCCAGACGATTACGTCTAATATAATATAGTATATAGCATAATTGTAATATTAACTTCACAAATATGCGTATATCAGACCTTATCAGAGCTTTGATAACAATGACGCTTATATTAATATTGCTTGTTTCGCTTATCATTCGAGCACACGCACACAGACGCAATCACACTCTGACTTGACAGTGAATCAAGCATATAGAGAACATGACACAAACCAGCCCCAAATAGAGAAGTGATTTGGCAACGTGGGGAAACAGCAGCAGCAGATGGAAGCAGAGCAAAAGGAATTGGCGATACAAACACGAGAAAAACATATGTGAAAAGTAAATGGCAAATGACTTCCACTTGACGCAGCCGTGGGGCTCAAATTGACTGCTCCCCAGAGTCCCCCCACATTTCCGCTGCACTGTGTATGTATGTGTGTGTGTGTGAGTCATGGATAAGCCAAATGAATGATCGCCGTTGACATTGGCAAAGTGGAAACGCAGTGTTTGGCTTTTGCTATTGGCTTTGCTATTGCTTTGGTTGCACTTGCAACACACGTCAATTGTTGGTTTCACCTCGTGAAAATTTAGCTGGAAATGTAAAGCGTTAGTTACGTGAGTCAGTCAGTTAGTCAGTCAGTCAGTCAGTCAGTCAGTCAGTCAGTCAGTCAGTCAGCCAGTCAGTCAGCCAGTCAGTCAGTTAGACGCTCTGCAAGGCTGTCAGCGCAAAAAGTTGCTGGCGTTGCATTGAAAAACGAGGCGACCTTTGCAAAGGAAACAGCATTTGCATGAAAAACAAGAAGCCACCATTAACTTACAATTGCACACGTTTCAATACCCTTCTGTGATCTGTTCTTTGCTTGCCAAAGTAAGCTGTATGATATATAAGACGGATATCGATTAGATTGTTAAGAGAAAATATCTTGGGAAACAAGAAGCTTTTACGATACTCTACGATAGTTTCTATAGACGCTATGCTATATACTCATCAGATGCGGCCGACTTTGGCAAAACAGCAAGATAGCTGTAAAACTCGGCTCTGATACAGTTGTTTGCCAGTGTTGCCAGAGATGTCTCCTTCTATGCACACATACTGTACTATATGTATGTACACACTTTTCGTAACAAAGTAATACCCTTAGCAAGGGCAAACACAGCCAAGTGCGCGACTCTATGCAAATTTTGTTATCCCGAAAATAAAGTACAAGAACATGCACATTATATATGTATGTATGTATATATGTATACAGCTGACTTATGCATTATTGATTGCAGCGCGAACAAAAGAGACAAAGCTAACATAAACCCCCCCTGAACCCCCTCCTGGCTCTAGCTATATATTATTTACTTAACTTTAGAGCTAGTTTTTGTACTACTTACCGCGTCGATTGAAGGGTCGCACCCGCACAGCAACTTTGATCTTATCACTTGACATCGTGCAGGCCTTGGAGATACTCTCACTTTTGATACAATGGACGCCTATGCGTGCGGTTTGAGTGGGTGTGAGAGCGTCTGAATCATGCACCCACCAAAAAGGGATATGACTGGGACGGTTGTTTTGTTGTTGTTGTTCTTGTATTTGGTTGATATTCAGTTTTGTTTTTGTATTTGAGCCCGCCGAGAATTATGTGTGTCGCACGCAATCTTTATTGTTGTTTTTTATTTTTTTTTGGGTGGCAGGTGACTCACAATGCGAGGGGGAGGATGGGCGCTAGCTCAAGCTTGAATAGTGAGCGTTTCAATTAGCGCCACGCACACGCCTAACAGTAGCTGTAGCTGGTAAGTCATGTGGGGCGGAGTGCAAGCGGGGGGCTGTATTTCCATTTCATTCTTGACTTGCGCTATTTATTACGCACGCACACACACACACACACATATATATATATTTATATATACATATATATGTGTACACACTGGTAATTTTTGTTGTTGTTTGTGTTACTGTGCTGGAATTTTATATGTATTTGCACTTGTTTTTATTTGGGCACACGCATAAATATTTGCCTAAAATTACTACTGCTGTTGCCTAATTTTGTTTATTATATTGTGGTCATGATTTTTGAAAATAAAAGCTAAGATCGCGCACACACACACGCACACAGTCAGAATCAAAAATATTAACACACACATGTACGTGAACAAATTCTTGGCTGGACTTTTGGCAAGGAAGCAGGCAAAAAAAAAAAAACAAGCACTAGGTGCTCCACCGACGCCCGCGCGAAAAGTCTCCCTCTTGGCCTGTATGACTGTGACTTCCTTGGAGAATCGATTTTTATGGCTCTTTTCCTGAAGCTGCGATTTTATGCTGTGCAGGATATGTTTTCGTATAGCGGTTTCATTTATAAATTGCACCGTTTTATGTTTTTGTTTGCGCGTCGTTTGACATTATTTTGAACTATTTTTGTTGCAATTTTATTTTTCGCGTCGTTTCACTTTAATTTTTGCTATTTTATAATGGTTTCTCGACCTGCTATGACTGCCGATAGCGATTGACATTATTTGCAATTCCAAAGCAACTCTGGCCTCAATGCTGCCACCTAATTGAGTGTGACCGCATAAATTTGAGGTAATTTTTTGTGGCGTTGCCACCTAGTTGCATTTGTTGCGCGCGCTTTCTATTTATTTTAAAAGACGATATCTAGTGTTTATTTATGGATTTGTATACACAGCACAGAAAATAATATTAAAATGGCAAGGCTTACTTGAGTGCACTTTAAATCGCAAATATAAGACGCTATTTTAGAGTGAGCATAAAAACTGAGAGTACAGAATAGAGATTGAGAAGTTACAAAATAAAAGAGAAACTCATCTACGTCGCGCTTGTTTAAATTTATAAGAATCTCTTTTCATTCTTACACTCTTACTTTCACTTTCTCCCGCTCCCTCTCACTCTCACTCTCTTTTTGGAAGATTTTCTTGTGTTTTAATAACCCTTACAGATTTTTATTTTACTGAAAGGCAGCTAAAATTTAAATAAATTAAGTGAATGCGAGAAAACAACGTAACAGAGTATTCCAAAAAGATACTCAGCGAATATGATAAATAGTGAGTAGTAACATGTAGTATAGTAAGTGCATTTCATTACGATATGTCGCTCGGGCCTAAAGTATTGTTATATGGTTTTAATAAGTGCGCTTTTAATAAAGTGCGTACGGCTATTTGGGCCGCACCTTCAGATTTGCGGAAATAGCGTTAACCCATTATCAAGGCAGTGCAATGAACGGATGAACGGATCTCTCAATGATAAACAAGAACTGCACGCCTCAACCTTGTGAAGTACCGCCGATCATCTCAGTAGCAGAAGCTCGGAAATGCACGCCGGTAATTGTTCAGACAGACGAAATGACAACAAATGTGGAGTTGCGAAAAAAAGCGTCACCAAGAAACCTGAAAACGTTTTGTTTTGATGGCGCTGATGATGAAGTGTTACGCTTGTTGTTGTCGTTTACGTGGTTGTTGTCGCTCAATCTCTTGTAGCGACAGAGCGGCGGCTGATGCTGCTACCTGTTCACGTGCTGCCGTACGGTCTCAGAGTTTATAAATGTTCAAGACGAGACGCAGGGCGCAGCAGTTTCTCGGTAAACCTCAGACGTGCGCAACCCATAGCAAAAATTAAGCGAATTTAGATTAAGTTTTAATGTTGCTTTTTTGTCTGCGATGTTATAATATTTTTTATATCTCACACACTCAAAGACAACGAATGCTCCATAAAAGCAATAAACTCCAGCTATAAAGCAATACAAAAGAAATTTTATGTGCAAATTTAAAAAAAAAAAAAAAATCGAACAACGAAAGTGAAGTACAATTTAAATAGGAATATTTGTGCAAAAACCAAATAAGTTCACATTCCTTAAAGTAAGTCTGAGCTGATAATCAAACACCTAAAGGTCTCTAAAAATATGTGGCCTAGTTTCCACTGCATCCGAATGTGCTGCAATATGCACTGAATAATTACTACCAAAGTCAGTGCATATTGACTTAGGTCTACGCGCTTCAGTGAGAAACCATAAGAAACCCATAATAATATTTGTAAAGGTCGACCCACATGCATAATCTGCAGAGGAGTACTAACAAAGTGCCTAATACCGATTCCATTATTAACACCCAAACGCAACATCAATCGTGAAATCAAACGGGCTGCTATGATTACAAAATCTCATAATTTGTTTTTTTTGTTTATAAACTTGCCAAAAATGGGCATTACTGAAACGGATCCCACTAAAGGTGAAGGTGCCGGCTCATTTGCATAGCATATATACAAGAAAAAATGTTTCAAAAAAGAGATGCAAAACCCAAAGGCGGTTCGCCCTTGAAATGGTTTCATCGAAGAGCAATTAACTAACCAGCTATCGAAACGGGCTTACAGCGAAAACCATGTCAGACTACATGAGTAAAGCGCATATACTACACTATATACACATATATATGTATATATATATGTAGATACATATATATGAGTTTTTATGAATTGGACTTAGTTTTTTTTTGCACATGTCACACGAGCGTACAATTTGCTTTGGCCGCAGGGCTTCAATTTGGCCAAATCTCCCGAATGGGCTGAACAACTGTGCAAATATTGAAAATTAAAAGTATTTACCGAAAACTGATCAAAATTCAATTCATAATGAAAAGCAAATATAGCAAAAATAAACCATGCCTAATAAAAAGCAGAGACAGTGGAATCTTAGAAGCCATCGAAAATGTCACATAGGATTGATTAGTGGAGTTTTAAAGCTAATGAGTTTTGCTTGTTATGAAAGAGAGAAAAAAAAACCTAGTACCAGACTAGTACAGTAAAGCAATGAGTTTGTCGTTGAACGAATCGCAAACGAAGCACTTGGAGGCAATAATATTGGCAAGTTCGAATTTGACAGACACCCCAATAAACCTTCAAGTGACTTGTGATTTTAATTGTTTTTGATTTTATGTGTTTGGTTGGTTTTTTTTTTTTTACCTTACTGATCCGCTGCAGTATATAAACATATATGTATATATGGCTACGTCACGAGTTGGCATTGAAGCGCACTTACGATATGCCTAAAAACTAAAAACTGGGTGAGGGGGTAATTGATATTTGAACTTGATTTGTTTGCCTCAGACCCGTACAATCTATGGGCCATTGTCATGAACAGTAACGGGTGCAAAGCTCTTAATGAGCAGCTATTTGTTAAATTTGGACTCATGGATAAAATGGGGACCCACACACCTGTTCAGTTCCGGTGGGAAGCGCACAAGTGCTGAGTGTATGTCCCACTCCGAGAGCTCCACTAATTGTATTTGCATACGCCGTGTACGAAAGTGGCCTGAAAAAAAGATGAAAAAAAAAACTGTTACCGCTTGTAATTGACAGCCAAGTGAACACTCGAGTATATTCATGAGCGTACTAACCATAACATTGACAATGCAACTAATTCATTTACTTGTTTTGCAGCTATTGCCGCTGACGATAGCGGTCCAGACGATATGCAGCGATACGGATATGGTTTAGCATTAGCTCTAAGCCTGAGCCTGATCTTTGCTTCTACTGGCAAACAGAACGATTCGACGCTTGAGCTGCGTCCATATAGTCATACGATTCTGAATGGCAGCAGCAGCAGCAGCAATATCTGGTCGGAGAAGGACTTGGAAGTGACAGTCACGGCAAATGATCCACACAAAGCGCAGCTGGCGCACAGCTCTGTCATCTATGGGTTGGCTGAAGTGGCCAACGCGAGCAACGTGAATGCCATTTGCCATGCGCAATTGAAGCACGTGCAGCGCGGGATCCTCAACAAACAGCCTTGGGCTATGAAAGGTGATCATTACTTTAATTTGGCAGATCTTTTTATTTTTGGCTGTTTAAGATCTTTAAGAGCTTACCTTTTCTTTTGCAGTGCTCGATGCCTCTGGCGCCAAGTCTTCGGGTTTTGTTTTTGGCCAAAACTATTGGCTGGGCAGTCGGGAGGGCTGCAACAGCGTGCAGCGACCAATAGGCATAACGTTGTCCAAGAACTTTGAGCGTATTATGCACCATGGCCTCATAACGCAGCAGGCGCCCTTTGACATGGACTATCGTGTGGTCTATTTGCGACACAATTCGCCCTGGCAGGTGGAAATAAAACTAATGTCCGAACAAATTCTACACATTGGCCTGTGCCTGCCCAGCGCGTGCCAGTCGAGCGAGATCCAGCAGCTGACTAGTGATTATGTTGCGGGCAGCTTCAAGGAGAACGACATCTTTGAACTGCAGCCCGAGGTGCTATATGTAAAGGATCTGAAGCTGCGCGACGTTTTCTATGACCGATTGAGTTTCAAGCTTGTCGTCGGCTTTGTGCTGGCCACGTGTGCCTTCATGCTGTGCGCCCAGCAGCTCAG
This sequence comes from Drosophila littoralis, assembly GCA_018903485.1. Taxonomy (NCBI): domain Eukaryota; kingdom Metazoa; phylum Arthropoda; class Insecta; order Diptera; family Drosophilidae; genus Drosophila; species Drosophila littoralis. The sequence continues at coordinate 3,370,717 of JAEIGF010000124.1, read as the reverse complement.
CGCGGCCAAGCAGCTGCCGCCGGAGGGGCACGAGGATGGTGTGGGTTTGGCGCCAGTTGAATCGGAAATATGGAGAGCTTTGCACTCCATGCTGCAGTGGCGTCCGCTGCAAAGCTTTGTCAGCTGCTACGATGTGGTTAGCAATTGGCGAAGAATCTTTGCCACGCGTGAGAGCAGCCCCTCGCAGATACCCTTGCTCAATGGACTACGTTCCGTATGTGCCATTTGGATATTGATATTTCATGTCGTTTGGTTTATGTACTTTACGGTGCACAACAAAACTGAGCTCATATCCTATGCCGAGCAGATCTTCTTTCAATATGTTTCCTCCGCGCCACTGCTGGTGGATGTCTTCTTTACCATCAGGTGGGTAAATAGCATTGCGGATTGTGAGCCTGAGCTAATCCTCGACTGTTTGCAGTGGCTTCCTGCAGACCTACAATTTTATGCGCAACATCAAGCAAATGGAGGCAGTGCGTCAAAACGGTCTTATGGCCAATGCCAAGCTCTTTGGCAAGCTGCTCTTCCATCGCTACCTGCGACTGGGCCCACTTTACATCGTTATCATTGGCAGCGTGGATTTGGTTTTTGCTTACATTGGCGACACTTCCGTTTACCACATTCATGAGCGCTTCGATGAGCTGTGCGCCCAGCATTGGTGGCGCAATCTGCTTTTTATACAGAATCTCTTTGATCTGCAGGACATGTGCGTCAATTGGAGCTGGAGCGTGGCTTGCGATATGCAATTCTTTTTGTTGGCCAATGCGATCTTGTTTCTCTATGCCAAGTGAGTATTGACTTTGTCTTATATTGATGTGTATTTTATGGAAGCTTCGTTTTTAGACGTCCTAAATGGGCGCGACTTGTTGCAGTCGCTGGCTTGCTGGCGACCATCACCTGGTCCTATGGCGTTGGCATCAATTCCAAGTTCGAGTTCTCCTTCGACACGGTCTATGGCACGGGCACACAGATCTATATAAGTCCGTTTGTTCGAGTGCTGCCCTATATTGTTGGCTCCATGGCCGCCTGGTGCTTTCTGAAGTGCCGTCTGCGATGCAAGTTGAGTGATATGCAACAGCGCTGGCTTTGGCACTTCTGCCTGCTGGTCTTCTTCATTTGCATCTACTCGACCATCAAGCGTGACTTGGGCCATCTGGTGACCATTTCATTGTTTGTACTGGGCCGAGTGGCCTTCTCGCTGAGTGTTTGCTGGATGATTGTTGGCAGCGCCACGGGGCGTGGCGTTTGGTGGTCTCGCTTGTTGGAGGCTCGATGCTTTCAGCATATAAATCGGCTGTCCTATGCCATTTATTTGATAAATCCCATGGTGATTGCATTCATCTACGGCCTGACAAACTCCAGCACTCATGCGGATCCCTTAATGCTGGTATGTAATGTAATTGATGTATAAATAATTATTTTATTTTTGGGCAATTGCAGTGCGTTGTCTCCTGCGGCTTCACAGTGATTGTTTACCTGACGTCCATTGTCTTTTCAATGGCATTTGAGCTGCCATACAGCAACTTGTCCAGTTTGTTGTTGAGTAAACCAAAAACTACCTAACTTGTGATCATCTGTTCTGTGAACAATGCTTTATAAACAACTAAGTGCGTTTAGTATAACTGTTAAATATGTACATAATCAACATAGCCAGTTTATCAACATACTTAATATATATATATATATGTAATAATTATAAGTATTACTTGCTAACCAAATAAAGAAAACCAGCCGATTTTAAAAACCGAACTAAAATGTTATCGATAAATGCAAGGTTCATTTTCTTATTGGCGGGCAGCGATTGTGTGTAAAGCTGCGTTCGCAGCCAACTTCATGCTGCGCAAAACTGATCGCGTCACGTGAAGTTGGCTGCAATTGCAGTTTTATTTTAAAAACGATGCGCGCCAAGTGAAAGTTTGAATAAAATCTACATCGATAAACATAATTGAAGGCTGAGCTCTCTCGATCAGTCTGAATAAAGATATTCAATATGTATTACAATTAAACTAAACATTTTTATTCGATAATATTTACAACACTAATTACATATACATGTAAATCGTAGAATCTATACGCTAGGAATGTGAGTGTGTGTGGGTGAGAGTGTGTATGAGTGGGTGGATATATTCAAGCTCCTCCACGCAACATGGCACGACATCTAATGAGTAGCAGCACAAAACAAGCAACGTCATCACTAAAAAACTAATCTTTAAGATAGTGCTCCAACGGATTTGATCCCAGGAGCCGCGATGTGGCCGTCTCGTCTAAAAGAAATGATGGGATTAGCTAATGTTTAAGGTGGGCCAACTAGTTCACTGACTTGATCGTGCCGGCTTTGCAGTGGTGGTGCTCTCCGTTCGCTGCGATTGCAGACAGTTCAACCACTCGGACAACGAGATTTTCTTATCGCCATTCGCATCACAGTAGCGAGGCATTTTCTTGCCGCATTTGCTCAAGTTGCTGCCGCCGAAGAATAAATATAATTTAAAGATCACTATTTTAAAGAGGAGTTTATTCACCTGGCGCTGGTGACCAGATCACGGAACACCTTCCATTCTTTGCGCTCCCACGACTTGTTTTTGTTCTTGTCCAGGAAGACGAAGCTCAGCGTGGCAATGCGTTCATCCTCAGACTTCCACATGGTCGAGTTTCTATCGAACCAAATGTATTATTAATCACGTGCGATACATTTATCCATATATATTTGCCACTTACCCAGTATTACTGCTGGGTAGTATCTGTGTGTTGAGAAACTCCTTGAGCTCCTTGAGGAATTGCGTTTTACGTGGCTCTGTGCAGCCTTTCATGGGTCGCACGGCGGCGACCTCATCGCATTGCGGTCGCTTTTGGCCAAAGGTGCCCGGTATATTCTTGCCCGTTTCCTCGTTCACACACCAGCAAATGGAGCTATAGCACTGGACGCGCTTATAGCGACCATCGGCCATGCACTCGGGCACAAAGAAGGACCTGTTGCCGCCATGCTGAAAATGAGATGCGATACAATCGAAACTATTCACCGATGTGGGGGCTGGGAAGAGAAGGAGTGGGAACTGGGATAGAGCCATTCGCACTTACGCGCTGCTCCTCGCGAGCGACTTCCCGATCCGTCCAGCAGTTGGCATCGCCTTCGCTCTCATTATTCGTGGCCTCCGCTGTCTTGGCATTCAGAACTGTGAACGAAAGGCCCATTAGAATAGACTCGATACTGCCCTTTGGAAGCATGCCAAGTGCTATTGGATGTTACTTGGGTATTACTCAAAATTAATGGTTAGTTTATTGCCCAACAAGTACGTACAATTAAATGTCGATGGCGACAACGGGGATGTGCGTGGATGTGTCATGCTTACGTCCTCATCCTCGCCAATATAATCATCTTCGTGCTCCTCGCTCCCGTTGCCAAGCTCATGGATGCGAGAGTTGCTGCCGCTTGTGCCGATGATATTCGTATTGGTATGGTCATGGTGGGGATTTGTATGGTCTATGTTATTCATATTTGTGTAGTGCGTGCGGCGTGGAATTGTGGGCGATGTGATGGAGCTGATCGTTGAACCGCTGTTCACGATGTTAACTGCCGTTTTACCTGTATGGGGAATTTGGTAGATGGATACAAAAACGAAAACAACACACAAACATTCAGTTAAGCCCAATGTTTTAGCTGTTTACCCATGCAAAATCCCAACAGCATTTCATGCATTGCTCTCTACCGCCTCTCTATGTGAATCTCACTTCCTCATTATACATGCAGTTGTATATATTTACTGTACTATATTTAGAGAGCTACTTACGATGACTGGTATCTTTGGACAGGCAATTGCTCCATTCCAGACGGGACAGGCTATCGTCTCGGTTCACATCACAGTACTTGCCAAAGGCACGTCCACAACGTCTGGGCTTTACCGCCTGTGGGTATGTGTGCATACAAAATACGGTTGAAGAGTATTGTGTGTGATCTGAGTGACGTGTACACGGCATGTGCGACAGCGTCGGGGACAGCAACTCACCCGCTTGACAAGCTTCTTGAGCTCACGCACTTCTTGTCTGTCCAGCAACTGATTGGCATTCGCATCCAACTGGGCAAACTTCCAGTCGAGCACAGCTGCATCGCTAACAGCAGCCGTTTGGGTTTGTCCGGAGCGCACGTGCTCGCTGCGAAACACCTTGATCAGATGATTGTTGAATGCCAGACGATCCGCCTTGCTGCACGGACGATGTCCTGATCCGGCGACCTCGCTGCTATTGGCCACATCCGCATCCAGGTTGAGCTGGCGCTGCGGCGACCGACGGCGATTGTTGCGTCTGTAGGCGCCGCACTTGGGCCTGCTGCGACGCGTGGTGGTATTCCGGATGGGTTTGCCGCTGCTGTCGCTGCACCAGCAGCCCGAATCGACCAGGCACTGTACGGCCGCATAGTTGCCGTCGCTGCGGCAACGCGGCAAGAAGATTTTCGGATTGCGTGCACGCTCCCGACTAGCGTACCGATGCGCGACCAGGCAGCCTAGGGGTGATATAGATAAGCTATGGAACCAGTTGGCTAGTTCAAAATGTGGTTTACCCTTGCAATTGCCGCGATGCTTGAGGCTAACCTGGTGGCCGCTGCACTGCACCCGCAGCAGGTGACAGCGCGTGGGATAGGTCTGATCGTCCGTGCCGCAAACTGGTCCCTCGCTCTCGTCGCACTCGCCCTGCTTGGCGGCGCACTCGGACAGCGACTGCGACAGCTGGAACACGAAGGTGTGAAGTGGGCACATGAGAAATATGCGCTGTATGCGCTTACAGGCCAAAAGCGTAAATAATATCAAGCACGCGTTAAATGATTTATTACATTTATGGTCGCCAAATTCAAGTCGCAGTCGTCGTCAATGCTCGACTTGAATACGAATCAGCCATTGCTCAGCAGTTGCCATCGGAGTGGCACATAGGTGCGGAGGGGTGAGGAGGGGTGAGGAGTGGAGGGGAAGGTACTGAAACACGAACGTGGCCAATATGAAAATCAAAGTGGTCAGGCCATAAGTTGCATTGGCATCGCTCGTAGCCGGGCCTCTGCTACCATTTGAATGTCTGCCAGTTCCCAGACCGAAAAACTGACCAAAAATTATGGTCAATTGGCCAGACCAACTGGCTGCCACTTTGCAGGCCGTTGCCGACTACGCGGATTCTTGTTTCAGTCCAAAAAAATAAATACACTTTAGTTGTATATGTATTTTTTTATTTGCCCCCCCCCGCTCAATTGCGTAGCACTTAAGTTTTGCAGCATTGCAGCAGCTTTTGTCGCCGATTTGCTGCTCTTTAGATAAACTACAACAATTTCTTGACATTAATTAGTTTCGAGCTGTTACGATTATTCAAAAAAAAAAAAAATGCGAAATAAAGTTGTACAGCTTGAAAATTATACGTACACCCATCGAAATACATGACTGTAAATTATTATGTGGCATCTACAAGTTCATATTTTTGCGTTTTTATGTGCGCATAAAATGTGACATCAGACAAACTTGATATGATATGATAAAGTTCCAGTTTAAAGATGTGATACGTTTTATTCAACTTTCTAGAACTGGCTTATGGGCGAATACGTGACTTTTATTGCTGTTCCATTCCACGTTCCTAACCTCAGAAATGTAATCAGCGCTTAGCGAACGAATTTAATCAGTTATGCCTCATAACACTTTATTAGATTAGCATGAAGCTTATATCAGATCTAAGATGTTCTATTCCACGTTCCTAACCTCAGAAAGATATTCAGTTATGCTTCATAACAGCTTATTATAGCGCCAATCAGAGCTTAGTTAAAATGCTTGACTTCAGGCTTGTAAGCTCAAAGTTTAGCATGAAGTTTACATCAGATCTTAGATGTTCCATTCCACGCTCTTAACCAAAGAATATGAAAGCTGTACAGACTTAATAACTCAGAATTACTTGTGCCTATTATTACGCCAATAGCAGCTCATTTAAAATGTTCCATTCCACTTAACATGTTTCATGCCGCGTTCCTAACCTCAAAAAAAGCCTGTGCAGGCTTAGTTACACATAATTACTTGTGCCCCATTCCAACTTCTAATGATCTTCCATTCCCCCCAATCTAACTTTAGATGTTCCATGCCACGCTCCTAACCCCAATTGGGCTGCTCTCTAACTTCAGTAGCCCAATTCTAGCACTGAGCTCTATTACAATAGAGCACACACAATGCCACATTTGAAAGAATTTCAAAACCAGTAGCCCAAAAAGAAATGTTATACAATTGTCGCCGTCTTATCAGGCATGTGTATACAAAGCAAAGACACACAGATGTACATAAGAGTCTACACAGTATCGGTAGGTAGGGTAGCCGGGTAACCGGGTAGCCATTTTGTATGGCCCTGGGAGCTGTTCGATTTTTGGAGCACGCGCTGAGCGGTAATCGGATCGGGCGAGAACAGGTGACTCGCTGCTTGTTGACAGACACATTAGACACATGGATAAACATGCAGTCAATATATATAAATATGGATACATATACTATGTGCAGATTTTGCTGGCTCAGCAGCTGCATTATGTCTGCCATGGTAAGGCGAGATTCCGGCGAATGATACCTGACCATGTGTAGGGCATCTGCGAGGCTTATAAAATTGGCTCGAAACGGCGCCAATGTCTAATTGGTAATGCAAATGGCATTTTCTTGACGAAATAGGGCGTTATCCCGCAACGTGCCAGCCATAATATCATATGATGCTATAGATATTTGATATACACACACACAAATAATATATATATATATATATATATGTATATAAATGTTGCTGTGAAGGGGCCCAATAAATCTATATGGCGACAGCTCAAGGATTGTTGCGATCGATAACGACAAAATTACTGACTGACAGTTCTCACGCTCATAGGATTAGGGGCTTGTAAGGGGGGGAGGAGGGGGTGTGTAGGGGCTCTGAATTGAAGCGAGAAGCGAGAGGCACACTTGAAATGCTGCTTCACACTTTGTCATCATCAGGCAGCTTAGTGGCCATGGCAATGGCAATGGCAATGGCAATGGAACTGGGCACTGGTCACTGGCGAAACTCCCTATCCCTCTCCCTCTCCCCCTCTCTCTCTGTCTCTCTCTCTGTCGCTCTGTTGGCCAGAGCCTACCTGGCCGAAACGCTTTTGACTTGTGACCATTTTTTATATTTTACATCTCAGCACTTTTTGCGCCGATTCTGCGCGTTCTTCAAAAAAGAGGAAGAACAAACAGAAAAGAACAAAAAAAAAAAACGGAAAAAAAACACGTTCGTCGGGCAGATGAAACAAAAACAAAGGAGATCGGGCTTGAAGTTGGGCAAAGGCTATATGGCCAACATTTGCCGGCAATGCGAAAATCGCAGACAGCGCGGCGGCAACGAATAAAAGCCAACAACGAGGGGAGGGGGAGCAAGTAGAGGGAGGGGTAAGCTAAAAGTCAAAGTCCGAGTTGGAGCTGGAGTCAGACGAGGTGCTGGGCACGCAGACAATTTGTAGCAATCAGGCCGAGCAATGGGACTGACCAAACACATACTCTGTATATATGTTATGTATTTCTTTTTGTACGCTTTGCTTAATACCTGGAATATTCAAGTGTTTTCTTGGGATTGGGCCTACAACTTACCGGCAGTTCATGTCGCGGCTGCTCCTGCTGCTCCAAGCTGCTCCCGAGGCTGCCCGTGGCCAGCAGCAGCATGCCAAATGCAATGGGTAAACATTTCACAAACATTTTATAGATTGTCAATAAAATTGTTAAATAATTGAAACGCACACAAGCGTATTATTGCATTATATATGTGTATATATGCTCTATATAAAAAAGTTCTTTTTTTTTTTTTGCACAAAATCGCAATTCCAAATTCGTGGGTGGGTGTGGCAGAATAATTTGTAGTCTCTGCTTTATTTGTTTATCGATATTCGCGGCTATTTTTAGTAAATCTTGGCCAGTTCGGTTTATAGAGATGGATATGTATACTCTATATACGCATGCGAGCGTGTTCCATTTGTTTATGAGTATTACGGATTTCTGCTTTATATGAGCTTATGATTTGTTTGCTTTTTGTTTGTTTGTTTGCTTGTTTGTTTTTTTCGCAAAAATTATACACACTCTTGATGAAAAGCCAACACACGAGCGACTAAAAACTGGTGAAAAACTGAAAAACCAAACCGTGCGTCGCCAAGTTTCAAATACGACTGAGACGTTCAACAGTTCAATAGGAGTAGTCGGGAATATATATGTGTATATATATGTATATATATAGAGAGTGTGGCCTAAACTGGCAACGGCGAGAGAGTGCGAGCATGTGTGCGAGCGCATGCGTGCGAAAGAGATGGCTGCGAGCGCGCGCATGCCGAAAGGGACAGCCAAACAGCAGCGCGAGAGGCGCGAGAGCGAGAAGGAGCACAAGGTGGTCGATCGTGGTGCACACACACACACACACACACACGCACACAGAGCTGGTCAGTGCATTGGGCATCGACCATGTCGATGTCGATGTCGATGTCGCCACAATGTCTGGCAGTGTCTTCTGCCATATCTTATCTTTATTCTTTGCCTGCATTACCACGATGCGGCTGGCCTGGACAGCGCGGTTAGCATAAAGGCCCGACACATGCACACAAGAAAAAAAAAATCTTGCGTGTGTGTGTGTGTGCGAGTTTTGAGTGTGAAATTTATGTTCCTTTGTATATCTGAAGAGGTTGCCTCACCAACACCAACAGCTAAAACAAAACAAGCCACTGCCAGTTGGTGGGATCAGCGACGCGATCTCTGGGCCCCGCCGACCAGCTGTGGCTCTGCAGGCAGAAGGCAAAAAGTATACGTAAAAAAAAAAAAAAACGAGCAGGAGAAAAGGAAAAACGTGAGCTATGTACTTGCGCCCGACTGGAACTGGGAACTGAGAACTGGGCCTGAGACACAGCTCCTGCCTCTCGCCAGGCAGTCGCACGTCTGTGATTTATAGAGCTGCTGCCCCGACTGTCCAGGGCCCATGTGAAACACCGGCATCGGTGTGAAACCTGCCAGACAGTGTGACGACGGCAAACCGACGACGATAGCGTCTCCCCGCCAACCCAAGCCCTTGCCCCTGATCGTGTGTGTGTGTGTGTGCGTGGCTCTGCCCCCGACTGGCACCCGCCTGGCCCCTGTTTGCCCTTTGCCCATTGTTTTCGGTCGCCTGCTCGCAGCGTACTTTTGTGGTCTTCTTTTATGGCCGAACATGCCATGGTTATCAGGGTAGGGGGCGGGGAGCACGAACGTTGGCTCAGACAGCGACTGCGACTGGCAGACAGTATGACGCCAAATTCAATACAACATCGTCGATAACAAAGGTAAACAGCCCATTCAAAAGGGGTTCCAGGCAGGGGCTCAAACAACAAGCAACCACTCGACTGGTGTCAATAATAATAATAGCCGCAGTCCACTCGGCCAGCGATGAAGACGCATTTGGTAGCCCCGATGTAGCTGATGCGCAGAACAAAAAAACCGATACCCAAACAGCTACAGATACAGATACAATACGAATAGTTACAGATACAAAGATACAAATACACAGACATTACGCCCGCTTGTGTACTTAACTAATCATTTTGTGATGCTTCTCTGTTTGTTTTTTGTGAAGATACAATTCGGCTGAATTTATTTGTTGTAGCTACGCATTTGTATCTGTAGCTGTAGCTGTGCCTGTGGCTGTATCTGTATCTGTATCTGCATCGCTTCAATAGAATCGAATATGCGCACTTGCAAAACAATTAAAACATTTACGAGGAAATCGAGGCATTTGTTTGGCTATGGCCAAAATTTTGAAGCGAAAAACTTGAGCGCTAATCAAAACAAACTATGGCCAAATTAATTAGGCCAATTCTTGAAAAGAATAATAATTCTTAACAGATTTTATGCTTATGCAGAAGTAGTTCAAGTGAAATGTACAGTTGAAACATTTGCTTATGTTGATAAAAAAGAGACAATCAGATTAAAGGGATTGTGAAGATTATATTCTATAGAGAGACTTCTCTTTGCCTGAAGATCAGATGTCCCGTTTATATTCTATGTAGTCTATAAATACAAATTTGGTTATCAGCGCTCTATGAATAATACCTAGAACTGCGAAATACTTCCCCCCAGGGGAACTCCCTTAGATTGTTGCTACTGAGACTCTGATGTTTAACCTTGATAGAGCTAAGCCTGGAGCATATAAAAGCCAGCTTTAGCTTCCGAGCACATCATTAACAGTCACATAGCAGTCCATTCGCTAGCAAATCCTTAAGCAAGATGAAATTCACCATATTCCTAGGCGTTGTGGCTCTCCTGGTGTGCTTGGCCCAGGCACAACCTGTCGCCCAGGACTCACTAGCTGACCAGGAGCCCTGGGCAGTTGAGCCCGTACCGGATTTCCTCAGCCGTCAAAAGCGTGCCACATGCGATCTGCTGAGCGGCTTCAATGTGAACCACTCGGCCTGTGCAGCTCACTGTGTTGGCCTGGGCAAGAGTGGGGGCTATTGTAATGATAAGGCTGTTTGCGTTTGTCGACGTTAAAATAAATGTATTCAAAGATTCAATAAAATCGCAATTATATAAACTTTAAATGAAGGCGAGTTTTGATAAGAGCAGCTCCTAGTTATATATGTGTGGGTTTTATTGGAAGTCCTTTGACTTATTTCTGCTCCTGTCAGGTAGCTTAGCTCCGAGCACAGCTTGCAAACTTCAAGAGACGTGCCTGGAAATAATCATGGCTGCGCTTTCTGATCCACAGCAAATGATTCACACAGCCAAGGCAGTTAAAATAAAGTTATATTGACTCTGTGCATATTTGAGCAACCATAAAGGTATACATATATATATATTCAATTGGAGACTCAGGTGAGTCCACCCATAACAATAACTTTCAAAAAATCACCTTTTGAAAGTCCCCTAACTTATCTGAATGACATAGAGTACGCTTCAGGTATAAAAACTGTTGTTACATTGTCGATCATCACATTACAAAGTGTCTAACACAGCAGCTGCATAGAAGTCCTAACCAACCAAAGGCAAGCTCATCCAAAGTCAACAACAATGAAGTTAACCATGATCCTGAGTGTGCTAGCTGTGCTGACATCCTTGGCCCTGGCACAGCCTGCAACTACAGAGCCAACAGAATTCAAGGACCTAGAGCCGACCGACGGACGGCCTGCTCAGGAGGTGGACCAGGCACAGATCGACTCCGAAGGGCCATCAGACGTAGAGGCAGCTGTTGCCCAACTCCTACGCCAGGAGGCGGCGCAGGATGTGGCGGCAACCGAGTCACACAGCCGCCAGAAACGAGCCGCCTGTCGTTGCTACAGACGTGCTCGCAATGTTATCGTATGCTATTGCCGCTAGAGGGCGTCTTTGTAGTAAGCCAATTACTTGAATAAATATATCAATGTTTAGTGAAAATAAATAAATATTTGTAGATATAGCCATGAATCATACAAGTTGTACGTATAAACTTCGTATTGCTATATCAATTACAGAGCCAATATATGCACAACAGGATGTGTTTATTACCACTTAAATCGCACCATTTCCCACCTGTCGCGTTTTTAACAGTAAGTCTGGCAGCAGCTTGGCAATAATTAACGTTACTCGCCCATAGAGGGCGCCAGCATGCGTTCTGTTTCAATTAATTGTAGTTTCACGAATTTATAGTTTAAAGTTCAAAACAGCTGCAGACAGCGCAACTTTGACGTAGCAACGTGAAATGTCTGTGATTTGTTTACTTTTATACTTTTCACGCTAATTTAATGTTTATATGAATTTATAAGAATTTAATGAGCAGGCTTATCGCATTTGCCAACTAACTGCTGTGGGTCAGAGCAGCACGTCAGATGTCAACCGGCGTCTGTAGAGATCAGGAAGGGGCAATGAAATGCTAGCAAAAGTTGATTTCATTCTTAAAAATTGTGAAATTTCGCAAAATGCATATTTACTAATCACACATTAAATATAGCTAAGCAAATACAAAGCAAATACAAACACGCTCAACTTGTGTAGATCTACCAATGAACTGTGCGCACAATGCTTATTCTTATCAATTAAATGAATAAACACAACAACAGGAGGGAAGAGTGTGAAGTCTGCGATGCTCATTGCACAGTCTGCAATACAAACAGCAGAGCATGAAGCAGACACACGCTCAATTAACGCCAATTATACGTGATCTCGAAACGAAATTGTTAAAAAATTATTCGAATTAATACAGAATTACGAGTGGGCTTTAATTTACAAATGCGTTAAATGTTCTGTTACACAAACTAACGAAACCGGCCAAAACAACAACAACAATTTCTGATTTTCTTTATTTTATATTTCTATTGCAATTGTAGCCGCACAAATAGTTTTTGCCTCGATAGCGTCTCGAAGAACCGCTCGCGACAGTTTCTGCATTTACACTGGCACTTTGGTTATCAGTACTGCGCATTTCAAACATATACCAGTTATCTTTAATCTCAAGACTCAAACGTGGGAGAACCGCGAGAGATGGATTACTTAAGAGAATGAAACTGTGCCAACCATTAAATCGACAAACATGCCGCCAACAATTTAAATGTGCGCATGAAAGTACGAGAATATAAATCGATTAAATTTATTTCATAAATTATCGATAATGTTAAGAGCATCTGAGCACTTGCTCTGCTAAACTTATACAGAGAGAGCGAGAGACAGAGAGAGGAAGCTGCTTGGTAGCTGGTAAATTAAAAGTGAAGCATCATTTGAATATTTTATTTTAAGCTCAGCATTGATTGATTGCACATTTTGCTATAAACTTATAATGCTTGAGTTTCATAAGTTAATACAATTTTTGTTTAATGCAAATTTGAAAAAACTGTTACTGACTTTACAGCCCGGCTAAGATATGCTTGCTGTTAATAACAGTTGAGCAAAATGTTAGGCTCTGTTGTTTAACATAAAACGCAACTGGTAAACTTCTGTTTTGTTGTTAATTGAAGAAGAGAGGCAATAAACACCTATATTCTTATCTCCTAAGTTCATGTGGCCAGTTAAACATTTGAGTACTAACTATAGGCAGTTTGTTAGATTGACGTCGCTTTAGCTGTCGCCACAATTAGTCCCAGTGTATCAATTATCATACGGGCTGAGCACATTTCAAATTGCTTGCGTTGTTGTGCTGACGTGGTTGTAAATGGTTGGTGCCGGTGAATTTGAATAAAATAAATTAAATAATTGTTAAATAGTTTTAAATCATGTCCGCAATGAACGTGTTTCTGTGCTGCCTCATGCTGCTGACCATCGCTCAAGTGCAAGGCTACAGCTTCACATCAAAAGAAGTCAAATGTCACGGTAAGAAAAAAGCGGACAACCTGTTGGCATCTTAAACGGACCGTACTTCCATTTCAGTGTGCAAGGCCACCGTGCAGGAGCTGGAGGACGCCATTGCCAAGGAGGATGCAAATAAGAAGGTTGATGTTAGCGGCTTCCGGCTGGATGCCCAAGGCAATTCCATAAGCAAGCGTGTGCGCTATATCAAATCCGAGATGTTTTTGACCGAGCTCATGGAAAAGATCTGTGAGTGACCGACAAAGCCGTAGACGCCCAATGTTGCAACAGACTAACCTTCTCTAATTTCGCAGGTGAAAAAATGGATGACTATCTGAAGGCCACATACAAGAGCAACGGCAAGTTTACTCTGCTCAAGATGATAATCGATGGCAAAATGAACCCCGAGTCGTCACTCGTTGATTTCGTACAGGATGGTGACCTCAACAAGAGCCTGGGTCACTTCTGCCTGGAGGTGCTCGAAGACAACGAAGAGGCATTCCTGAAAGCATTCCAAGCCGAAGAGCTGGGCAATGATTTGGACATCAAAATCTGTTCGGAGCAGGCCAACTATTGCGATGAGGCGCCCGTCCAGGAGGACTACGATTTTGGCGGCAGGGAAGAATTGTAATTCCTAGTCAATTGAGATGTAAGCACGAAACGAATTTCCATGATCATCATTGTTTTAAAGCGCCTGCAGCAGGCGGCTAAATTTGTACTGAACGAAAACTTTACTTTTTAAACGCGCCAACGACAAACAATTTGTAACGACAATAAAAATAAGATGTGCAATTCCCTCCACATAAAAACAAAGGCTTTTTATTATGATACGATGCAGGTCGAATGAGTCAACTCCTTTATTAAACTATAAATGCCAGCGGGATTTAAGTAGAAACGGTAGAGACTTCATGTGTAAGTTTTACTCTTGTTCAGCGCTGTAGAAATGCGTTAGTCTTTTATTGTTTATCCAGCAGGATATGCAAGTTAACGCTTACGGTGGATCATCCGTGACATTACGCAGCATTTGATGACGCACCACCAGCCATGGAGCACCGAATCCAAGAGTGCCAAGCAAAAGCCAAAACAAAGTAAAACGCATTGGGCTATCGATTCCCTTGCGAAAGGGCAAGTTCTGTGGCGCCGTATTTATAGATAGATATTAGCTCAATGATATTAACCACTTCAAGCACTTACCAAGCCCGGAATACCACCGGGATAACCGGACATATGACGAATATGAGGCACACACATTTTGCGCACCTCGGCGCGTAAAGCAAACATATTTCAATAAACTTTCTTCGATGATTTTTAAAAATATTATAATTTGCGAACCGATCGACACGGAATCTAAACAGTGTCTGAGAATATTTGTATGTCGACAATGTCGACAGGTTTCTCGAGTTTTCAATGCCTACTTAAACCTAAGGGAAACTGCGCACTTTCGGTCTTTAGTTTTTGGGCAACTTTATTACGTTTAAACTTTTGACTTAATTTAAAGCTGTAGCACAATGTACGATACTGCGGCTACAACAAACAACAGCGTAATCTGCAAGTGATCAACAAAACTAATATATGCGATCGATAATTGATTGATAAAACTAACCTTACATTTATTGCATGTTGTTGTTGTTGCTGCTGCGGCTTTTGGGGGGCTGCTGTGGCCACTTACTTCTTCAACAGCTGGTGCCTGACGATCAGGAAGGGGGAGCCGAAGCCCAGAACACAGCCGATGGTGAACAGCGCGGTGATCCTATATTTGTTGTGCAGTCCGAAGGGCAGGTTCTATAATTTAAGCAGTTGATAGACAGTGATATTATCGATTTTCCTTCAGGATTACGTTTCAGGTGCAAACACACACAAATTATGTAACCACACAGAGCGACTTTATCGATCGCTGCTTACCTCACCGGGAACACCACCATGGCCGCTGAAGCGCACCATCGACTGGGAGAAATTGCGTGCAATTACACTGCTGCGGCCCAACATATTTATTAATTTTCTAAACTTTTATTTTTAGGTAAATTGCAAGCGCAGAGTTTGTTGGTTGCCTGAGGAAAAAGTGTGTACACAACTAAAAATGTAGCAGCGATAATTGAACAGATGTAGCTATCGATATATCGCAAGCCACAAACTGCCGCGCTGCATGCGATACACTATCGATAAGAAAATACCAGCGCAATTGAGCAGGCAAAAATGTATATCGTAAGCGCCAACATTTGAATTAAGTTTGGAATATCAATGTTTTATTTGCTGCATTTTGAAAACTTATTGCTAAACATTTACAAACATAATTTGACAGCTAATGAGCACCAACTAAAATAAAAAAGACTTAAAGACATAATCAAACGTAACAAATACGGCATAACGAACGGCTGGGGAGCAGTTTTGGTCTCAAGCACTTAACTAAACTTAAAGTGGGACGCTGTTTAGCTGGCGAAGAAACATCTGTAGAGCATATATAGAATGCCAAAGAGCCACATGCCCTTATACAGCTTGTCCACGAACCACATACTGCAATTTGAAAATATTATATCATTCTGCATAATTAAAAAATTCAATTGTTTACATTTTCATGTGCCGCCTGGCCGCCGGTATAGACTCATCCGATTCCTTGAGGATCAGACGACGCGCGCACAACACACAGTTGGTGAAATAATCTATCAGATCCAGATCAATCTTCTCAATAACATATGTTTTTCGTTCCTTGTTGTTCATTAGCTTGCGTAATTTAACCGCTTCTGAATTGTCAAAACTCCACACATTATTGGCATAGTACTCAAACACTTCGAAACCCTTGTAGATGCGATTCTGGACACGACAGAGTCTGTGGATTCGTTTAAAAATAAATATAAAGCGGCTTCACTAAATGATCTTGTGCACTTACACAGGCGGATAGCGTAATAGCAATAACAATGCGTCCACAAACAGGGCCGGCATCCATTGGAAGAGCACCATGCAGACGTAGTGCACCCAATAGTTAGATTTCATGGAGCCACCCGGATACCAGGCCACACCATTTAAGGGCACCTTGTTCTCAATAACCCAACGGCCCAGCTCGATAATCTCTGCCCAGGAAACCTTAATGTCATTGGATGAGGTCATGTGCGCGACACGATTCGTGTGATCCGTGCCAGCTGTAATATTACGCCAACTGGCCACCAAAATGCCATTGACAGCCACGTCTACGGGCAAAAAGTCACCGTAACCGGACGAATTGCAGTACATGGTGCGTATGACACCCTTGCCGGCGCCAATCAGCAGGCCCGTGGGTCCGTTAATATTGTCTGTCCAGCCGGGAATGGGCTCCTTCCAAATGGGTATGACAATGGATGGACGCAATATGACGGCCGGCAGCTCGTTGAATTTCTCCACGACCAGTGCCTCCGCCAGGGACTTGGTATAAGCATAGGTGTTCGGTATATCGCCCAGAATCTTGCGCTCAATGAGGGACACCTCCTCATCGGATAGCCATTCGCACGCCTGAATCACCTGGTGAGGATTTGCGGGCGGATCGTAGGGCTTCTCGTACAGCGTCTTCACATGCAAATGACAATAGGCCGTCGAGCAGTAGGCAAAGAAGTCCAAATGCTTGAGCGTGCCGGCCAGCTCCAGCATATACTTGGTGCCTCGAGTATTCATGAACACGGCATTGCGCAGCGGCTCATCGAAGCTGGGGGGGTTTGGGAAAACATAGAATCGACATGGAATTCGACTGGAACCCGCTGCCACTCACCGAACTGTGGCGGCACAATGATACACAATGGACACCTCGTTGCGCAGCGTCTCCAAATCCTGCTCGGAGATGCCCAGGCCAGGCAGCATCACATCTCCGGCAATGGCCACCACCTGATCGAATATGCGCTCCTCGCCGCGCAGCTGTTTCACCTGGTCGAACAACTGGTGGGAGGGGGGGCGAAGGCGGTTTATTGTGTTGGTTAGTTACCCGGGCAATTATTAATAATTACCACATTCTGAAATATATCCTTAATGCGCTCCTGCGGATCCTTGCCCTTCTTGGTGCGTATCAGCAAATAAATGCGCTTCAGTTCGCCACACGAGCTGCAAAAATTAATAACGCATAATCTCAGTCAACATAATTGAGAATTATCGAGGTCACGTGTGCCGGCAGCAGCAGCCGTTGGCCAACGCGGCCAACGCAGTCAACCAGCTCAGCTCAGCTCAGCTCAGCTCACCCGGCCCGCCCGAAGCCGAATGAATATATTAAGAATATGATGAAGTAGATTATGCAATGCATTGGCTAGTTGATATACTAAGCTTCAGTAGAGTCCAAGCCAAGTCAAAGCTTCAAGTTCTACTTATTTGGAGTATGTAAATACCCTTGCAGAGGGTATTCGTATTATTGTCATGCAATGTGTTACGCATAAATATAATTATTTAATTTAATTGTGGCCCAGTAGGAACAAAGTACTTAGCATAATGTCTTAATAACGCGAACTTAGCTAGACCTTCAACCCGGGGTAACTATGTGATTAAAGTTTGAACCTAAAGCTATAAACAAATTAATGGAGCTATTTAATATTATTTGTGAAGCTTTCGTTGCGCAGAGGAGAAAGGTTTTTGTTAATAATAATTATAATAATTAATATTTTATTACTTCTTCTACTATTATATTTTTTTCTATATATCCCAAGCTAAACTTAGCATATATGAGGTTCATTATGCTCTTTCTAATAATAAAAACTTTTAATTATAAACGTTTGTTTTGGTTGCGATTTCTGCTCTAAAGGGTATTTAAAGTTCGGCAACTCGAAGAAATGCGTTCTGTTTTTGTTATTACCAGTTAACTTTTATTAGATCATAAGCCCTTGTTAGACTTTGCTTTAAACAAAGTGCGCAAGCAAGGCAAAAGATGAACCCAAAGCTTAGGTCAAACTAAAATCTGTTTATTGTAGTAAAACAAGAATGCCCCCAGTATAACAAGTGCGCCCCTTGGATATATTCAACCCATAATTTGTACTCACCGCAGCAGCTTCTCGACCAGCACCTTGCCAAGGAAGCCCGTGCCGCCCGTGATGAACAGGCTGCGACCCTTGAAGCTTTCCGCGACGCGATCTATTTCGTTCTCGTCCACATGGCCAATGGTCAGGTGGCCCTCCTTCTCGAAATCAAATTTCGGCTTGGATGTCATCGTAAGTCAGACCCGTTGGCTGCAACAGTTGAGAGAATTATAAATTAGTGCCCTCGTCGTTGGCTCAAATGCTGCTAATCAAGTGCACTATAATTTTATTTGATCTTGGCTGAGTGTTCAACTGGTTTTACGGCTTGAACAGTTTGTCAGCCCGTACTCAATGCTAGGTGACAAGTGGCTGGCCAATTCGTCGATTCGCTTCATGACCACCAGCGAGTCGCCAAGCCACCGAAACGGCCAAACATAGCCCAGCCGCATATTTGACACCAAGCCGCATATTGCGTATACGCCGCGTGGCACATGTGGGCCAATTAAGTTGGCGATTGCAACAGCCAAGCAACTTGGCTGGCTGGCTGGCTGCTTATGGCCAGCATGTGTGCCATGATAGTGAGCTTGTGAGTGCAGTCTAGCGATTCCGGCCAAATTGGGCTTTAACTGACTGGCCAGCCACGTGTCCTTCAATATTGTTAATGGAACCTGTTGGTAAAAGCCGAATGCCAGAGTCCGTAATGTAAAATGCAATTAAAAAAATTGATAATTGAAACGAGTGAACTTTGCCTAACCCACACTAGCTGGCAGTTAAGATTCAAGATTGACTGGCGCAAGTCTTATAATAAATCCAAATATAAAAATTCAAATAAACTATGTTTATTTGCATTTTACGATCGCTTCGAGTTTTGATGAGATTTCGAAAGCGTTTTGTCTTGTGTCCGAATTGAAAAAAAAAGTGTTAATCGCTTTAGCATTGGCCGACAAGAATATGGCAAAGCGCAGGCCAAGTTCACATTAATTAGCCATGTTTCGCTTTGCAGTTCCGTTTGTCATTAGAATTCAACGCCAGCCAATATATCACTGCGTAACGGGCGCACAGAAACCAAAGACTCAGGCAACGAACGCGATTTTGAAAGTGAAACTCATTGGCATTAGACAGCCTGCTACTACAGTTGCCAGCTGTTGGCCCAGATGTTACGAATCTTTGACCTGGTTTTGCGCCAACCGTTGACCTGCCTGCTGCAGGGCCTCCGATAACACAAACCGAACACGATCTTAGGCTCACTCTTGAAACTGTTGCAATTAAATGGTCTTTCTGCGGCAACACTTTAAGTGGAAAATTCCCCATTGGAAAAATACGTGGTAACAATATTGTTACATTACATTTTGCCATTTAATAGCAGCAACAACAGCGACAACAACAACGACAATATCTTTGCGATGCGATTTATGCAAACGTTTTGCCCGTCATTCAGTTACTGCCGGGTCAGTCGATGCCGTGAGGTTCACAGTGTTCAGAAACGTTTCGTTGACGTCTATCGAGAAATGAGGCGGGTCGGAGGGGACTTATATACTGCACACACGTATCTACGTGTATTTAAGAGCGTGTGTTGACTGTCATTCCAAAGCGATTTCCACTGCAATTGTTGCTGCTGCTGTTGGCGTTGTTGTCGTTGTTGTTTTGATTGCCGCTGAGAGCCTGCTCGTTTTTTAGATGTGCATGCGCACGTTTTCCAGATACGAAATGGGCAAAAGTGCTTGAGGCGAATCGCTTACAGCAGCTGGTGTTTTTTTTTTTTTTTTTGTATACTCTTCACACAGCAAATTGACAAATTTGCAAGGCTTTAAATTGAATTAAGCGAGCAACAGTGGAATAATTTAATAATCTATTCGAAAACAATGAAAATGCAGTGGAAAACTTGGGCAGCTGTTGCTTTAATTAATGAGTACTTAAGAGAAACTGCAAGGACATACAGAAAAGGCATATTATTGCTTGTGCATTCCAATTTGTGACACACTCCAGTAAACTCTTTTGTAGAGTATATAACAAAAGGAACTCTCGACCCACTCTCAAACCCAACTGGAGTCGGCCGTATGGCGCATATGGGACAATGACAGCTTAAGTATAGTTTTTGGCAATTGCCGAAAAAAATGCCGAAAAAAATACAAATAAAACTAACGCTGACTGGTTCAATTGCAATTTTGCCTTTTTGGCGTGTTGAGCAACCAGTTTGAGCCAAGCCAAAGATGTCAACAAAAGAAGCAGCAATTAATTAAAGAGAAAAGTCGGCAAAAGTCAAAAGTTATAAACATTTGATATTTATCGACCACACGAACTGTGTCAAGGATCAAATCTGGCTTTGCAGCCCAATACAATTTTCACAAACAGCTAGGCAACACTTAAAGCTAGGCTTAATTTGCTATACAAATGCTGAAAATATTGAAATTCTATTGTTACACATTAACTGCTGGACATTAAATGTAACACACCTTCTTTTATGGTAAATCACTGAAAGCACACTTTGTATGACTTCTATTTTGTTTATTAACACTTCCTTGTGTGTAGGGTTTGTGTTTTTAGTTAATCAGGAAATCCTTTTAACAAGCGACATGCATTCGCATAATCGTACGCGCGCTTTGAATGCCAAACACAAACTGAACAAACTCGGCTTCACAATTAGGAAAAAGAGCCTCGCACTCAAAATACCAACCCAATAGAAAACCGCTAAGTGAATACTATGGAAGAAAAAAAACTAAACTAAGCATCGCTTTGTATAGTATCGGCTAGTTTATAACACACGGACACACTGATCTCCCAAAAACTAGCTGGGTACACACTCACACACAAACTGAACGACAGACACTGAGAGAGAGATAGAGAGAAACAAACAGACACAAGCATACAGTTATATGAGTATGCAAAAGCACGCAAGCAGCCGCTGCAGTCGCTGTCAACGTCGGCGCCGCTGCCGCCGCCGCCCAGCGGCCAAGTTTGGACTCTCCCGGTCAGAGGTTCAAGCTGTTCACTATGCGACGCTTTCTCAGTTTTGTTTTTGTTTACGTTTTATAATTGACTGCGTGCGCTCTAAGTAAACGATCCAAGCTGCCGTCGCTGCCGCTGCTGCTGCTGCTGTTGTTGCTGCCCGGCAAAAGCTTCTATCAATAAACAACAACTACCGTTATTGCTCAATGCTTGCAGTTGTTGTCGCTGCTGCTGATTTCCCATGCAGTTTAGAACATGACGCAACTGAACAGCAGCAGCAGCAGCCGCCATCGCACAAATATGTTCGTTTACCGTTTTGAATTTATGTTTATAGCGCGCACATACATACATATGTATGTATGGATGTTGTTACGTCTTGCAATTGCTTATGGTATATGTACATGTTTATAGCATACACACATACATACATGCATATGGACATGCATAAATTTCCAGTGTGTGCCCCTTAATTAGACAGAATTGGCCATGGATAAGCTGGTCGTTACTTATTAGTTACACTTGTTGACTCGAAAACAAATAAAACTCGGCACATAAACAAAAAACAAAAATTAAGACGAAAATTCAACAATGGCATTGACATCAAATACATTGCCTGCGCTTTCAAACGGCCCATGACAACAAAAGCTAACTAAATAAATCGTAAAAAGGGTAGTAAAATCAAATTTTTTTGACCACCTAAAACCGTAAAGCCTATCAAAACACGGCTTTTGGCATTTGGAGCAAACGGTTGTCAAGCGGAGCCCCATTGAGAGCTAATCAGGTTCTGCAGTTGATCATTGACAGATACCAATTTTATTTATTTATTTTTATTGACTCTTCTCAGACGTATTCTTTATCCATTGTTGTGGTATATAAAGCACACATTTTTAAAAGTAGCTGATAAATACTCTTTGGTGAAATCAAAGTAAAAAAAATACTCTTTGTATATACATATAGTAAAAGGGTATGATCCGAAATCTAGATCAGTTAAGATAAAATTAGACTTATAAAAGATCTATTTTCTCAAAAATCAAATATTTTTTTCTCCAGTGTATGCGTAATCTCTTAATGATAAGATATTACAAAAATTATGTTTATCTTTTACTAGAGTATCTTTTAAAAATGAAAATGAAGGAAGAATCAAATAATATACATGTTTGAAAAGTTCAAGTCGGGCTGCTTGCTGGCAGAGTATCGAATATTCGTTGAAGTGAACTTTGGGCACGCTAATCTTAGTTTCCGATATATATAATTTGAGTTATTTTTTTCGAATGTGTTACTCACTGATGGAACAACGCGACGGAGTCCACGCTCTCGGTCAAGAAAACGCTTTGAACTTGAGCGTTGTCAGCGTTAGGTATTTATGCAAATGAATTCAGCATCATGCATATTTATCAATGCAAATGGCTTGCTATTGATTTTCGACGATCGTTAAAAAAAAAAAAAAAAGAAGAATAAATGAAAATAGAATTGAAGCGAACTGCCAGACACAATGGTTGACACATTTGTTGCAAGTCATGGTCCACATCTTGGCCGGACGCTGCGCTGGGAGTGTTCTTCAAATTCAGACACGCAAAAATAAAAAAAAAAAACAAAAAACGGGTTGAAAACAAAAAACTTGGCCTTTCAAAGTGTGGCCGTAATTACAGACTTCCGCTTACGAAACGGAAAGTGTCCGCCCAAGAAGTATTGGACGAAGAGCACACACAGACACACACACACGCACACAAGGGGGTGGGGCTGGGGGCAGTCGGGCAGACGCATCGGGCTGCTGAAGGCGCCACAATGTATCCCGTTACAGGGGCCATAAAACTCCATAAGCGACTGGCGACAAGGCCAAATTATACCGCATACGCACACGTAGCCATGGTCTAAGTTGTGGACCCGGCTAATTGGATGCGCACGAGGGGGAGGGGAAGCGGGACGGGGCTGGCGGGTTGGCGGGTGGTTTGGATTCTCTATAAACTTAAAAGTGGGCGGCGCATAACAATTGTGGGCGATTTGCATACAATTTGGCGCTTGAATTACCAGCAAAGCGGCGTCAAAATGTTGCTGCGTCATCGCGAGGCCAAAAAACCAGATGACTTTGCCACGTGCTAAATATAAACATATACATACCATATATGTATATATATAATATGTTTGCACATGCATGCGGCTAATAAAGATATTGTATGGCCAGCACAATGCAGCTGCCTGCTGGCCATTGTTTGTCTGACAGTCCGTCTGACAGTTTTTGTCTGTCCATCAGAAACAAACATATCACAGCCAAAAAGGCAGGCCGACATTGTCAAGGCTGGCTTCTGTTCAAAGCTTGCAGTTTAACGATAAATAAATTGCACAAAGCCAACAACAACAAAAAAAGGAACTATATATGCTCCAGTTGCAAGTGCTCGACTAGCAGATACGCTGTAGCCAGCGTCGTCGCTGCCCTGACAAATGCTCTAGTCGATGGGCTGGCTTAATGATAGGACTCCAATTAGAACTCCAATTGGATTACTTTAACCGTCAATTGGTGCCTCCTGGGAACCTGGGTTTAGCGAGAGACCTGTCAAACACCCAAAAGGAAGCAAGTTTCTAGCTCACGAAACGTGTGATATAGATCCTCTGTTCAGGCCTGGCAGCAGCAGGAGTATTCCCGGACAACTCTGCTGTTGCTGCTGATCAGGAATATACACTATATATATACTTAATCGTCTCGGATGAGCCTGCCTGCACTTTGTATCCTTTTTAACCCGTTTACAATGGGCTTAGGGTATAAAGAGAGAAGTCGCAGCAACTGTTGCCAGCTAGCATGTTGCATAAACATGCCGCAGCAACACTTGTTGCTGCCTCAACAACACCCACACACACACACACAGGCACACACACAGCTGCACGGCAACACGCAGAGGCTTTGGCCTGCCGCCTGCCGCCTGCCTATTATCCTGAACAAAGGACACCGTCGGCTGTCGGCCGTCGGCCGTCGGTTGTACGTTGTCGGCCGTCGTCTAACGGTATATAAAACCGGATGTTTCGCCAAACATTTGCACAGAAGTGTTTCACATTGCCACGGTCAACAAGTGTCCTGACCAAAATCAGAAAGAAAGAAGAAACAAACGGGAACAGGAACAAACCCACGGGTGGCCAGTGAAAAGTGTTCTAAAATTTCCCATTCCCCAACGGAATGTCGATTTGATTGCATTGCATTTTTCGTATAATTTTAAATATTTGAAAAAGGTGAGTTTTTCAAAAATTTGTAACTCTAAAACAAAGTGATTTAAGTGAAATATTAAAGCTTAGTTAATGGGTGAAAGAAAGCTTAAATAGTTGGAACGGCTTTAAGGCTTAGAAAACAAGTTTAAATACAGATAAAAGCAAGTGGGATTAGTTATTTGTGCTGTGGATTTAATATTAAAAAAGTGTATAAAAACTTTGCAATAATGGTTAAGTTTTGAAACCAACTTAAAAGCCTCGCAATTGCACAGAAAACTTGGTTTTGGCACGAGCTTGGTTTGAAAATAAGAGATTATAATGTTCTTAGAATTCAAAAGCTTTTTGGAAATTTGGTTAAATATGCTTTTAATAAAAGCAGCAGAGAGTTTGATTGTTCTTCAAACTCGAATCTTGGACTTTTTATAGAATCTCCAAAAAATCTAGCTTTAGTTTTCGAAATTCAAATACGAATTGCATGCATATTTTTCAAGCATTTATACAGTTTAATACTAGCTAAGCAAAGAACAGTTTCTTGTTAACCGTACCCAGGCAAGAGACCAAATGAGAACAGCTTGCACTTCTATTCCTTCTAACTGTGCCCAGTTGAATTTCGCTCTATGAAAAACTTCTTGACAATATAAAGAGCATACGCTTATTGGAATGCTAAATTTTACAAATACTTGGAATTGTTTTTTGAAAATATCAAATTTCATTTCTCTATCAAAAATTGGTCACAGTTTAGGGCAAAGGCAACGACCCCAGCACGTGTGCATGTACAAGACAAATACAGGTGGAATGTCAGGTGGAATATTGTAGTTGGCACACGCAGATACACACACACACACACACACACGCACACACACGGTCATTTTGGGCTAATGAAAGCAAATTGAAATATTTACGGCTGCACTTCGGAGAGAAGCGAGCGCAACAAAGCGTCGCTAGATTTCCATTTGCCAGCATTTCCGGGCAAATGTTAAAGTTGCATGCCCCTTTGGCCAGGTGGCATCTGCAGGCAGGCGAGCAGGTAGCCAACTCAAGCACTAGAACAGCGAAGCGTGTACAAATTTTTGATTTATCACTGACGTGAGACATTTCCATAAACATAGTTCTATGCCCAGGACAGGGCTTAGATTTAACCGAGTGGGGCAAATCTCGCGTTCCTCGTGCCGCACATGCCGCATGCCGCATGCCGCATGCCGCATGCGACAATCATTTGTCTTTGGTCGGGCGCTGAGTTGTTGAGCTGCCTGCTGATAAATTATACTTATATACTTTTAAATATAACACATGCACAGATTGCCACGGCCAGGCACATCAAATGTATCGCATTGCGGCACCTGCTTCAGGTATGAAAATCTGATTAAGCGCCTTCGCCTTCAACCAAAAGGCGTCCCCAATTTCAATGAGACAAACGAGAACCAAATATTCTCAGTGTCAGCTTTCATATTGGGAGCTAAACGAATTAACGAGCGTGTTATTGATACTGACTCCAGCAGGCAGACAACGCGGCGTATGCGTAATGTGACATCATATAAATAATATAACTAAGCGCAGAGTATAAAATTTTTGTGGAAGTTGCCAAATGAATTATCGTTCGATTGACACCCAGAGAAGTGCTTGCAACATGTGGCATTAAGTGCTCAACAACAATATACGTTGGGCAAACTTAACATAAATGCAAAGACACTTTGACAAGTGCACAAATTTGCAGCCATGTTGCAAGCAGCACTCTTTAAGGCAAACGCTGTGGCCACTGAGGCAGCATCAAGGGGCACAGTTGCAGTTGCCGCAGGCCCTGCGACCTGTCCGCGCTGTGTACACATTCCATTTGTCACTTGTTGTCCCAAAAAAATACATGAATCGCCTTTGATTGCGCTGGCAAAACAAGCAACAGCAGCAACAGCAGCAACAGCAACAACTGCAACAACAACAATATTTTTTAATAATTGCGCGTTGCTTTTTTTCATTTGTACAAAAGTTTGTGTAATTTTACATTAATGTGGAGTACATAAAATGTATGTTAATGTGCAGCAGTCGCCAGCTCATCAGCTAGGGTCAAGTTGTTGCTGTTGTTGTTGCTGTTGTTGCCGTTGTTGTTGCTGCTGTTGTTGCTGTTGCTGCTGTTGCTGCTGTTGTTGTTGTGCGTCTGCGTGGCTGTCTACGCCGCAGACTGGTCAAGTTTCTTAACAGTTTTTTTTTTAGCTGGCCGCGTCAATTTTGAATTGAGCGATAAGTTGGCCAACTTTGCGTAGATTAATGTCAAGTTAAACATGCAGCGCAGTTTCAGTTATGAACGGTTTTTTGTTATCTACCATATAAGCAGACTATTTTCAGGGTTTTTCTTAGCAAGCGGAAAGAAAACGTGCAAAGCACCAAAAAAAAACTGTTTAGTCATGATGATACCCTACCAGAGCGTATTTCGACAGCAAATAAGAGGCGCATTTCGCCTAGAAAATAGCCACAGCAAAAACTCTCTTGGCGGTCGTGTAAAGTTTGTCCGCCTAAAAGTAGGGCACTGGGCGTGGCTAGCAGAAAAAATATGTCCATCCACAAACGATTTCCCCTAAAAGGAACAGCTTTTAGTAGAGTATACATATCATATTCTAGCTGAGCTTGAAGAATTACCTCTGTAAAGCGTATTTGTTAGTCTGCCTGTATATCTGTCCGTCTAATCTCAAGTATCTGCTATGAGCACACTATTTTAAGCTTGATTGGCAATTGGTATTTAGCCAAAGATTTCAACCCAAACATTTTCTAGGCTCAAAATCACAAATTCGTCCATAGCTTGACCATTTCAAGAGCTAGCGAGAGATCCTTGGCCAAGTGCTTCGCCTACTGATGACAAATTTGCCATAAAAAGAACTAAAGAACTTATGAAGAACCTTTCGAAATGCAAAAATGTCCAGATAATGCGGGCATATCCTTGCGCATCCTGACGAATCCAATGTCAAGCAATGGCTTAGAATCAGGATCAGCAACTGGCCAAAGGACATTGTTATCATCTGATTAGTTTTCGAGATATTCGAGATTTTATGTGTTTTCCCAGTTGGGTTCTTAGATAATCCCCATACACTCGAATTCCCTAGAAAGAATTACTGCTTAAGCTCCTGACGCACCAAATACATTATGCCTTACGTAACTTTTAAAAGGCTTGGCTAATCAGCTTACGTTAAATAGGGAGTTCATAGAACTGTAGCACTTAAGAGCTCTAAAATTTCGTGTATAATTATTAATAACACAAGTTTTCATGGAAATTGATAAATTCTTCGCACTTATAAAAAAAAACTTTTCTATAATTCGCATTTGCAATTTTTGCAACTTTTTAAGTAAGCCCAAACTCTTACTTACCCACCTGATCCTGATGCAACGTGTGCTCATCTTTGTCAGCTTGTTGCCAGTTGAGGCCTTCCACATCCGAAAGCCATAATCATTTGCATCTCTAATGGCCTGCTCTGACGGAGTGCGAACGTTCATACATCAGCCCCAGCGCCTGGCGTAGACCATCAGTTTAGCGCCTTTAACAAGTTGTATTAAGGTTGTTGATGGCCGTGTGTGTGCGTGTGTGCGTGTGTGTGTGTGTGTGTGTGTGTGTGTGTGTGTGTGGACGGGTGGCAACTCATGTTGCTGTTGTTGCTGCAGGTGTTGTTGTTGCTGTTGCCTTTAATGCGCTTGGTTAACTTTTTACGCGCACATTCATATTTCGCTCTTGGCCAGGCGGATTATCGCATAAATATTGTTATGGTTAATTAGCGGGACACTTTGTCTGGCCGGGCAAACAAAAGGCGTTAAGACGCTGCCATCGGAGTAGCCTGCTGCTGCTGCCTGGTTTTTGCTGTTGCTGCCAGTTAAGTAAAATGAATGCGTTCATTGCTTTGGCCACGAGGGCGTTAATGTGATTAAAACTTGTTATAGATAATGCGGCAAGTGATTTAGTCAACACCTCATAATTATGTTCTCTGCGCCCTCTCTCTCGCTCTCTCTCTCTCTCTCTCTCTCTCTTTCTTTCTCTCCCTCTCAGCACCTTCAATCATGGGCATAGCACTGATGTTCCTGCTGGCTCTCTACCAGATGCAATCGGCCATCCACAGCGAGATTATTGAGACGCCATCCAGCTATAATGAGAACTCGCTGCTGGAGGCAGCTGCGGAGGAGCCCAATTCGAGAGTTGCCGCGGCAGAGTCGGATCTGCTGGAGGGACTGATGAGCACCGATAATCCCAATCCCGAGCAGCAAACCGAACTGGAGTTCCGCTATCCGATCTCGGCCATTGGCATTGACTATGTCAAGAATTCGGTGGTGTTGCGTTTCCAGAAGCACGCGCGCAAACAGAACTTCAAGTACGATCCGGACTACGAGATGAAGCGCAAGTCGCTGCAGGACAATTTCATGCACTTTGGCAAGCGGCAGGCGGAGCAGCTGCCTCAGGCAACTGGACCCGGCTACTATGAGGCGGTCAAGCGCGCCGCCATGGATCGCTATGGGCGCGATCCCAAGCAGGACTTCATGCGCTTCGGGCGTGCGCCCCCTTCGGACTTTATGCGCTTCGGACGTGCACCCTCGGACTTTATGCGCTTTGGACGCGATCCCAGCCAGGATTTCATGCGCTTCGGGCGCTCCGATAACTTTATGCGTTTCGGCAGGAACCTGAACTTTCACGAGGAGCTGCGCAGTCCCAAACAGGATTTCATGCGTTTCGGTCGCCCGGACAACTTCATGCGCTTCGGCCGTTCCGCGCCCACAGAGTTTGAGCGTAATGGCAAAATGGACTCGAATTTCATGCGCTTTGGCAAGAGATCAATAGGTGTACCGGCCAAATTGACCAAAAACAAATTGACAACTGCCGAGGGCAAGCAGCAACCAGCCGAGGAGGGCAATCCCACGGACAAGGCCATCTCGATGCTATTCAATAAGCACCAGCAGCAGGAGCAGCAGCAGGGCCAGCAGCAGGGGCAGCAGCAGGGGCAGAGGCAGCAGCTGAAGAGCAGCGCAGAGCAGAACAACTTGGAGGAAGCCAGCGTGGAGCAGTTCTATGAGCCATAGATTCACCCGCGCACAACACACTGTAAATATAAATTGGCCAAAAAACCGAACACTATGATAATTGTACTTAAAACTATGTATGTACTTAAACGCATTATAGATATTGCAGATGAAATTTAAAAAAAAAAAAAAACGTAATTTGAATTTTTAATGGGGCTGGATTAAAAATTCACCACGCTTTGATCTGATCATAAGAAAATCAAAAAAAAAAAAAGTAGAAAACTCTAACCAAAGGTCATACACATACACACACACATACACCTAAGCACATACTTAAGTGTAATATCGCATTCAAAATAAATTCAAAATATTAAATGTACTTCGCTAAATGCATTGAAATGTTGTGAACAATCTTTTAAATAAAGACTACTCGCTAACTTTTGTTTGGTTTGTCGTTTTGGGCTGTTTCAAATTTAAATTTAAGCTGGCATTGGCATTGACCTTAACAATTCAAATTTAAACTAAGCGATTTGTAGCTGGCGCCATCTGTTGTCCAGTGGCAAATACGGCAAACAGTGCTGCGTGCAACAATTGTTTTTGTCGCGCACCAGCTGCTCGCGATGTGGCAACGCTGCAGCAACAAGTTTATGCTAGAGATGAGCTCGTGTCGGACTTTGGCAACACGGCGCAACATTGAAACGATGTATGTTTAGTGTGAATATGCAAAATAATCAATTCTTGAGGATGTACACACATAAATTTGATATGATTTCATTGGCCAAATCTAGATGGATATATTTACTTTATGTAAAGAAGGTGGTTAGGCATTGCCGGTAAATACGCTGCCAGGTCGTGCACAATCACGACACGCGCTCACCTCCAGCTTAAACAGCTGAATGTTGCGGTTGGCTTCTGCGTGCGCTAGCCTCTGAACCTCGCGTTTGTTTTATTCCGTATTCAATTTGCAGAGGCCTTATTACCACAACGAAATCTCAACTGTAAGGAACAAATCAAGATCTCTGGAAGAAATATAACGTATTTATATCAATTAATTGATACTATAGCCGCAGCAGCAGTCACCAGGTCTAAAGTCCAACTTGTTGCTTTGTTGGCGGCGGCGGCGGCATTTATTGTTTTTGTTTCCTATCTACATAACAATATAAATAAATAAAATTCCCTTAATGCATTATAGATTTTTGAATTAAACTTTGCTGGCCATAAAAGCGATTATGTCGGCCCTGCTGAAAATCCACAGAGGTGAGTTTCATCAAAAACCTGTCAACTGATCTTCAAAGACAACAACAAACAATTCGCCGATTACATAATCAAAATGATTGAGATGCGAGGCAAAAGACATTAATTAAATATAGGCGCAGTGATAAAGCACTTGGTCAATTTATATAATATCAGCTGGTCATCGAGTTGCAAACTCTTCAGACCGCTCCTGCTCTTGTTCTTGTTGTGCTCCTTATCAGAGTTCTTATCAGCTTATGCGCTTTAACTATGCAGCTCGAGTTTGATTAACTGTCGCATAATTTCTTAACCACGCCCAGTTCACAAGCTCTTCACGCCCGCCTTTGTGCGCAGCGTTTCGGAGGCAGCGAAGTACCCAAAGATTACCACGCACTACACTCTGAATCCGCGCGAAAAGGACGAGAGATGGAACGATGTGGACATGGAGCGTTGCGTCGAGGAGGTGGACATCGTCATCGTGGGCGGTGGACCAGCCGGCATGTCAGCCGCTATACGCGCCAAGCAGCTGGCTGCTGAAAAGAATCAGGTGAGCGAAGCATCCTCAGCTGTGCGAATCATACGATTCTTAATTTCTTCTTTTTGTTCGGCAGGAGGTACGCGTGTGCGTTGTGGAAAAAGCCGCCGAGGCGGGCGGTCACATACTTTCCGGCGCTGTCATCGATCCGATCTCGTTGAATGAGCTCATACCCGACTGGCAGGAGCAGGGCGCGCCATTGAACACGCCTGTGACCAAGGACACCTTCTCTTTCCTCACTCAAACGGGTCGCATTTCCATACCCATTTTCAAGGGTTGGCCCATGGACAATCATGGCAATTATGTTGTGCGGCTGGGTCACTTAGTCAAATGGCTTGGCGACCAGGCGGAGGCTTTGGGCGTTGAGATCTATCCCGGCTGCGCTGCCTCTGAGGTGCTGTTCCATGAAGATGGCAGTGTGAAAGGCATTGCCACGAATGATGTGGGCATTGCCAAGAGCGGAGCGCCAAAGGAAACCTTTGCACGTGGCATGGAACTGCATGCGAAGACTACAATCTTTGCCGAGGGCTGTCGTGGCCATCTATCCAAGCAGATTATGCAAAAGTTTGGCCTTAATGTCGGCAGCGAGCCGCAAACATATGGCATTGGACTGAAGGAGGTATGGGAGATCGCACCCGAGCTGCATCAGTGAGTCTTTAACAATTAGCACACAAAATGAACAATTGGTGTTAACCCAATCGTACCCTTAGACCTGGTCTGGTAGAGCACTCAATCGGCTGGCCCCTGGATCGCTTTACTTATGGTGGCTCCTTCCTTTACCATCTGAACGAACCCACGCCCACCATCGCAGTTGGGTTTGTAGTTGGTTTGAATTACAAGAACCCGTGGATCAGTCCCTTCCAGGAGTTCCAGCGCTTCAAGACGCACCCCAAAGTGCGACATGTATTCGAGGGCGCCACTCGAATTGGCTATGGTGCACGTGCCATTAACGAGGGCGGCTTCCAGAGTTTGCCCAAGAAGCTGTCCTTCCCAGGCGGCTGTTTGGTGGGCTGCAGTGCGGGCTTCCTTAATGTGCCACGCATCAAAGGCTCACACTATGCCATGAAGAGCGGCATGCTGGCCGCTGAGAGCGCACTGGAGGCTATCAGTGAGGGCACGCAGACAACAGCTGGCGTGGAGCCCATCAGCTATGCGGACAAGTGAGTTGGCAGCATCTAATTTTATAGCTTACCTGAAATCGAATATATTTCCCATTTTAGAATTAAGGAATCCTTTGTTTGGAAGGATTTGTACAAGGTGCGCAATGTGCATCCGTCCTTCCACAACCCCCTGGGTCTCTATGGCGGCCTTGTGTTAAGTGGTTTCTCCATCTTTATGGGCGGTCGCGAGCCCTGGACGTTGACTCATGGCCCCCAGGATCACGAAACGCTGCAGCCCGCTAATGTTAGCCAGCGCATTGTATACCCCAAGCCCGATGGTAAAATCACCTTTGATTTGCTCTCTTCGGTCGCGCTGACAGGCACCAATCACGAGGGCGATCAGCCAGCACATTTGACGCTGAAGGATGATCGCATACCCGTGGATCACAATCTGGCCCTCTACGAGGGACCCGAACAGCGTTTCTGCCCCGCAGGCGTCTACGAGTATGTGCCCAACGAGGAGGGCGGCAATATGAAGCTGCAGATCAATGCGCAAAACTGCATACACTGCAAAACCTGTGATATCAAGGATCCCAAGCAGAATATCAATTGGGTGGTGCCCGAGGGTGGCGGCGGACCCGCCTACAATGGCATGTAATCCCATCTATCTGTAAAGAGAGAAACATAGCAATTTTATAAGTTGTACCACAATTGCATTTGATTAGTTTGTAATTCATATAAAAACAAAAGATACAAAATTCAAAATTGTTCGGAAATTATTTCCGTAAGTTCAAAGACAAAGCTTGCAATAAATGAAGTGTGAAAAAGTAAGTGAAATTCAGTTGCCAAAAAGGTTTTTTTTTTTATTTAAAAGTTTCTACTTTTGTTTAAAACATCAACTTAATAGGTAAATGTTTATTCCACAATCAATTTTTCAAAACCTTTCATATTCAGTGCACGGATAAAACTTGTTTACATAGTATAATATATATATATAATTATTATTTCTCATTGAATTTATCATTAGTTAGTTTATCATTGATGTTTTTCACCAAAATGGTAACTACATTTTTTGTCTCTTTTGCCTAAACGTAATTACACTTACGATTCAGTTGTAAGTTATTTGAACAGAAATACATCGATGGTTATTATATATATGTATATATATATGTATATATATATATATATATATGTTATGTAAGATCGATTTGGAGCCCATTTACACAGATAACTTAACTACATGCATATCACTTAATTTGTATAATTTAAACATATTCATTTCGAATTGTTTTTTTTTTCTTTGTTTTTATTATTTGTTTTAAGACAGCGCTCTAAAGGTTTTATAAACTTTTAAACGCCTTTTTCTGGTACCCAATCATAGCTTAATTTCTTCTTTTTTTTCTTTTTTAATATTATCTAATTGAATCTGTACGTATAATTTCATAGTTTGTGCTTTAGCGGGCTCTTCAATGATTGATTATGTGGACAACGAATCGCAACGAATGGAACCACAATATCTTGCATTGTTAACACAAATACTTAGAAGAGAGGTGCCAGTCACATCGAAGCTAACATATAACATTAACAACATTGAATATTATGATAAGAACACAAATGACAACAAATTATGGTACCTATATTTCATCTAGCATAGTTGTGATTCAGAAATTGACTCAATTGAATCTATGTATATACTGTAGGTGCGCAATGTTTACTCTTTTGTATATGGGTATATTGAATGCATAAAGTCTTTTGCCGTTTAACACGCATTTGCTTAAATTTCTACTAGAGTTCTTATAATCTGTATTCAGGTGCCACATAGATTCCCACACAACAGTGCATACTTTAACATTTTATACTAAATACAAACAGTTTACTCGGATGCCTTTCACAAATATATCATTCCCTTCCATTTTATTTATTTATTCTTTTTGTTATGTTGTGGTCCCTGTGACCATAAAATCGCCTGCTAGACGGCCAGCTATATAGTGCACGGCTCCGACCTCATCGTAGTATAATTATCGTATATATATGATCTCTTAAATTGTTCAAAACTTTTATATGCCAATTATATTTTAGCCAATTATGAATTTTCTCTGTTTTTTTTTTTTTTTTTGTACATGATGTGCTGCTCTTCTTCTTGAGTCATCCATTTTGTTCAAGTTTCGTAAATTTAATTTTAGTTTTAAAGCTTAGTTTTAATTCAATTTGTTGACGTTTGCATTAACTACGTTCATTTTTTTAAATAGCACAATTAACACCTGTATTGAAATATTTTTCACCATCAAGTTTTCTTTTTTATTTTTTTTCAGTATATATATTTTTTTATATTTTTTTTTTTTGGTTACATTTTCAGCAAGTGATCGCTGTTCAACATTTTACGTTTACGCTTATACTTTTTTGTTCATTTAAGAGGCACTGTTTTTAAGGCAACACACTACAGAGTGAAGTTTCATTTACCAGGTTTTTATTTACATTTAACTGAAAATTGTAAAACAACCAAGTCTAGGGGAAATTTGGAAAAGTTCTTTGCAAATTATACGAAAAATCATTTCTTACCGGGTTAACATAAAAGAGGTACACATATTTAATTGTAACACTACATTCAACACTCACTGTACTTGGTAAATAAATTGTAAGTACTTGTGAGTACTTTTAAGTACTGCTATGAGTACTTTTGAGTACTCGTTAAGTATGTTTCGACCATTGTATACGAACAAGGAGGCTGCATACCAAGCATTTGTATATCTTACTGGTAGGGAAAGTTTTTGAATTTATTTATGATCAATTTGTCAGCATTTCCCTTTGAATGTTTATGAAATTTAGACTGAAGACAACTTCATCAAGATATTTCAAAAATGTCATCTAAAGAACTCGGACAAATTGGTTCCTCCCGCCTATTAAGGGTATTCTGCAAATGTTGAATGCCCTTCCAGTTTATTTATTACCTTAATTATCATCTTTTCAGTATATTGCTAGAAAATATGTAGCCTCTGGCTACTTTATCTTATATATACAATATATATATATATGTTTATAGACCTATGTACACACATACACATAGCTCAGTTTTATTTCGTATATATAGATATATATGTAAAGCTTGTTTGTTCTTCATCTTTGGGAAACCTGTAAAGTGTAAATGTTTATTGTTTGTGTTCATTTGTTGTGCATTCGGATCGTTAATTTCGCGCTATATAAAGTATGCACAGCTGTTACAGTGCACAGCATACAAATAGAAGTACTGTTAAATTATTTGCATATGGTTTTTAAAATTTTTTTTTTTTTTTTTCTTTGTTTTTCGCATATTTTCTTGTTTTTATGTTTGTTTTCGATTTTTACAATTGGCTGTATAAAGTGCAACAGGTCATATTGTGTTAGCGCAAATATTTACAGAGCGCGTTTACCTTTTAAGTGCGCATATTTATGCATTTATTTAAATTTAAATGATAACAAAAAATGGGCAATTGACATGTAGACAGCCACGCCCACCTAGTTACTGCTAGCTGTTTAAACAATAAGAAAGAAAACAAAAACAAAAGAGGAGGAGAAACCAATAAACAGCAACTGAAATTGTTTATAATCATTTTATTTAAATTATATTTTGTGTTTTGAGTTGTTGTTGTTGTAGTTGTTGTTGTAGTTGTAGTTGTTGTTGTTGTTGTTGTTGTTGTTGATGTTTTACAAACTGGATTTGAAATTGTAATTCGTAAATGTAAAAATACAAAAAGAAACTTAAGGCTCAACAATTTGAATAGAACGCTTCAAATCGAACAGAAAAATTCACGTTTAAGTTAATTACAAATTATGACTTCGTTTTGCTTAGAAATGAAAGAGAATATATAAAGTCTATCAAATAAGGGAGGAGACGCGTTGCTTAAACCAAAAAAAATTACAATTAAAATCAAGTTTTCTTTTCCTTTACTTTCGCACACGCTCCCACTAAGACTTAGAGCTACATTTAAATTAGAAATCATATTTTAAAACTAAAATTAAACTGAGTCGTTGCATTAAATAAAATATGTATATATATATATATATATACATATATATATATATATATTTAATCAATTGCATTTTGCCAAGCGTTGCGTGTGTGTGAAAAACTGTTTTAATCATAATCATAAATTGCACTTTAATTAGGAAACAAAATTATGGACAAAATACAAAAAAAATTGACGTCAGTGCAACATGGTTTTGAGTACATTTTCATGTGTATGTGTGTGTGTGTGTGTGTGTGTGTGTGTGGGAGTGTGTGTGTGTGTGTTTTCTTTACTTTCAGGCGGATTTTACAATTGTGTCCTTAATATATATATATATATGTTACTTACATATCATATTGTATGACTTGCATGCATTACGTATCTTTTAATTTTCATTAATTTATAATTCAATTTTTTTTTTTTTTGCAGTTTTAGAACTTATTGAACCAAAATGTGTGTATATGTACAAACATAAACGCATGTTGTTGTTTTTGTTGTTGACTTAAAGTTAACATTAAATTGAATTAAACTAAATCAGCTCAACACACGCTAACAACTAACCAAGTGCCTGCAAAACTTTGCTGTACCTACCTTTTATTATTAATTTATATAATTTTTTATGATTTAATTAACTATCTACGGCTTGCGCACAAAACTTACACATAATTTTCTTCTTTTTTTTTTTTTGTATATATATATATATGGGCGTATGTGTGTTTCTGTATAGTTAATTTAAAATTATAACTATTACCACATATACATATACACAACATATTTATATATATATATGGTTGTGTGTGTGTGTGTGTGTGTGTATATATATGTAACTATAAGTTAGACAATAATTGTAGATATGACACTGTCACTTGTTTTTTTGCTTAAAATTTAAAACCAATAACAAAACTTATCGCTTCCAGCTGACTACTCAAAACTATTGCACGGCTCTGGAAACGTTAATGTGCTCTGCTGCTGCTGTTGTCGCTACTGCGCCTGATGTTGCTCTGGAGCATAGCCCACGGCCAGCTGCTGGTTGAAGCAGTCGTAGCCGCTGCCACGCCCATAGCTGGTCACATTGAGAAACGTGCGTTCCTTGCGCGGCGGCGGCGGCATCATGACCAGATCATTGTCGCAGCTGCTGCTGCTGCTGCTGCTGCTGTTGTTGTTGTTGCTGTTGCTGACTGGCTTCTTGTTGCTGTTGTGATGTTGCTGTTGCTGTTGTTGCTGTTGCTGTTGTTGTGGCTGTAGCTTGTAGTTGCTTGAAGCAGCGCCACGTGCCGGCTATGTGCCCCAGCCGCCAGATATTCTTGGCCTT
Organism: Drosophila littoralis; assembly: GCA_018903485.1. Lineage (NCBI taxonomy): Eukaryota > Metazoa > Arthropoda > Insecta > Diptera > Drosophilidae > Drosophila > Drosophila littoralis. The sequence goes on along the minus strand of JAEIGF010000124.1, from coordinate 3,333,189 downwards.
TTGTGATTGGGCGCATCGTAGTCGCTTAGTTGTTGCTGTTGTTGCTGATGTTGCTGCTGTTGTTGCTGCTGCTGCTGCTGTTGTTGTTGCTGTTGTTGTTGCTGCTGCTGCTGCTGTTGCACAGCAACTGCTGCTAAGCGCACATCCTGCTCGCTGCTGGGCGCACCTGCGTTCAAGATAATAAAATCTGTTAAACTATTAGTTCGAGCTGTACAGACTGTAAATGTGTGTGGCACGGGCGGGCAGCAGGCGGGCGGGCTTTTTAGGGCCAGACGCAATGGCATTCAACGCCTGGCAACTTGCGGTTTAGGTGTGTGAGCGTGTGTGTGTGTTGAGTGTGGATTTGTGTGTGTGTTAAATGAGCGCAAATGTTAGATTCCGTTCAACTAGCGGTTAGTGAAGAAATCAAAACAACAATTCAGGCTTTTGTTAGTTATTTGGTCATTTCAATTTTCAGTGTTGTAAAAGTAAAGAAATTGCTAGAGTTGAGATTCGGTCGTTGGTGAAACGTGTTGCAAAGTCATAAAATGATTGACAGACTTTGCTGGCAGTGTGCGTGTGCGTGTGTGTGTGTGTGTCTGTGTGTGTGTGGCTGTGTGAGTGTGTCAGAGCTGATAAACAATCGATAAAGCGCGTTTAATTATTGATAATAAGTATCGATTAAATAAGACATCATATGGACAATATGGACAAAAGTTGATTGATAACTAATTAATTTATGAATAATTCTCCTATTAAATCAACTTTTTATGGGAGGGCATCGATTAATCTTATCGATATTGGTTATCGAATGCCCATCAGCTCTCGATTTTCTTTGTGTGAATAATGCATGTCAAACTGTTTGAATATATATGTGTGTGTGTGTGTGTGTGTGTGTGTTTATTTCGTTTTCTTATGCATTTGGTTTGTGTGTTTGGCCAATTTACCGGCAAAATTCCATCTAGGATTATGTCCCATAAGCGCGCGGTACTGATATCCTTCATACTTATCATGCCCTAAAAATTGTCATATAGTTGTTGTTGTTAATTGTTGTTGGTTAATCAAAACGAACAAGTAATTCGTGGCAGCAGCAAGAGAGTACAGAAATCGATCAATAGTTCTGGCTGCAATGCTTAACGCCGGCTCATGCGGCGTATGCGTAACATTGTAAGATTGAGCATACGCCGCTTGAGCCAGGCACAAGATTTACATTTATTTTTTAGATAGCATTAAAAAACATGCCGCACAAAAAAAAAAACACATTTCACAAAAAGTTGGCTCTAAATTAGTAGATATATAAATTTTGTTTTTTTTGGTATTTTTCTTTTAATTTGCAAGCGAAACTTCGTTGCGGGAAAAAGCTGACAGAGAACATTTGTAATAGTTGCATTTTTGGACATACCTGGAGTCGGTGTTATGTGGCCGGTGGACGAGGGCCGCGAATTGGGCATGACCAGATGCTGTTGCGAATGACTTAGAACGCTCAGATTGGTGGCCTGATCGGCGCTGCCGTTCGTCCCACCACCCCCGCCGCCAACGCCGGCTGCGCCCAGCTGTGTGATGGCATTGATGGCGGTCAGGACGCCGCCCGTTGTTGAGACATTGCTGCTGTTGCTGCTGCTGCTGGAACCGCTGCCCGTCGACCCGTTGCTGTTATGCTGATGGCCGCCGCCGCCACCACCGCTGCCACCGCCACCGCCGCTGGCGGAGAGATCACGTGGCGGCGATTGCGGCTCCGATTTGACCTTGATGGAGCCGGGTGAGGTGGCGGGCGGCGGTGTGCTATTCGAGACAGCCAGATGGGATAGACTGCAAGGCAGATTATGATGTTGGTCGCCGTTAAGTGTTTGCCTGCTGGGGCTGCTGCTGCTGCTATTCGCCGGGCTCGGGGCCTGGACTACCCACCTAGTGTGCTGCACGAGACCCTGATGCCACTGCGGCAGGCTCATTATGTCCGCGCTCATCGCACCCGACTGCGAAAAGTCCTGCGCCCCAAACGAGTAGCTCGCCAGCGGCGGCATCGGTGTCTGCAGCGTCACCACCGGCGTATTCAGCGACGTCTGGCTCTGGCGCTGCTGCAAATTTACCAAACAGATCCGAATTTTAATCATGAATATATCGATTTGAGCCCAGCGCTTGTGCTCCTTAACTTTACAGTCTTGTATAGCAATAGCAAATTTTATAAAAAAACAAATTGTTTGTTTAACTATTGCATCCTAACCAAATGTTTTACGTGGAATACTTCAGAGTATAACAAATTCATTCTAGTAGAACGTAGAATGTATCTCATATAGTACAGTGTTGTATAACATTAGTATCTCAAAGAAAGGCTATAACCAGAATGGTTTTGTTTTGGGAAGTGTGCGATCCCGAAAGCATTTTATACCAAAATTCTATTAGTTGGAGATTCATGTTGTACAGTGTTGTATAATGTTAGTAACTCAAAGAAACACTTCGAGGCTTCCTATTGCATAGTGTTGCAAAACGAAGGTACTATACACTAGAGAACCTTAACTGGTCTACTCTCATGTTGTACAGTGTTATATAACGTTAATATTTCAAAGAAACATTTTAAGCTTGCTCTCATATTTCATAGTGTTATAAACCGTAAGCAATCTATATTTGAATAGTGCTGCAAAACGAAACCATTCTATAGTAGAATTCCAATGTAAGATGTTTTCATTTTTTAAAGTGTTGTATAGCAAGAAAAGTAAAATTAGAGTCTGTCAAGTTGTGATAAATAGCTAAACATAGGATTAGCTCTATAAAATATCTTCTCGAATGCCCCAAAGAACTCTTAACTGTCTTAAATATTTCTTATGATATATGGACTGCTCTTAAATAGTTAAACTTACATCTGCATAGGCGACATCGTCCGCTGTCGCCGACATATTCGGCGCTATGGTGGACGGTATGACGACACGCAAATTGGAAGCTCTTCCATTCTGGCTGCCCGGCGATTGTTGCTTAATGGGCAAATGATGCGCTGCAAAAATGGGATTTTAATTGTTTAGTACGTTTCGTAGGAGTTGGCCCTGGCTGGTATTGAATCCGTCTATGATTATGTGTCGATTAGGGAGAAGAGGGGCGGGGCGTGTAACACAGTTAAATCAGACTGGACTAAAACTCAGCTAATTGGATGGGTTATGTGAGTGTGTCAATGAGTGTGTATGTGTATGTGTGTGTGTGTGTGTGTGTAAGTGTGTGTGTGCATGTTAGGGACCCTTATTGTAATATGAATATTGTCATTATGCCCACCTATGCCAGGACTGGGACCTGGACTGGGTGATCCCACAAGCGGCGAATGTGAATGTGGATAACCGTTTGACATCTCCAACATGGTACCCGATGGATAGACTAATGTATGAAATATATAAGAATATATGCAAAGGTTTTAATCAGTTTATCTCAAAAAAAAAAAAAAAAAAAAAAACAGAACAGAACAATTCGAAATCAACAACAAAAACAACAAATTGCAGGCAATGTTAGAGATTAGATAAAGTAGAAAATTCCCAAATAGTCGAGACTGTATTGTTAAATCGCAATTAGCTACCTAAACGACGAGTTGTGCATGCAATAAGTAACGAGTTGAAAGGTTAATTAAATAGTTAAACTGCTCCTCAAAACGAGGGAAGGGGGAAGGGGGGTCTGGTGTAAGAGAAACAAAATACAAGTCACAAAACAGAAACAAAATAATACGTATTAGCGATTAACGAGTAACGAGTAAAGATTAACAAGTAACGAGTAGCGAGTAGCGTTTAACGAGTAGCGAGTAACGATTAACTCAAAACGTGAAACAGCAACAGAAATAGAAATAAATGAAAATTGTGCACCCGAGACACTGTACTAACTTATTAAGGACATCCCACCTGAATCCGTCTCCGAACTCGATGGACGTGGGCTGATGTTTGTGTGGGACATTTGTGGGCTGGCCTGCAGCAGATTCTCACCGTAGGAGCCCGGCACTGGCACCGATACTGGCATCGTATAGCTTGTATTTGGCATGGCTCGATTCGGTGCACCTCCACCGCCGCCGCCACCACCTCCGCCTCCGCCGCCGCCGCCGCCACCGCCCCCCGTAACACCGCCAATAGCCATTTGGTTGCGCTGCATCATATTCTGAAATTCCTCGTCGATCTTATTGTATTTGGCTTCGGTGCGCGGGGTGAGCGTATAGTCGGCCTCCGCTTCGGGTGAATCCGGTGACATGACGCCGTTTTTGTTCTCCTTCTGCAAATGACAGCCAGAGAAAGAGAAAGAAAGAGAGTGAGTTTGTGTGTGGGAAACTGTGTATGATGTGTGCAGGGGGGTGGACAAGTACTCGTAATTGGCCGTGCCTGGGCTGGGGCAGGGGCGAGGGCGGCGTGCGCACTTGGCACTTGACACGTCGCCGCTCTGTTGATGTGCTAAATTATGTAAATCTTGTCTACGCTCTGCACGGCATTAACATTACAAAACAATTTAAAAGGCAGCAAACAAAAGACAGCAACAGCAACAGCAACAACAAAAACAAGAACAGCGACAATGTCCGCATTAGAAATGCAAAATACATTGGCGTCTCCTTCAACCCCGCCCCCGTCGTCATCCGCTTCCGCCTGGCCCTATGCCTTATAATTTCTTTGTTGTTAGGGCCCAAACGAAACGTTTTGTTGCTCTGTTGCATAGCTGTTGTTGTTGTTTTAATTGTTGTACTCTTTGCTGTTGTTGTTGTTTTGTTTATTGCTTTGTTTGTATTTTCCGCGTGGCTGCTGCGCTTTTCACAGCTCACTTGACATTTAATAATTTTATGCAAGCGCCGCGCGATAAATATCGATAGCGAGAACCTACAAATGCGCTTATAGCGAGTAACAAGTAAAGCCTGACGAGTGGCGAGTAACGAGTATAGAATAGTAAGTTGCGAGGATCAATTAACGCGCTACGAGCAGCGAGTAACGAGTATCAATAACGAGTAATGACTGACGAATATCCGGTGACGAGTATAAAGTAGCGAGCAGCTAGTGACGAATTACGAATAGCGAATAACGAGTAGCGAGTAACAAGTAGAGAGTAACGAGCAGCGCGTAACTCACCTCAATAATATTCTTGTTGGTCAGCGATTCGTGTGGCTCATTGTATTCGGTGTATTTGAGCAGCACACGATCCATATCGGTGCTGGCATACTGATAGAGCTTGTTGCTGGACGAGAAGATGATCAGCGCTATTTCGCAGTCGCACAGCACGGACAGCTCGTAGGCCTTCTTCATGACGCCGAACTTGCGCTTATTGAAGGTCACCTGCGGGGAAGAGACACAGCGAGCGAGATGGAGAAAGAGAGAGGATTGGTTAGTAAAAATATAAATGTAAGTTAACAAAATTGTTCGGAATTGGCTGTTCAAATATTTATGCCAAATGTAATTAAAGGCTAGCCTTACAGTCTACCACTGCGATTGGTAATGAATCGATTATGGCCAAGTCAAGGCCAGAGGGGCAAGCTGTTCTTGTTGTTGTTTATTGAGGCAGCCAGTTATGACGCGTTTACGACTCGGTTAGGCATTAACCTTTACGATGCCACAAATGTCCTTTGCACGGACGAATGCCAGCCGCCCGGACACGCACATCATGGGCGAGTGGTTCATTTGAATCAAAGCAACAGGGCTACTGAAAGGCAGCCAACAGGCAGTTAATGTGAGTGTACGATAGGAACTAGTTCATAAAATGAGCGTGAGCTGGTTCTAATTAAGTAAAGAACTGCATTAGCAGGACAAATGTTTTGAACTTGTTCATGGAACTGATTTTGAAATGAACAAAACAGCTGAGAAAGGTTCCAATTGGAACTAGTTAAAGCGTGACAAATAAGTTCACCAGGTTAAGCAAAGGAACTTTTTTGGAAATTTTTTGAACTAGTTCATAAAATAATTTGGCAACAGTTGAAGCAACATTTGCAGTCTGGAACTGACTTTTAAATGGGACAGCTGAGAAAGTTTTTGATTGCAGCTAGTTAAAGCTGAGCTTTACGCACTTTAATATTAAGTATACGCAGCGTTTGGCTCACCTGTCGATTGCGTTCATCGGTGATGCGTGATATTTGAATTTTTTTGCGACCCATGGCAACAGATTTCGATTTGATACGCCCAAATGTTGTTGACAATAATAATATTTCCTTGTTGCAGTTGTTGTTGTTGCTGTTGTTCCACTTCCTGTTGCCGCTGATGTTTCTGCTTCTGTTGTTGTTGCTGTTGTTGTTGTTGTTGTTGTTGGCTTAAATGTAAGGCAGCAGTTGCCTTACTCCTTGTTGTTGCTCTGGCAAACGTTGGGCATATTTGATATACATATAACGCGCACTCTCTCTCTCTATATATATATATAGTTGGCTCTGTATATAACTGCTGGACGGCTTCCCGAAACGGCAAAATCTTTGTTTTTTTTTCTGTTTGTTTGTTTGTTTGTTTGTTTGTTTTTGTTTATTTATTGTTTGCGCTTGTGATTGTTTTGTTGTATGTTAAATAAATATATTTGTTGCAGTATAAAGTGTATTCTCAGGTATCTGCAAAGAGAGAGAAAAAAGAGGCAAATTAATATGCATATATAAACAGGTGAACAGCTGAACAGGTGAACATTAACTATGGCAGCCAGCGAGTAGCCAGCATTGAGCCTAACTCTGATTTAACCCAGTTGGTCGCTGACTTCAAAAGATTCGCCTGGCCGAGCTGACAGGCGGGCGCACAACTTGTTGACGCTTCATTGGCCACGTGCCGAAAGTTCAATGCACCGCCGAGACCAATATTTGGGTCCAGGCGCTGACCCATTTAATGGGCGTGTTCGAGTGTGTGTGTGTGTGTGTGTGTGTGTGTGTGTGTGTGTGTGTGTGTGTATGTGTGTATTAGGCAAATTACTTGAATTCATTAATGGGCTGCTGCTGTTGCGTTCTGGCAGCGAGCTCATTGACCATTGCAAATCATTTATAAGTTTTTTTTTCTATTACTTTTTTTTTTACCTTGGCGTTAGCCTTCGGCCTTTATTATACGTGGCTCGCTGGACAAACTCTCACGCGTGATTAGCCTGCGCACGCTTTGATGTCCTTCAGGTGTCACACACACACACACACACACACACACACACACACACGTAAAGACACACGCAATCAGTAGGCTGTCCACGCAACAAACGTTCTTTAACTTTTATATTCATCAAAGAACGATAAAGCTAGGAACTAAAGTGAACATTGAAAATATTTTGCTTTTCTTTTAAAACTATAACTATTCTATATATTATTATATATATAGACTATACAGTATTCACATAGGAAACATCATACAAATTATGTTATCTCTTGAGATAAAACTCGTTTATTTGGTTTGTGTTCAAAACATTCACAGTTAATCAATATTAACATATTTGCTAACAACTGTAACTAACATTCTCATTGCCTGCTGTTGTGCTCAGAATAACATCTGCTGAAACTGTTAAACAAAGCGCAAGCTGTTATTAACATTAGATAACTTTCATACTCTACGGTTAAGAAGATGGCATACTCTTAACATCATTTACTCATTCTGTTATAAACTGTTATGTTAACTGCGCACGCTAACATTGCCATGATCTATTATGCTCCACTGTTAAGCAGATGGCCTAACATCATATGCTGGTACTATTATGTTAACTGTGCACTCTTACTAACATTACCATAAACTGTGATACTCTACTGTTAAGCAAATAACATCCTGTTACTAAAAGTTGTGGCTTCTGTGCTGCACTGTTATGTTAACAGTGTATGGTTAAACTTCGTACAGTAATACAAATTTAAAGCTGTCTATTAACATTGCCACGCTGTTTATGCAACTGTTGCCAAATTGCGTGCTGTTCTCTGCAATTGACATGTTATTTTTAAGCACATAGTTTATTTTTGGCACACACTCCTTAATATACCCACTTTATGGGGCACTCAACTACAGGATATAAAATACAAGAGACGCCTGTGGCTACTGGCAAGGCACGTGGCACAAAACGCGAGCAACATCTCAGGCAGTCTGTGTGTGTGTGTTTTTTGTGCGTCTGGCTGTGTAAACATGGCAATTCTTGTTGCTCGCCACGCTGGAGCTGGCACGGCGGGAAACAGAAAATTTCCGAGTGCGAGTGCCGGAAATCGAGGAAGATGAATTTCAATTGCTCCGCTTCGTCCCGGCTGTCGTTTGTCCTTTTGTCGCCAGCTTGCTTGGCTTGTTTGTCCTCCGGCCAGGAGAAAGCGGCTGCCAAGGCAACGTTTGCTTAGAAATGAGCGAGCCTCACGCAGCAACAACAACAATAACGACAACGACGACCTACGCAATATGTTTCAGCTTTCAACCCTGGCCAGCCAGCTGGGGTGAACAAAATTGTTATTGGGGGCTTGGGCCCGGGCTTTTGGGGCATGAAAGCGAACTCCACGTGCGGCAACCTTGACGCACAACCAAATAGGGGCACAGGACTACCCAAAAAAACAACAAAAAAAAAAACCCAATACGACAATGATTATGTGGAACGTGCGTGCGTTTTGTATATTTCATTATTGAACCAAGAGATATACCAAAAGTTGTAAGACGAATGAGTTTTTGTCTGTCAATGAATCGATACTCTGTTGATAATGTGCAGATGACGCGACGATCTGAGCTGATAAATGCAATACATATACCATATATATATTGTAGTATAATATACTTAGTACAATAGAAGCTGACCACTTAGTTGCGAATAAAAGCTTCGACTTAGTCATTGTAGCTGTTGGGCAGCGGGTTCTACGACTATTAGTCAGATAGAGTCGCTTTTTGCAATGCATATTACGCATACGCAGCGTTGCGCACAGTGCCAGACAATTGCAGCAGCCCACGAGAGCGTGGGCATAAAAACTTGTTTACTGGCAAATATTTCCAGGTAACAGAAAGCAATTAAAAAACATAATTAGTTTGGAATAGGACGCGTGACGTGAGAAAATTAAAGGTAAATGCTCTTTAAAAGTAAATCGTAGATATGCATAAAGATAACTATTTGATAAGATATTAATATATATATATGTATATGTTATATATATATTAATACATATGTATGCAAATCGAATAAGTATTTGATAAGGCATTTACTTATGGTGTCTACTGTAATCTCTAGAGCTAGACACGTGACACATGCCAGCAGAAAGAGGATAAGAGAAAATAGGAATAAGAGTAACTTATTTCTAAATAAACTTATTTAAACGTAGTTTTAAAAAGAGAACTATATTTCGTCTAATCAAAGAGAAAACTCTCTTAAGCCAATCAATAAAAATATTTAGTTGACAAACAAAAAGTTTTCTGTCCAATTAAAAAGTGTAGAAAATTGAACACATAATCCATTTTTGGGGCCAACGACAAATATTTACATTAATCAGGCAAACTCTATGAGCTCAAATATTGATGTGTTGTGCTCAATGCTGATCTCTTGTGGGTGTAAACAAAGGCAGCATTGATATGGGTACCTTTATAAGGCATTAACCGCTGAGCTATGGTCAGACGCAAAGGGCGTCAAATGTTACTCAGTTCATATTTTTAGTGAAAGGGCAAACGATAAAAAAAAAAAAAAAATAAACACAAATAAAAAAGAAACTAAACGCAATAAATCGAAGCTCAACCTCCAAACGCGATAAGGACCCGCATTGAAGCCCCAAGCAGCAGCAGCAGCAGCAGCAGCAACAACAACAACAACAACAGCAACAGCAACAAGAACAAGAGCAACAACCACAGCAACAACAAAGGAGAGAAATGCGTCACAGAAAAGCACAAAAACATGAATAATTGAAGCTGCTTAGCGGTTGGACAGGCCAGCGTGTGCCAAGGCAGGGGAGGAAAGGGCGGGAGGCAGGGTCGAGGGGCAGGCATTTGGGGGCAGCTGGCAATTAAAGCATTGAACCAACACGCGTGTGTATAGGTGTGTGTGTGTGTGTGCGTGTGTGTGCGTGTGTGTGCGTGTGTGTGTAATAAGCAGCTTATTAAATGCATTAATTAAAATGTGCGATTCGAATCGAATTTCCATGTAAATATTTGAAATTTAATAAACAAAGCGAATGCAACACGAGCTCAACTCACGGATACAACATCAAAGATACAAATACAGAGACACACACACGCGCGCGCACACACACACACGCGCGCGCAGCTCATCATGCGCTTGAATTACAAATTTATAGCATACTTTTGCGCGTCATTTGGGAATGTGAATGTATCGGATAGATCCTTAATTTGCAATTATTGATTTTATTTGCTGGGAAATATATTTATATTATATTTGTATTTGCATTTGTATTTAATTTGATAACAAAATTATATCTAAAAGAAAGCAATTTGTTTAAAATATGCAAATGTAGCAAAAATGACAGAAATTCCAATTGGAAACTTGGCGAATTCATATAACTTTAATGAATAAAATATTAAAGGAAATGCATAAAAGAAAAACAGGAAATCAGAAATTTGAGGCAAGCAAATGAAATAAGATAGTTCTCTAAAATTCCATATTTATCATTTAAATAAATAGCTGCATTATTAGGACTGTTAATAATAATATAATTATTATCATTATTAATGTTATTATATGTAAATTTTGTTGTAATACATTCCTACATAATATATTGGTCCGATCCGGCTGGTTCTCACAGATTTACTGCTGGCAACAGAAAGATGGGCCTACGATAAGTTTCAAGACGAAAGCTCTTAGACTGAGAGACTAGTTCTCATACAAACAGACAAGCGGACAGAAGGACGAACGGACGAATGCGAGTTTGACAGAAGGACACGCGGTGGGAGAGACGGATGGACATGGCTATATCTAGTCGGCTATTGATGCTGATCAAGAAGTTATATATACTTTATGGATTTGCAGATGTCTCCGCTTATGCGTTACACATTTCATAACACAATTATAATACCCTCTTAAAGGGTTTAAGAAGTCAAATATATATTTTATTTATTTCGCGAACAGTTTTGCCAATAAAATATGCCACTTTTTGGCTACTGTAAGTATATCATTATATTAAGTAAGCAAAATATTTTGCTATAGTTTTTTTTCCTGCTTTTTTGCCTCTCGTTTATTTGGCTTGGGCGCAGCTATTGCTGCCGCTTCTTATCAATGCGGTGGCCTTATCAAAATCTGCATTTGCTGCGGCTGCTGCTGCCGCTTGCCACTTAGCTGCTGGTCAAGCGATTAGATTGCCAAAAGGAAAAAAAAAAGTGCTTCAAGTGCTCAAGAGCCGAAAAAACAAGAGAAAAACAAAACGAGGCAAGGCAAAGGCAGCAATAAATCAAAATAGCACGTCACAGGAATGAGCTTGTGTGTGTGTGAGTGTGTGTGTGTTCGTTGTGTTTGTTTTGTTAACCAAAAGAATAACAACAAAAGAGTAAAGCCAGGCAGTTGCACAAGTGCCAACAGTGTCTAATTGCAGGCAGGCGGCACATGAGCTAATCAACCCGGACACAGGCGGTGGCAAGTGCGAAAAAGTGTTTTGGCCCGGGGTCAAAACTTAACACAGTTTGTTGCTGCAACAATTAAACAGTTGCGGTGTTGCCGCTTGCCGCTTGACTGGGTCAGCCGCACTTGAGCACAGCCCACAATAGGACAGCGCAACCAACGGCCAGACAAAAGGAAGGAAGGAAATTAGAGACGCGATTTCTGCAGACAGCAAAAAAAAAGGATGCGTCGCTTGTGGCAGCTGCTGCAGCATGTGTGTCAAGACTTGCCGTTATTCTGCTTGTTCTAGCTGGCAATTATAAGCTGGCCGCATATTTGCGCCATTTTTAATTGGCACCAAAAGTTAGCTGGGACAAAGCTAAGCCAAAGCTACAGATCATTAGGCAAATGGCCAAAGAAAGCGCTCAAAAAGAAACTGTGAGAAAGTTGCCTTACGGCAAGTAAAGAACTTTGCTGCGTCTCGCTTTGCCTTTATCTTAAACGCCTTTCTATGCAATTCTCAAACTTTCAGTTAAGGCAAAAACAAAAGTGTTTGAAAGTTGAAATTTTATGTTTGAGCTTATAAAAATAAATATGTTTGTGATCTCTCTCGCTCTCCTTCTCTCTCCCTCTCTCTTCCTCTCTCTCTATCTCACTCTCTCTCCTGCTCTCTCTCTCTATCTTATGAATATTGTGCCTTTTTTATAGCATATGATTTATATATATAAATATATATAGCTTATATAAACTCCATTAGCAACTAATGCTTTGCTCAAGTGATTCATTTTTTTTTTGTTGCTTGGGTTTCGTGGTTTTCTTTCGATGAGGCATCTTAAATTAATAACATTAAATGTATCGCTCGCAATTAGCAACAATTTGTTGTTGTTGTTGTTGTTGCTGTTACGATTTACTGCAAGTAATTTATGCAAATTTTAAACTTTTCCGTATTATTTTGGATGAATGAACTTTTGAACGAGTTGGAAAACCAGTTGTGAAGCTGCTATCGCAGCTCTCACAGGCAGCATTTGACATGACAATCGCGCGCAAACACACACACACCCAGGCACACACACTGCCAGAGACCTTTCATGAATTGCAGTTTTATGGCAGCACCAAAAAAAAAAAAAAAAAAAAAAAACAAAATAATAATAATAATAATTAAATAATAAACACAAATTTATGAACACGTTTGCCGCACAAGTGAGCAATATTTTATACATTTTTGTTGAGCTTGGCTCAGACTTTGGCTTTATGGAGTTCAGTTTTTGGCTGCGCAAACACAAACCAAATTCTTGTCGCATTTCACTTTCGTTCTGTCGGAGATTAATCAATTGGGATCTGCGTCTGCATCTGGTTAGTGTTAATGTAAGCCAATCAACGCATTGTTCAAATCGTAAATCTCAACTTAATTAACGACACGCGCAGCGCCGCGTTTTAACGCGCCCGAAACGCGTCGTTGCCGCTGCCATTGAGCCGCAGCGAACACATTTGATTTTAGTTCCGCCATTCGATGACACTTTTGATCTGCTTGAAATGGAAACCGTTTCGAAATCGGAGATCACATGTAAAAGAAATTGGTACAGCTTGAGTGTGGATATTCCACTGCAGAGCAAGATTACATTAGGCGCGTGTCAGTTATTATCTTAGATCTGGCAATTGAGAGTCTAGCTAACTTTATATATATGGGAGGGAATATTTATATTATAAGCTGAAGCGTGTACCTTAGATAAAGACTGGAGAAGCCCGTGAACTAAATATTGTTTAGTTTTCGCTAAAAACTCTTTCAATATTTCCCATGATTTTCATTAAAATAGGCTTATAATATTGCTATCAGGTATTACGCATTTCCACCAAGAAGGGTGGATTTTCCGAAAAGTGTGAAACCGCCTCAAATGAATTTGAACTAAGATCTTGGATAATTAGATTGCGGCCTATTTTTTGCGTTTTTTTCCACACTTAAGGTAAATAGAGTGCAAATTTCAGCTTCTCGGCAATTAAGGTTTAGCACAAACATTTTTATATAAATTGATAATTAATAATATTAAAGAAATATACTTTTGCCAAAAGAAAAGAGAAGGTAATATAATTGAAAGCGATTCACTACATCTATACTCTATAGTTTAGTTTCGTTATCTATTTTGCAACTGGCAAACATTTTTCAATTGCATTAGCAATGTTTCGATAACAGGAAGACACCTGAGAGTCAAGGTTCGTTTCTTTCTTTTTTGCCAAGCACGCGTCCTATGCTAAAGCAGAGCCCCTATAGAGCTAAGCCCTCACCCCCCCTCGCGCTCGTTTCCAACAAACATTGGACTGTGCTATGTTATGATATCTTATCTGCAGAAACACACACACACACACACACACAAGGAGCGTGAGAGTTGGCTAGAAGCGGAAGAGCATGCAGAGCAAAAACAAAAAATAAATAAAAACAATAAAAACAAATATAATAATAATAATAATAATCATTAAAATGTGACACAATCGCAACAACAAATTCATAAAAACTCAAAGAGCCCAAAAACAATTTGCCAAATATGAATATATATAACTCATATATACATATACATATACATATACATATACATATACATATATGTATGCCATTTGTTCGGGCACCTTTTTTGTGCGTTTTGATAAGAACAAAAAACTCTCGCTCTCATTTGAGATAGTGCGACGACAACAACAACAACAACAACGACTACAACGAGCCTTATCTTAATAATTTGTAGAGCGATAGAAAAAAAATATTCGATTGCAAATTTTGTTATCAAAAAAAAAAAAAAAAAAAAGCAACAACGAATAAATAAAAAAAAAGGCAGCATAAAGAAAAACAGTCGAAACGCAGCCGCACTTCAAACTTTTTGCCAAATTATTGATTGATAACAAGAATTCGGTTCGCTCGTTTTCAATATTTTATTTCAACCATTTTTTCATTTTCTTTTCTATATTTCTTTTTCTGTTGTCTTTGATAGCAGCAGCGCTCAGCTGGTGGCCTAGGGCAAAGGTTTTGTCTTTGTGCTGCGTACGTGAAATCCCGCTGGGCTGGTCAAGTCCACCCCGCCCACAATCAACCCGCCCGACATCAAGGGTTTCCTTTAATACTATCCAATGACCATTATCTGGATGACAAGATTAAATAACTTGTTGAAAATGATTTTTATTGAGTAGTATTTAATATGCTACACAGCGAGAAAAAACAGATATTTTATGAAAATATTATTTTCGATTCGTTTATCTGTTTTTTGATTGACTTGAAACGTATTTATTTGATTAGAATGTTATTTTTATCTTTACAGAAAAGGATTTAACAACTTCTTTAAATTAACATCATGTCTTGCATTTAACAGTGGTCCGTTAACAGTGCGGCGTGTAACATTATAAAGATAAATGTTAAAGAAAAACGCGAGGTACAAAATCCATTAATTTAATATACAAATATATAATAAATAAAGAAATAAAGAAACTCTTCAGCCTCCTTCTTCTTCTTTAATGTATCAAGTTCAAGCTACAGCAAATTCCTCAGAGCATTGCACGAAAAGAAACTCCACATTTTGCACAGTGTAAAAAGTGAATATATATATGATAGTTGAACTGGCATTTACAGCATGTAGGAAAGACCTCCTCTACTATAGAGGTGTACCAAGTGCTGGGGCACTACTTGGAAGTGCAATGCCTCATGTCCCGTTGGGTTGATAAGGCAAACAAAGTCAGAGGCAAGATTTTGCATGGCATTTAAGAAAGCCCTGTAAAAATGCAGCAAACAAGCAGTCGGACGGGGCAATTATCAGAGCTCGTCAAGTCTGTCAATCAGTCAAATAGTCAATCAGTCGGTCAGTCATTAAGTCATACGGTTTGTCAATTATTCAATATAAGCAGCAATAAGAACTACATGCAAAAGAAAGAAGCGCTGATAACGTGTGAAGCAGTGGAAATGGATTTGAACTTCGCTGGAAGCGCCGATTCTACATATACATATATATATATATATATGTGTGTGTGTGTGTGTGTGTGTTCATAAGTATATGTATGTCTATGTGCTCATATGTATCTGTATGGTATTGGCTGCTTATCAGTTTTGGCAAAAGTCGACACAAACACACAAACACACACACGCACGCACACACAGGCTGGAATTGAGCAGATGTTTGTGTGGGTTTGAAACATTTGAGCATTAAATGCAAAAAAAAAAAAAAAAACTAGAAGAAGAAGGTAATAAGAAAAGTAAAAGGTGTCTCTTGTTGTTGTTGTTGTTGTGCGTGTGCCTGGCGATATCTATAAGAAATTTGATTGCAGTGCGCGCTGATAGACGAGATGACGTCAGAGCGCGTCGAATAAATGAAGTAACTCGCTTAGTTTAAACGTCACTAAATTATAAAACCCTGCGAAGAATATAATATCTTCTTAAAAGAACGCCAAAACTTTTTCTAATTTCAATAAAATGTGAGTAACAAAATGTAATATGAAACTTACATGTTTTACAAAATTCTCAAAAGTTGCCTTTTAATTGAGCAAAAATGTTGTCATAATTTTGTCGGTTTTGTTTACTTTTTGTTGTCATTTGCATTTATTTTTTCTTTTTGCATTTAAAAATGTCTCAAAATTTGCATATAGAATAAAATTGTTGTAGATGCGGCGCTCCAAAATAAATCGTTAAATTTGTCCCTCAAAAAAATGTCACAATTTGTTGTACACAAAATTGCATTTGTATTTACTTAACTTGAAATTTGTTCAAGTATTTTTTTTATTTATTTGTATTTTATATTTATTTTTTGTTTTTTTTTTTTATATATTTTTATGTTTCTCAGGCAAACAAGCACGATTGATTCAGGTCTTTTTAATTTGGTTTGTAAAAACAAATTTTAATTGTTATAAGTGTAAATATTTATAAACAGAATTAGAAATTGGCAAACAGGGGCTGGGGGGTTGGTGGTAGGTTGGACGGCGAGGGGCGACAAGCGCCGCGCGAAATAAAAGTTAAAAATAAAATGTTATAAGTGGCAAACGCATTGTTTTTATTTATTTATGCTTTTGTATTTATATTTCGCTTTCAAAAATGTATTTTTGGAAATAGATACGTCAAATTGTTTATAGATTGGAGTAAAAATAAATTATAGCGCGCAGCGGCATAATTCGCCTCATTTGCTTGCACCTTTTATTATTATTCGTATATATTTATATTTATAATTTTTATTTTTCTTTTTAATTGTATTTTGGTTGTGTTGTGTCCCCCAAGTGAATGAAACAATCGCGCAAGAAAACGCGGAACAAACGCGAACGAAACGCGGAGATCTGAAACCTAAAGAAGCGGCGTTGCGAACGCGTACGAACGTACTGACGGATACGCAGAGCCGTTGACGTAGTCGCACGGCGCACAGACACACACGGATACACGTACGGACGCGTATCTATCGGTATCGGTATCGCTCTGCATGCGTGTGTGTATGCATGTGTGTGTGTGTGTGTGTGTGTGTGTAACGAGCACGGTTACGCGTGTGTCCGTTGGCTCGCGAATGCAGTGAGGATGTCGAATGAATCTCGTAATATTCATGTTCTGCCCGAACGAGCGCAGCCCGCACACACACACACACACTCAAGCGCATGGAGCTCGCTCTGAGTGGGCAAAAAGCTCACCCATACAAACAGCAGAGGCGGCATTCTAACGGTTTCTGTGCGTGTATTGGTGCTACAGAATTCGGTTTTGTGTAACAAAATATCCCACACACACATTGACAAACAGCTCGCTCACTCGCTAGCGCCCACTCTCTCTCTCTCTCTTTCCATCTCACTCTTTCTGTTATACGCACGCTCTTGCGCTGGCTCACTCACTCATTTGGCGCGCCGTATTTGCACTCAGGAGCGCGCAGTCGCTTTGCCTTTGAGTCATTTTTATGAGTCTGATTGAGTTTACACTCGAAACGAAAGCAAAAGCCTCTGCTTGGCCAGAGGAGCAGGCGCAAACAAGAAACATATGGTTTTTGTTTGCGCTCACTCATGCACACCCACACACACGCACACAGACGCGCAAACAGCCGTTGCTTCTGCTGCTGCGGGTGCTAATGTTGTTGTTGTTGTTGTTGTTGTTGTTGTCCGTTCGCGGGAGCAACAGTTATTTTTCCGAAATTCCTTTGCGGCTCACTTCGATTGTTACGCACCTGCCTCTTGCCCCTATCCACTTTAGCTAAGCTTTTGTATGCTCTTCTCGCTCTGTTGCCTGCTCATAAATGTTAATTATCCATTTTGATGTATAGCTGCCTGTCCCTCCCCACCTCCCCACCTCCACCCACTCTTTCCACCAATTTGCCGCCCACCCGTGTAAACGTAAAATGTTTCTAACGCGTCGCCTTGGTTTTTCGTATCTGAGCCACGTCGCCTGCCCCCTGCAGAGGGGGGCTGCCTCTGCTGCTGTCTGCTGTCTGACTGTCTGTTTATTTATTCGGCGCTCGTTTTTTTTCCATTTTTTTTTTTTTGTCTTTGTTCTTTTACATCGAGCCGCACATTGTCCTTGCTTTTGGGAACTAGTTGAAGTGCTTTAGGCTGCTTTTAGGCTGCTTCCTGTTGTTGGTTTATGAAAACTTTGTTAACCTGCGTTTGGCAGCATGAAAAAAAAAAGTAATAATAAACACCATAATTATAACAGTAGCGCTTTAAAATGTCCTCCTTAGCCTGTCAAGGACCTATGCTTAAAGTTTTTATACGTAAATTGACCCACAGAGCTCAATTAACCCCTGCCTAGGCACGGAAAGTTGTACGCAATCAAGGTAAAGCACGTTTTCAGGCTGGCAACAAATATCCTTAAGGCACAACAAGCCTGCATATATAATTTTTAATTGCGACAACTCAAGTTTCCGGCTAATGACTTAGCGGATATACTATTACTTTGATTTGAGTGCTGCATTTGCGTAGCTCAATCCAATTTGTCTGGCCCATCAGGGCAATCAAATGTGCTATATATAACCCGGAGGAAGGAAACACCCTCTGTTGACCTACACACGTGCCAAGAAATACCAAAATAGTTTAAATATAACCTGGAAGGTTAAAGCCTGAGATTGTTATTAAAGAAGTTTATGGGCGAAAGCTTTAAAGTAGGCCAGAAATGGACTTCAGTTGGAATTGTAGCTAGGCTTGAGATTCTTTTAGTTCTGTTGCTTAAGGTTTTACACAATTGAAGTCTGCAGTTGAGCTGCTCGCTTTGATTAATCATCTATACACATAAGTTTCTTGTAGGTTCAATGGAAGAAGAAGTTGCCCCCCTCCTGCTACCCTTTACACATATACCACTTAACTCGTAGTATATCCGATTGCCCATCTCCCAAAAGTTCTCTCTGGTTGCAGCCTCTGTACCTGCTGATCTTGCAACACAAGATGCCTGCTCTGGAATTTGAGTAAAAATCACGCATCGTCTTTCGAAAAGGGCGCAAAAGTAAGTTACAAGTTTACGACTTGAGGGGCGCCACAATGTTGCACATATGGCAACGGCAATGCAAATGTTGCATTTGACCTCGAAGCGTTCGGTCTCGGCTGCATTTGCGGCATCTGCTACATGCTGCGTGTGTCCTTGTGACTTTTAACACCCTGCCACAAATGCTGGCGACAACTGCCACAGCCGCGCCTACAGCAGAGCCCTGCAGCCAAATACAATAAACGTCGGCCGCATTTCGCGCACGTTCACGGTCCGCCGTCCCATGTCCCAGGTCCCTGGTCCCTGCTGCCTGGTGCTTGTTGCTTGTTGCGACCATGCCCATGTCCAGAGGCAGTTCGGCGTAACGTTGCTGCACACATGTGCAACATGCGGCGACACATGCACAGCTCACTCTCTCATGTGGCAATGTGCTGAGTCCGACTTACGATGCCCCCGCTGCCCCGGCTGGCCCGCGGGCACTTAGCCGCTTTTCCATAGTATTCAAGATTCCGACTTTGCTAAGCGCGGCTGCAGCCGATTCGTGTGCGTCTTCTGTTGACTTTAGCCACCACGCAGAGGCGCACCCCAACCAAGACCAACAACAACAACAACAGCAGCAACAACAACAACAGCAATAACAGCGCGAAGTAGAAGCCACGTGAAGTTCTTGTTGCTGTTGTTGTAATCGCTGCGTAGGTAGTTTTTCATAAGATTCATTCAAATCGCTTCGCTTCGAGTGCAGATGCAAAAGAAGAAGAAGCAGATGTTGTTGTTGTTTGGGCTGATGAAGATGTTTGTACTGTTTATGTGAACTAATCAACATGCATTTTTTACAACTCGGGATGCTTCAATAACAAAAACCTTTCTTGAAAGACGCAGAGAAATCGTGCAGATTGTTTCAAGGAAACATTCCTCGCAATTACAGGGTATTAAATGAACCTGACTTAACTGCAGGGAAATTCGAGAAAGTATAAAATAAAAGATTACAAAAATGAAATAAAAATTTGACAAAATTTCTATTTAATATTTTCGTCGGTACATTCTGAATGTTTTAGTGGAAAGGGGTTGTCGGCTTTGAAATTGTTTTCTTGGCAAAAGCGTTTTGCATTTTTGCCACATTTCCCTAATATCATAATAAGACCTGGCTTAATAACGAATATCTCAAGGGGGGGGGCTGAGGCAATCTCAATTCCATTTGACCAACTTTTCTCATGGCCCGCCGCCCCGCTCAAACAGTTTTTATGGTTCTCAAATAAAGAGGCAGCAGCGGCAAAAGCAATTAGGCCAGTAATTACTTGGGGCTGTGTGTCAAGTCAAATTGAATAAAAAGCCTGGAAGCTGCAGCCAAAGACGCACACCTCAAACGGATCGGGGCATTAGCATTGCCTAATTACATTTCAATCGCATTGCTTAAAAGGCGCTTAAACTCTCAATCGTTTCATCAGAAATATGAGCACAGCATTTTCAGAGGGTGTCAACGGGTGTGTGTGTGTATATGAGAGGGTGTGTGTGCGGGTGTGTGTGTGCGCTTTGAGTGCAATTTAAATGTGATTAGATGCTGGTTTAAGGACAATGCCACACGGCATATCAAATAAAAAGGCAAGCAACAGGCAACAGAGTCAAGAGTGCGCGACGTCCAAATACCCTGTAAAAAGTCGATGATTTATTGTCTTACTTAAGCCTTTATTTCCGTATCTCCTTTTAATACTCAAATGTTTGTATATGCCCAAAAAGGAAGCTATATCATAAGGGTAGACTTATCTATACATATACTCCACATAGACAATTCCTTTACTATTTCTGCAAAGGCGACAGATTAGGAATTAAGCTTGGCTAGATCGGGAATATATATATATGCTATATCTGCTTCCATTACACGCACTCTATGATACCCTTTCTTCAATAACTACACACGTCACATAGAAAGAGTATTTACTTTTTCCAGGCAAACAACAATATAAATTGTATCTATTGTCAACTGAAGCGTAACTGAAACGTGCAACAAGGAGACACACTCGAAAATGTCCATGCTCCTCCCACTCCCCCCGCCCCAGTCCATCAACATCTTGACGCTGCTTCCCGCTGCGCCACACTCTGTGCCCCCTCGGCGCATAAATACTCCACGGTTTGCTTCGCTTGCCAGAGTTGCCTAATCTAATCAATTTTGCTCAATGCTTTTGTTCTGTACTGCTGCCCGCCCACGCAGAGGAGCAGCAGCAGCAGCAGCCGCTGCCGCCGCAGAGCAACAAGAGGCAATGCCAAGCAGCCTGTCAGCTTCAATAAGGCAACGTTAACATGTGTGTGTGTGTGGCAGGGGCAAGGTGTGCTATGTGTGCCTCTGTGTGTGTGGGGGTTGTGGGCTTGGGTAGTTTTGGTGCCAAGCGCAAGCGGGCGGTGAAAGCATTTCACTGTTTTCATCAATGATGAGCAGCTGAGCAGAGGGAGGCGGAGGCGAAGGCGGAGGAGGAGGCGGCAACGGCTGCTGCCATGGCGCTGTTAAAGTGGCCAGAAAACGTGGCCATGACAGGTAAGCATGCTTCCCAATCCCTAAATTTAAATCCTCTGCTGCCCAGCCCCCTCTCCCACCACCACGCCCTCCCTCTCTTACTCTATTGTCGCGGCAAACTGAATTAGTTAGCAGCAAAAATTTGAACTGTTTTAAGAGCTTGCGAGAATTACGAATTACAAATTTCGTATATGTATCGAATGTACAAATATATATTGTTTAGTCACAAAAACCGAAAAGCAAAAACACTTTTCACTTTCATGCCCGCATGTTTGGGTCTACTTTTGGACAGATTTTGAGCCAATTTTAACCCATTTCCCCGAACGTAGTTTGGGCACAGTTTGTGACAGCGCGCAAATGGCAAATAAAAGTTCTACAGAAATTGGCAGCAGGAATATTTCATGCAAATGCTTTGGCAAGGACATGTCGTTGCACTAAAAAGGTTTTCTCTGGCCAGCCCACATACAATGTGTCCACAAATTATAATTGAAATGGATGCTCGCACACACACACACACACAGAGAGAGAGAGAGAGAGCGAGCTATACATCTGCATAAAAGATATCAGTTAAAAGATTTCAAGGTTTCAAGAGGCTTCAGTTGGCTCCATTAATTGATTTGGACACGCGGATAAATAAAATGCCTTCCAGTTGAAATTTCGAAAGTAAGTAAATCGCAATGCATAAATCATGCGCTTGATGGCAATATTAAAAGTATTTTCATGTTTCCATTATTAGTTCAAGGACAATTTGATGCTATATTTATTTGAAACCTACTTGAAACCATAAAAAAAAAAAAGAGCATTTCATATTAAAAACAAGTTTACTTGAGCTTTTCATAATATGATGACAAATAATTTGTATTGATTGTTTTCGGAAAATCATCTAAGTTTTATTATTGCGAAAAATCACAAAGAACAGATATAATTGACTCTTGTTCGGGTTCCAGGAAAACAAAATGTCAGCCCAAGTATATCAAATTTATATATTTTTATATGTAATTCATAATCTGTGGTATCTGTTGCATAAGCCCGACCACAAATCGAGTTATTAGTAATTGAATTTATTGAACATTTGCTCAAGCTGCGCGGCTTGTGAGGCATGTGGGTAATCATTTTGAAATCAGCTTCAGAGCAGGCATATATCAATCATTATGACTATGCTATTTTGCCTGGCTGTCTGTCACAGGATACACACACTCGCACACTGAGACAGACAGCTAAGAATCCCACAAGCAGATATACACCTGTATGTGCGGTAAGTAAGCCCCACAGAAACTTTAACTGTTACAAGGGCAGAGCGAGAGACAGGGCGGAAAGCGGGGCATACGCCCCGCTGGGCAGGTAAGGGACATCAGAGAGTGAAAGAGAGAGAGCGAGAGAGAGGGACGTGCAGGGGGTGCACACATTGAAAATTGACAGCTTGTGTGTGGGTGTGACACACACACACGCACACACGCACACACAGTCAATACTTGCAATCGCATCCTGTTGCCGTCTCCTCGCATAATATGATATATATTTTTAATGTCTTTATTATGTTCCATTGAGTGTAAATATTTGCCTTGTGCACAAACACAACACACACGCACGCACACAGATACACTCACACACTCACACACACACACACGCACACACACACAGGCCATAATACGCGGCACGTGCTCAGCGTTTCAACTTAAGCTACGACCAAAGAAAAGTAGAAAAAAAAAACTTTTCATTTAAGACGTGAAAACTGGGAAACTGGGAAATGGGAAATGGAAACTGAAAACTGAAAACTGGACACCTTTTGCACTCACCTATTTAAAGTTTCCTTTTGCGTGCGCAAAACAACAGGTACAAAAAGTTTTGCTGCAAAATAAAAGAACAGAAAATACAGTTAGTGAAGGAAACAAGAGACAAGTGCTATGACGTCGACTGTGACCGACTAGCAGTTACCCTGGGAATTGTATTTAAAAACAATCTTAGTTATGTGTTCTTACCTTAATCCCTGGTTAGTTAGTCTTTTTTTTTTTAACTTAGACTCATAAACAACATGTTTTATTCAAAAATTGTTCTTCCGTGCATTAAGAGGTATCTTATACTTTGTTACCAACAGATTTATTTATTATATGTATCTAGCCCTAAAAATCTGTGATATGTGATATATGAAAACTGCATCAGAAATATAAAATTGGAATAGGTTGACGATAACTTAACATTATTTTAACCAGTGTTAAATACACATAAAACTACATTCCAAACTCAAAGTTTCTAGCTTTTATAAGCTTGAATAACTTTTGCATGGAGATGCTGATAAATCTGCCTTCTGCTGCCAGTTACATTCATATTCACATCCTCATCATGCCTGCTTTCGCCTGCCTACAGGGTATCGAGAACAAAACTGTTGTTAAGTGAATCAAATGTGTACAATGAGTACGTTTGAGCACTTTGTGTGAAATACACGATTGGCATGACAACACTCGCTGGCTGGCCAATTAATCTTGACTGTCGAAGCGTTTTTGAACGCCCCCGACAAGAAGAAGAAGAGGAAGCAGGCGATTTATGACGATCGGTTCAATGTAACCTCCTGCCAAGAGGGTAGCCAAGCCAGGCAGCAGCAGCAGCCAAAAGAGTTGCCCCCCCCCTGAGCTGGCTTAGCTACAGAGCACACAGCACACGCTTTGCATGAGTTCAACTTGGCGAGGGGCATTGTCATCGCGTGCAACAGCAGCCAGAGCAATGCCAGTTTAAAGTTGAAAGGATACCATAAATCTTTGCAAGCTGTTTGTTTGGGTACTCGCAATCGCACTCGCACTCGCACTCGAACTCGAACTCGCGATGGCAGTCTGCATGACGAGGCGCGCTTGACAGCATTGGCTTTAGCTTGTCTCGTTTTGCCAAAGCCGAGCAGCCAGTCAGCCAGCCAGCCAGACAGACAGACAGACATGCATACAGGCATTACTCTCATCTGTTCTGCATAACATCAAGCGCAAAAATTGCGCATTTCTTGTCTTAAGACTGATGCGGCGGCATTAGGGAGTTGTTCTTACAGCTTCATGTGCGTATCTTTGTTGATAAAAATATGCATTAAATATTTATAAGACTTGTGCACAGTGCGAATCACAAGGCTCGAAAGCAGCCGGAGTTTCAAACACGGTTACTTCGTTAGCCTCTTATGACTCGTTCAGTCAGACTTTTATTTTGATCCTCTTTTGTTGAGCTGCTTTAACTTTTCTGAGTATAACATGCGTTTAAATAATTTGTAGATACATTTAGCTGAACTTTTCGTAAATAGGCGTAAATAAAAAATACTTTTCCTTTTTAAAAATATAAAAAGGCTCTCACAAACATCCATATAACAAAAGCTTCAGATATTAAAATAACAGTAACAGAACACTAAAAGAAACATCAGAAGCAACAATAACAGCAGTCTTTACAGTTACCTTAACAGCAAGAGCAACACAAAGGTAACAAGAGCCCAAATAATAAAAGCCACATTAATCGAAATGCTTATATTAAGTCTTAACAGAGGCCCTAACACGTTCAATCACATTGGGAATTATAGTAACAGAAACCAAGCTAACAGACACATACGCAACAACAGTAACAGAAACTCTTGCACTAACATTAGCAACAACAGTTAACAGCACGAGCAACAGGGAACCTAACACTAACAGAAACCTTAACAAGGGCATTAACAGAACCAGAAAAGAGGTCCATAAACGGTAACAGAAACTCTAATACTAACGGATATCTTAACAGCAACATAAACAGAAGCACTAACATTAATCATAACAGTAAGACAAATTCGAGCAATTATTCAAACATTAACAGCAACAGTTGTAGGAGCACTAACAGAAACCCCCAACACTAACAAACAGTAACATAACATAATACTAACAGAAAGCTTAACAGAAGCCTTATCGGCAGCAGTAACAGAAACCCTAACAGTAACATTTGCTGTCAGTAACTGTTATGGTAGAACTTTTTTCTTTAAATGTATTAAATTTTAAATAATTAAATTCGTGCTTTAACTTTCAATGGTAGTTAAATAACGCTATAGTCCATAACATTTATTTAACATAACATGTGTGTAGACCTGGAAATGAACATCATTCGGCACATTCTCTAATTAATGGCGCCCCCTTAGACAGCCTATAGAATGTATGTATGATGTACATATATGTACTCAAAAATCAATTGCCAGCTGTTGTTTCACAGTCTGCAGCGTTTGTGACGTCAGTCCGCTCAGCTGTTGATGGATAATTTTATACACAGTTGGGCAGCTCAAAAGTAAATCCTGCGAACGCCTTCCATATATATAAATATACTTTTTGTGTATGTTCAATCAGCTGTTGGTCTTATGTCGCCCCCAAAAAAAAATACAACAGTTTAAATGGGTAAAAAAAACTAGCCAACAAAAAAGAAAACAACACACGCAACATGTGTGCACAATTTGTTGTTGCTGTTGCTGTTGTTGTTGTTGTTGCTGTTGTTGTTGTTGTTGCTGTTGTTATTGTTGGCGTGCAGCACATGGCATCTCCGATTCGGCTCATGAAATGAACCGTATATGTGCCAAAAAGTCAATGATAGACAAAAGTACAAACACACAGACAGACACACACACATGCTTACAAATATTTGTTTTCTAAGCAAGCACATTTGCCGGGGGCAGCTTCCTCTTGACGGCCACCGTTTCATGGGCTCAAGTATGCACATCCTTTTGCCGCTTCCTTTTTCAGGCATTCGGTAACATGGGCAATTGCATTGCTGAAATGCAGCTCAAGTGGCCGACGGGCTCTCTAGTTTAAATATGTTTATGACCCGCATCGAGCTGCCTAGTATGTGTGTGTGTGTGTGTGTATCTGTGTGTGCTTGTATTTCTCACCTAGAGCATCTCCATTGCGATCAGATCTTTTGTAAAGGGAATCTGCAGCCATATGCATATATATATACATATACATATACATATATAATGTATGTGCTGCTCGTATATGTTTCCTTTGATTTTTGTTATTGAGCGCAACTATACGCACACTAAGGCCTGCCTGTCTGTGTGTCTCTGTGTGTGTGCAGACACAAATGTTATTGACGTCGCCGTCCGGGCAACGTCGGGCACGCCGCCATCACGCCAGAACCGAGCCGTGAGGGGCAGACCATACGTTGACTCAGGGATCGAGTGCTGCGTGTCTCGGGCCTCTGGCTGGGGGCTGGCTGCTTGCTGCTGGCTGATGTTACCGTTAAAAGAAATGCAATTAAAATGAATCTCTAGACCCCTAAAAACTTCAAGCAGCAGCCGTAGCCGTAGCCGAGGCAGTAGCGGAAGCAATTAGTAAACTGAGCAGTCTTCCCAGATATAATCCCATAGCAAATCTCTGGCCGACTCAGGCGTGCTCTACGTGGCATTTGGCTGTAGTTTTTGTAGTTTTTGTAGTTTCTGTAGGTAGCTGCGCGCACATTGGGGAAATGCACTTAAGCAAAAGCATAATACATATCCACATGCATATACATATAAATATATATATATATATATATATGTGTGTGTGTGTGTGTGTCTGTCTGTGGCATCTTTGGAAACGCTTGCCCCCAGCCCAGGCAAAACGGAACACGTTTAATTTGTGGTGGCGCATATGCAATCCTTTCGACAGGGTCTCTTCCTCTCTGTAAGCTCTAGCCAAGACAGTTCGTTACGCCCCGTGCGCGACACATTCGTGTTCATAATTTTTATAATTTGTTGAATTCCCTAATTTGGTTGCACATACTTTGACAATTATTGGGGGATAGAGGACTAGAAATAGAATTTACTTATGATTGATACCAATGGGGAATGAGGCACAGGCACGGGCAAGTAAAGCATCTAGTATTAAAAGCATTATGTGCAATTGTTAAATGGTGCGACAATTATGAGAGAGCACAGTCATTAAAATTCCCAACTAGTTTAAGCGCTGCCTGCCCGCTAATAGTCTTGCTGAAGTTTGACATGCCCCGTGAAGATCAATGAAGATTAATGAGTGCGACAAAAACAAAGAAGAAAATAAATGGAACTGAGAGAACTCTTGTAAAATAGGCACAACTAGCTAATGATATATCACATATATACTTATATTATACTTTGTTTAACCATTTGCTAAAGGTACGTGAGATGAAAGAGGTTTCAAACTGAATGTAAAGCCCAAAAGGAATTGTTGGTCATATAGAAAGAATTGCAACTTTTATCAAAGCTTCTTTTCCAAAACAAAAGCTATAGAGCATGCTTCTTCCGTGTCTTCTATTGATTATATTATTAGTTAGCTCAAGCTAGTATTTATTTAGTTTCCGTTTAGTCAGTGTTTGTATTTTGACTGGAACAATATTTGTAGACAGATTGGCGCAACAGATTAATAAGCACAGCAAATGGTCACAGCTAATTGCAACAGCCAATGCCAGACGCGCCTCCATTTCATGCCGCACTGTCTGGACATTTTGGACCACCCAGTCGGCAGCTGTTGCAACAAGAACAACAAATTGCAAATGAAGACAACATGGATAATATAAGCCAATAAAAACAAACATTTATACTCAAAACATTGAATCGGCTGATGCTGATGCAGACATCCATAGACAATCTATGTATAAAACTGTTTAACTGGCGGTCCGTCTGTCGCTCTGTCTGTCTGTTTATATATGTAGTCTGTGGTCTGTGGCGTTGCATAAATAAATGTTCAGATTTAGCAGCGGCACGTGCCAACTTGTTAAATACAGATATATATATATATATATATAAATAATTATCTATATCTATAAAAATATCGGCTAAAATTCGAAAATACAATTTGTGTAAAAATAAACGCAGGCCAATTAGCAACAAATCAATTGTTTATTTCGATTGAAGATCGAAGAGAAATGCAAGAGCAAAAATGAAACAATTGATAATTTCTTTTACTACAAAATACTCACTAAATGGCAGGGGGTGGGTGCTGGCCCAGGGGGAGTAGGGCAGTGTATGGCGGCTGTAAGTATTTATAAGTTGCGACCTGTTGTCTGCCATTCATTCAGAAACAACAAGTTGGCCAAAATAACACGGGCAAAGTTAAATATAAAACAAAAACAAATGTTAAATTTAGTTATGGATATTTTTGTGTTGCAAACACACACTCAGGCACACCCAGACACACTGACACACACGTGAACAAATAAACACACAGCGAAATCTATAAAAATTATCCTTTTTATTTATAAAGCAAACCAAACGTACAACGAACCAACAAATTGATCGAAAGCCGCGTGCCAAAACGGAACGCTACAAAAATCACGAGCAATAGTTAGTTAACACAAAATGGCGGCCGTGCGATCAGCCTTTACATTAGCACACACATAACTTTCGCTCGCTCACTCACTCACTCTCTCCCTCTCTCTCTGTCGAAAAGCGCCTGCGCAAAATGCTGCCAAGCTTTGTCTAGGTGTGTGTGCGCACATTCATGTGACTCACTCTCACTCACTCACCTACTCACCTCACTCTCACTCTCTCGCTCGCTCGCTCTCTCTTCCACTGTCCTGAGCATTGCGTGCGTGTGCGGCCATTTGCATTTTCTGTCTAAATATAGACAAACGCTGTGGTCGCTGCGCTGCGGCGACGACTGCGCCGACTGCGCTGCCTGCGATCGCCTCATAGTTGAAAGAGTGAGTGAGAGCGAGCGAGTGCGCGCGTTTGCCTTTGTGTGAAGAGTCGTTAACGTTACGTGGCGCTGCTTTGGTCTCGCCTGTGTACGTCACTCATTTGCGTGCCTGCCTGGGCCTATGTGTGTGTGCCCCCCTCACCCCATCCTCCTGTGCAACAGAGCGCTCTGCTTGCTGATTAAATTACAGTATTTTTTTTTTTTTCAATTTGAAAAACAACATTTTTGTTGTTGTTTTCTTTTCTTTTTGTTGCTCTCGCTGTCATTTCGCAATTAAAATATATTTTGCAACTGGTTCGGCTCGGTGCTCGGGCAGCGCTTCGGCTGTCTGGCTGGCCTCCAAGACAGGTGCTGCCGTTATGCGTTACGAAAAACACCGTTGCCCATGGATGCTCGCATGTACAGTTGCAAAATCGGGCATGTCGCAACCCCGCGCACACCCCCTCCCCACCACCAGGGCCGTGGCATGGTGATGTCTGTCGTCGCCATTTGCGCAGCTGCCAGAGGCAAAACGCAAACACACACACACACGCACACGCATACATTCATGCATGACGTATGTGTTTTTACATGGTACGCATACAGCTGCAACGCAGGAGAGCAGCAGATTGTTTTGTTGTACTGACATTTCGTATAAACATTTTTTGTATGCAGTGAATTGTACAATTTGTTGCTCCCTTTCCTCAACACATGGGCAAATACAGTAAATATATACACAGAAATCGAAAGAATGCTACACGATCTTTGTAAGAAATACATATATATATATATATATAAATTCTGTAAATTTGATCTTATGTAGTACTATATGCTTATGCAAATGCATGAACTCAGTGTTCGACATACTTTCAATGCGATTTATTGATCAATTTGTGATCAGCAGCTGTTTCTGTTAATTTAACAGATGTACAAATGTTACCAGCTATGTAACATGTTAATGCTAATAATGTTCTATGTATAATGTATCTTAATCTTTCAAAAAAATAAAAAACCTGTTAGATTTAAGCAAATGAGCTCTAAATAAAGTAAAAGAGCATTTACAGCTGTTAACAAAGGCTGTAACTTTACATATAGCTGCAAATAACATGACTGTTAAGCGCAGTTTAAATTTCCTGTTATGTTTACATATGTCAGCCAATAAATTGTATGTAAATGCACATTCTTAGCTTGTCAATAAGCCAGAACCATTTGCTAGTTGAATATCATATATTGAATGGGTACAGTACAAAGTATGCAAACATGAAACAACTATTTTAATTTGCATGCAAACAAAATGAATGTGCAAAATCTGGCAAAAGAAATCGCTAGAAAAACAAACGAGCTAAGAAAAACAGTTTTCTAATATACCAAAGCAAAAAAAAAAAAAAAAACAAACAGAAAGAAACACAAGCGAAAAGTGTCGCCATTTTGATCAGAGATTTTGCTGAGTCTTTTTGGGCTGTTCAGCGCTTGCTTAGCTCTTTGGTTAGTTGCACTGCACGATGATGAGTCTGATATTTTCACGCTTAATCACTAACTGTCCCCATGAGCAGTGCCCCATTGGATGGGCGAACGTCTGTGGCGACACAAACATTTTGGAACTTGGCCAAAATACTTGGCGCTGCAAATGAAATGGCAGAACGTTCGGCCACAAATGCAAAATGCACAAAATGTCAGCCAGCAGAGAGAGTAGGGGGAGGGGGGGAGGCGCGACTGTAGAGCTAGGGGTGTGCGCCGCACGGGCGGGGCGGGCCACATAAGAGCGGAGCCAAAAGATGCGACACGGACTGACAGCGGGAAAATTGAAAGAAAAGCGCAAGAAGAAGAGGACGAACAACAAGACGAGCCGAAAGGGAAAAACTTTAATTTTCTTTTATTGCGGTCGTCGCGCACAATAATTGCGCGTAAAAAAACAAGATGAAAGCGCAGCTGGCTGCGATTAGCCGAAGATTTAATACACTTGCAAAAGGCAAGAAGCAGACATGCAAATATGATATAGTGATACGATCCGAACGCCTGCCTGAGAAGTACAGACTGCAGAAATAGAAGGCTTTGCAACTGCAAGACTTGCTTATATAAAGAGACAGCGACAGAGAAACCTGGCTATGATGACTTGGTGTGCAGTCGACGAATATACATATATACTAGGCACATGCATAAGAGTTTGTATACCAGGTAATAGAGTATATATGCCAGGTATGTATAAATTGCAGGTATATACAAGAATATAGATACACCTCTATATATATATATATATATATACCTCTACACCTCTGTAAAAGAGCATACATACTAGGTATGTCATAACATTCGACTTCCATTTGCTAGTATTTATGTTATATATTAGAGTATATATATGAGGAATAAGAGTATTTATATATATGCGAGTACTAAGCACACATAAGAGTATATACATATATACCCGCTATAAGCATATATATTCTTGACTCCTCGTTACACATTGCATCACAATATTCGACTGCCTTTTATTAGTGTATCAAAAACAAGCTGAATATATTCGGTTTCAGCATTTGATGAGATTTTTTGGGCAGCAGCCACAGGTAATACGCGGTACAGTAAAGTCAGCATACGAAATGCGTGTCGAGCTGCCGCACAAAAGCCCCCTCGCATTTGTTGCATGTGTCTGTGTGTGTGTGTGTGCGTGTATTAGACGCGTGCTTGAATTGCTGATGATATATATACAAACACACACACACACACACGCACACACACATAGGTATACACACGCACGCATGAATATTTGATAATTTCCATGAAAAAGATACATTTCAAAAATTGCCAGCAATGACGTTCAATAATGATGGAAATTGTTTTGCATGACGCACATTCATTTGCCGCCTCCCTTTCGATTCGCAGAATGCAAAAAGAGCATGAAATAAATTAAAGTAAAAAGAATAATAGGAAAATAAGTAGAGGAAAATGGAAAAGCTAAGGCAGCTTGGCACACAATTTCGATTGAAAGAAATGATGACAAATAAAAGTGAAAACTTATCCAGGAGCAAAACGTGCATTGAACTCTCGTTGAGCTCATTAAAGTTGACTTCTAAATGTTAATTAATGCGTGTGAGTGTGCGTGAGTGTGTGTGTGTGTGTGTGTGTGTGTGTTGATTAGTGTAATACGAATAAGCTTTATATTTCCCAGCATTTTCTTTATGCCACGCTTTTCCACACTGTTGCCAACGCAAGCTAGAATATGCGAGGCGAGCCAAAAAAGACTCAAGAAAATTCTTGGCAAATGTTTTACGTTAATTGAACGCCAAGAAATACCAAAGGCAACATTGACTATGTGTGCGCGTGTGTGTGTGTGTGTGTGTATACATTATGTATACGCATGCATATGTATGTGTTATGTGTGTACATAATTCAGAGTACAATACATGCTCAGCTGTTGTTGTAGGTCTCGAATGCTGCTGGCATGAATGTTCACACACACACACACACACACACACACACACACACATACATCATACATACACACACTTCATACATACACTCACATCATACACACACACACACATGTGAGCTGTGCGTGTCGGCCTGTTCAGTGGACACTTGACCAACTGCGTAACTGGCCAATAAAGAGTTTTATGTTCTTGACAATTGAAACAGTTAAGAGTGTGGTTTTAGCTCGACTTTGGTCTCAATTTTGTGCTTAAATTAATCTAATCTTAGTTTTCAGCATTTGTTACAGAAGAGCAATTAATTACTTTGAATGTCCACAAACATTAATTATGCATTTTAATTGCTAATTAGTTGGGTCATTACCTAATTTAATAGATCGCTAATGAATTAACTTTACGACGACTCTCTATAAGCAAATTAAGTAATTGCATTTCATTTAAATGTTGAGTAATTAATTAGCTTACGAATTACAAAATTTATATTTCTTGTGTAGTTATTAAATTTTCGTTCTCGTACTGAAGTAATTAACTGTGGAAATCTAAGCGCTGCACATAAAAATGCAATTAATTAAGTAATTTCAAGTAATTATGAGTAATTAAAGTATAAATAAAGTATTTTTAAGTAATTATACGCAATTAAAGCAATTTTTTATGCTAAATACTACATAGTATGCATAAATAATGCAATTAATTAAGTAATTTCAAGTAATTACAAGTAATTTAAGCAGTAATTAAAGTCATTTATACATTTTAACACTCTAGAAAGCTGCTTACCTGCCAAATGCCGCTGTTTGAGCAACATCAAAGAGTCCAAAAAAGATATAGTCCAACGTTCCCAGTGCCAGTTAACATGTTAATTACAGCCATATATAACTATACATATATATATATATCTGGTTCTATATATCTGTATATTTGTATTTTTTGTTGCATATGGCAAAATGAATGCTCGTAAGCAACTGGAGTGTGTGAGTGAGTGTGTTTGGGTGTGTGTGTGTGTATGTGTTTGTGTGTATTTAAAGGTGCTTTATTATTATTTTATCCTGATGCTGCTTGGATTCAGTTGTTGTCGCTGTCAATTGACGTCGTATCTGACGTCGCGCTGCGTCGCGTGCGCTCTGGTGCCGAATTGTGTAACTGCAATCGAAGAATATGTCAAAAACAATAGTTATTCACTTGAGTAGAGGGTCTGCCAAATGTTTAAATATAGCCAAGCCATATCTATGGATACTCCATTTGCGTCATGCATTTCAAAATGGATTCCCCGCGGACCCACGGGTGCCTACGCACCGCAAATGCCTTTCAGATGCAACAAGTCTGAGCTTGAAACCCAAAGACCCAGAATTTTATGTTTTGCGGTTTTATGCAAACGCAACAAAGTTTTGAATATGCCTGACTCGTGGATACCCTGTAATTGGGTGCAGGTGTGCTTTCACGGTAATGTGTGCTGGGTATTATGAGACAAAAGGAAAACTAATTTTAAAGATGGTTCGGAATGGAGATCTACAAAAGAGGAGAACTCTTAAGTTGAAGCAAAAGGATTTTTCGGCGAGAAAATCTCAAATTCTTGAGCAAAAGTTCTTATAAATTCAACTAGTTGTCTTCCGTGAAAAACTATCCAAAGTTCTGCTTTAATTTGTAGATTATTTATTCTATTAACTCTAAATTAATTTTGTGGAAAAATATAACTTTTATTCTCAAATTGTTTTGAAGTGCATATCAAAGACTTGACTTAATATAATTTCGTTTCCTTTCTAATGCCCTGCTTCTAGTTAACAAGCTGACTTGCCACAGCATAGGCCCTGCTTAGCCACTCTTTTACAGGGTATGCACAAGAGCAGAGCGCGCGTGCTGGTCTCAACGCCCACATGCCAGGCAGTGCCTGCGCTTCTACAGTGAGTGTACATGAGTGTTATGAGTGTTGTGCGTGTGCGTGTGTGTGTATGCGTGTGTGTGTGTGTGTGAGTGTGCGCATAGTGTAGTGTGTGGGTGGCTAATGAAATGCTTCAGCAGCAGCAGCGACAGCAATCGCATCCAGCCGCAACCACAGAAAGCAACAGCACCAACTACAACTACACACACGCACACACACATTGATCAGTGTGTATATAGGGGATGGGGGAACGTGCATTGTAACGGTAGCTGTGTATCTGTCTCTGTGTGAGTGTGTGTGCGTGTGTGTTGCCATGGCACCTAGCAGGAGGAGCTTTTCCAGCGGGTCCAAATTGTCTGCAGCATTTCCTTTTTGCTATGCGTCGCAGCACAATACAAGCGCGAGTGAAAGAGAGGGACAGAAAGAGTGAGCGAAAGAGAGAGGGAGAGAGAGAGGGAGAGAGACGAAGGGAGCGAGAGGGAGAGTGAAAATGACAGAGCTGGGGCCAAAAACGAAAACAAACGTAGCCGAAAATTCAGGCAACACAGTTGTCTATAATAAATTCTACAATATTTCTCCCTCTTCTCCACAACCCGCCCGCTCGTGTGTGCCCCCCCTACGCTGCCTCGACGCCCCCTCGGCCGCGCTATGTCATGATTTTCGACATTTTTGTGCGTCTTCTTGTGGCGCTTTTCACATGATTTTTATGACATGCCCTATACGTCGCGCATACGGGACAAACAACTTTTCAGACCATACGCCCACCTATGACAGAGGGAAACGAAGGAAAAAACTGAAATGGAAATGGAAATGAAAATGTCGAATTCAATGGGGTGACAAGACAGCGCCCCCTTCCCCCCCGCACCCTTAAATCATATTGGTTGGTTGGGGGCGCCGCAATTAATGAATAAGTTAACAAATATTCTTGTAAATATTTTCCATGATAAACTCGTGCCTCACTTTTGTTCGCCAGTGTGTTTGTTGTTTTTGTTGTTGGGGGGGGTTCGGTTATTTTTTTTTCTTTTTGGCTGGCATTTTGAGATTTTTTTGTTATTTTTTCATTCTTTTCTTCTTTTTTTTTGAAAAATGGCGTCGTGTTTTGCGGGCTTTTCGTAATTCCTGGCATTTGGCCAAAGTCTACACAAATTTGCGTAAATAAAACAACAAAATTTTGTTGCAATTTAGAAAGAGTCGTTAATGCTTCTAGAAGCACAATAAAAAGTTAAAAAAAAAAAAAGAGAAGAAAATAATACAAAAAATATTAAACAAAATAAGTATAAAAAATAAAGCAAAAAAAAATTAAGAATAAGTTGAAAATATTGCGAGAAGTTTGCAACAAAAAAAAAAGAAACAAGTAAAAGTGCTGCTGTGGGGAGTGCTCGACTAGGGTATACCCTGAACCTACATACTTCTGCCAAAACCAAATGCAAATATTAAAAGTAAATTTGAAAAAAAGTGAATTCCCTCTCTGTACACCTCATACACATAGATGTATGTATGTATACTAGAAACTGCATCAAAAATTTGGTGATCGTCGCTCTTAAAGTCTAAGAGAAATGTTCTTAAAACCTAATTTCGATAACGATATATATCGATTGTTTGAAAACCGGACAAACTATCGATGGTCTGGAGCAAAAAATCGTACTGCGAGCGGCTTTAAGAGGAGCTACGTTCAGAATTTCAAGTCTCTAGCTCTCATCGGTTCTCAGATCCAGTACGGAAGAACGGAAGGATGGAAAGTCGGGTGGACAGACGGACGAACGGAAGGAAGAAAGGACGAACGGCCGGACGGAAGGAGGGATGGGCGGACGGAAGGAGGGACGGACGCAAGAACAGAAGGAGGGACGGACGGAGGGAAAGAGGGACGGAGGAACAAACGGGCGAACGGACGGATGGAAAAACAAGCAGAAGCACGAACGGACGGGCAGAGACGTGGACTAAATCGACTCGACCTGCGAAGCTGACCAAGAATATATATGACTAACTGGTTCAAAGGTGCTTCATTTGCATCAAGCTAATATACCCTTTTTAGGCATTTTGAAAGGGTATAAAAAAGAAAAAGCCAAAAAGAAATATGCGCCGCGCGGCAAGTGCCAAAAAAAAGGGGACACAGCCTGCGCTCATAGAAAAGAGTCAGATACATATATACAAATATACAAATACATATATGTATATATGTATATATATGCTATAGTGTACTATATGAATATATAAGTACAATAACTGCGCCTAGGAGCGGCACACATGTCTGCCTGCCTGCCTGCCTGTCCGCCTGCATTTTGGAGCGCAGCAAGTGGAGCCTAGGCGTATTAAATTTCAACGGAAACGGAAATGCTTAGCACATGCGTTTGGCATGACAGACACGTCTCTGAGTCCACTTACTGCTGCTGCCACCCCACACCCCGCACCCGCCGCCGCCCCTCAATTAAGCCTTGCCTCACACAGCCTAAGCCTAAGCCTGACCCCGAGCACTTTCTGATAGCACGCAGCAAAGATTTCGCGTAGCAAAAGCCGTTTCGCAAATACACTTAGATTTGTAAACGGAAATCTTATAAAACTATCAGACTTATCAGAAATCTACCTTTGTATACATCCATTTAAACTATAAAAGATAGTTCGTTAGGCGACAATCGATCAGAATTCTACCTGCATATCCATAAAAGTCCATTAAGGCCTGCTCAAGCAACATGCTGTATACCCTGCCAATGTGTGTGGGTGTGTGCGTAGGAGTGTGTAGGTGTGTAGTGTGTGCAAACACACTTGAATTGTCAGAGCTTTCGCACATTGAATGTAAAACCACTTAAAACACGTACCGTAATAGCCGACAGCTGCACAATCCCAACACACACAGGGACACAGAGAAAGAGAGAGAGAGAGAGAGAGAGAGAGAGAGACGCACAGCTGAGATACATTGTGGGGGCTTAAAGGATTAGTTGGATTGAAACTAAGGGGCTTTGCAGCTCTCGTTTGCCCGCCAGGCAAGCTAGTTGCTGAGCACAATGAAGATAATATATTGACAACAATGCAGAAAACATACTGAGAAAACTTTAACTTGTTGGAGAACTTAAGTAATATATATTAAAACAAGTTGCTTTTTTCGTACATTAATGTATTTCCTTGATATACAGCATTTTGTTTTGAAAAAATGTTAATTTCATTGCTTTTTAAGTGAAAAATTGACTTTTAAAAACTTTCTTAAGTATTTGGCAGCAGTATGTGTGGCGCCATCTAGCGCTCGTTATGCGCGACTGATCGTATTTAAGACACGGCAAATGTATTTCATTTAACTTATGTTATATACTGATCTTCTGTATTCTATAAAAATTCTTTTGCATAACAAACATTTAGTTAAAAAAGAAACTTGCTTACTATATTATGCAGCTGTGTGCGTGGCGCCATCTAGCTGTGCTTACGCGCTGCTGATCGTGTTTTTTTGGCGCCACCTGTGCGCAGCGATAATGCCGCGCGCCATCTGACGGCCAGCAACATGCGTTGGCAACATAAATGTTGCTGCCGTACGCAGCAACATGTTGTTTAACATTCTGTTAGGCACAAATTTGTTGCTGTTGTTTTTGTAGAGATTTTGCGAGATTTTCGTAAGTTAACAAACAACAAAGAACAGATGTTTCGACTTTTATTTTGGGAAATTTTATTGCTTTGACAGAATTTCACTTTTCAACACAGAGAAAAAAGGCGTTGCTTTTGCTTGGCCCTTTCTTTTCTGCTTCTTATTTTGATCCCACTTGAAAGCACTTGACCATAAATTGGGAAATTTATTTGATTCATTATTTTTGGGCACATTGTGGGTAATTACTTTTTGGGCAATTTTAACACTTAACTGGGCGTGCGAAAGACAGAGAGAGAGAGCGAGAGAGTGCGCGCGAAAGAGACAGCTGACGAGCAGAGAGAGAGAGCGAGAGAGAGCCGGAAATACGCGTCCTTCGGCGCGAAATTCGCTAAAAGCAAATTCAAATTTGCAATTTTATTTTGTATTTTATTCACAATATTTGTATTTATTATATCCGATTTGCATTGAATTGAACGCGTGTCGGGCAATTGAACGAGGATCGATACGAATTCGACTGCGGATTGAATGGGATCGAAATGAAAATATGTCTGTGCACGATATTTCCTACACTTCACTTTACTGGCGCAGAAAATCGCATATACAACGAGAATGTATAATTATAAATAAATGTTCTATAAAAAACGCTTTTTTGTTCGTTTGTTTCGCTCTTGCTTTGTTGTTGTTGCTGTTGTTGGCGTCGCGTGTGTGTGTGTGTGTGTGTGTGTGTGTGTTGGTCTTGTGTTTTTGAGCCATTTTAATTTTAGAGGTAACCCAAAATAAATAACCAACAATTCCGCAGAACGCGGCCAGCGAAGCACCTTTACGAAAAATGAAACAAATTTCAAAGTCCCAAAGCGAACAATTGCAAATGCAGGTGGCAGAGACAAGACCACGCCTCCGCCGCCTCCACGCCCCAGCCCGCCTCGCAGCCCGCCCACAAGGGCGTGTTAGCTCGGCTTTTGCGAGTTAAGCGTTTTTAAAGGCGTTTTAATGGGATTTTCAGGCGAAATGCGTTTTCTTTCTGCGCGTGTGTT
Source organism: Drosophila littoralis (assembly GCA_018903485.1). NCBI lineage: Eukaryota > Metazoa > Arthropoda > Insecta > Diptera > Drosophilidae > Drosophila > Drosophila littoralis. The sequence goes on along the minus strand of JAEIGF010000124.1, from coordinate 3,294,368 downwards.
TGTTGTGTGTGTGTGTGTTTGTTGTGGTTCTTTGTTGTGTGTGTTTGTACAAAGGATTTGCGGCTTGGCTCGGAGTCTGAGTCGCAAAGCCAAAACGCAGCCCAAACGCAAAATGATTGAATAAATCCGCAGAGCTTCAGGCTGAAGAAGCTGGCAAAATAAATAAAATTAAAATGAAGCAAAGGAAACCCTGACAACCTACAAGTAAAATAATATCTGCATAAACAGGGCACAAAAAAAAAAATTAGAAAGAAATCCCTAATGAGATTATAAGAAGCAGCGCACATTATCAGCGGCATTTAATAATCAATTACTATTTCGGGCACGTTTTAAATAGAAGCCCGGCTAAAAATACAAATATCTACAGCAACAACAAATGTTTTAATAATCAATCAGGCAATCGAGCTTCAATCGAGCTGATTGAAGCTCTTGTTTTCCGCTGCAAACGCCCAATTGGGCATTTCCCATGTGTTATCGATATCGATTAAAGGAGTCGAAAAGCCGCTTGATCGATAACAGATACTGTTAAAGCTATCGGGATATGCATATCGATTCCAAATACTGTTAAAGTTATCGAAATAAGCGTACCGATAACATGCACTTTTAAAGGTATCGACATATGCATATCGATAACAAATAATTTTAAAGATATCGATATACACACATCGATAACTGAGTTGTCGATATAAGCACATCGAAGCTTGCAAGCGAGCTTTTCTAAGAATGTTATCGATAAACACCTAGCTAGGATAACACTTGTCATTATCGATAGGTGCATATCGATTACTGCTGCAGTTACCTTTAGAAAAGTCAACTGAGCTCAAGACTTCCTCAAACGATCGCCATACATGATCAATATAATCGCAACCCATATATTAGACATTTGACATTTATGCATGTTATCGATAACAGCTGCTTATCGATGAATACAGCAGAGCTGCGCTCAGCTCTTCTCTATGCAAATATTCCCAGCCAAAGCAGAGTACACAACGCACGCTTACAGCAACAACAACAGCGACAACAAGTTATCGGCGAGCGCGTTTCGATAACTAACAAAACCGATAACTGCCATGGACAAGGCTTAAAGGAGCTGCACACACACAAACACACACGAATTGCATACGAAATGGAAAACAATTCCTTTTAGCCGAATTTATTGAATGCGACGCGTTTGATTGCTCGGCCGATGCGCTAATAAAGCTCTTAATTCTGGCCGATCGCTCGAAATAAATCGAAAGGCCGACGCGTGCACGCACACACACACACAGATACGCACACACACAGACAGAGATACAGGCGCATACACTGAAATATATTTTAAAATTAAAGCAATTTTACGTATTATTTTTGGTTTGCTTTGTTTTTGTTATAAGTATTTTCGTACGCCGCACTGTGTGTGTGTGTTGTGTGTGTTGTGTGTGTGTGTGTGTGTGTGTGTGTGTGTGTGTGTGTGTGTGTGTGTGTGTGTGCGTGTGTGCGTGTGTGTGTTGTTGCTTTGACTGCGGATCTCCTTCAACTAAAAGAAAGGAAATCTGTTGTCGAGCATCTGTTGCTGCATTTGGAAATGGAAGCAAGCGAGAGGGGGGCTGCGAGGGGCGAGGCGTGTGTTTATTTTTTCATAAAATAAAATATCGCATATTTTTATAAATGCCGCACAAAACTGGGCATAGAGTACATAACAATTTGCCAGACCTTTGCGCGTAAGTTGCATTTAAATTAACTTGAACTAGTAGGCGGAGGGGGCAAGGCGGGGGACGGGGCGTGGCCCGTCTCTGTTTAGACTTGCCTTGCCAAAAACATGTGTGTGTGTGCCTGTGTGTGTGCTTCGTATAATTTTTAAAATTAGCACACAAGTGAAAAGAAAAAACATCAATATTTTTACATACATTTTTTCAATATGCACGATTTCTATGGAATTTCCCAACAAGGAGTTATTTTTAAACGGGGCGGCGGGCTGCCGCTGTGAAAGTGTGTGTGCGGGGGCGTATGGGGGAGGGTGAGGGGGGTGTGGCGGGGCATTCAAAAAATGCGTCTGTTTATTGTCAAAAATCCTTTTCGCAGCGTCAAGTGCGGCGCACACAAAATAAAAGCTCGCATGAGAAATGCCTCGCACGCTCTCTCACACAGTCTCTCTCTCACTCTCGCTCTCGCTCTCACTCTCTCCACCTCCCCTCCCGCCAACCCCCTCTAGCTTTTGCGTCAGCAGGCAATTAACTTATATAAGCCAAATTGTCGCTTGGGTCACGTGCAAATATGCCTGACAATTCATGACGTTTTTCATGCGCTTTTTCTGTGCCTTTTTTTTTTTTGCTCAAAATCAGCTGCAACTTTTGCGCCTCGGCGTATGCTACACTTGGCCGCAATGCCAAAGCGCATAAAAGTTAATACATTAATGCGAAACTCAATGAGTTTTACACGCAAACAGACACACACACACACACACACGCGCGCGCGCACACCTGTACACACACCTGTATTGCACGCTTAATTAAGGCCGTCAGGATTTAGCTGGGCGGGCATTACATTACACGCTCGCCCTCTAATGGAGCGCGACTAAAGCACGCCTCTGTCTGTTACAACTTGCGCTTAATATCTAACGCAACACACACACACACACACAGACGCACACACACACAGACGCACACACAGACGCAAACCTGTTGTGTTGTGTGTATGTAAGCGTAAAATTTTATTGAAAGTGATGAATTAATGAGGCGTTAAATGAATAAATGTGTATTCTCTTGCCGCCCTATTGAACCGGAAGTTGGCCAACAACTACAACAGCAACAACAAAAGCAACAACAACAACAGCAACAACAACAACAAAAACAGTTACAACAACAACAACAAAATGGCGTTAATGCTGCGCATTCACACCGCGAAAAAAGAAACATTCCACCCTCTAAAAACTAACCAACTTAATTATTGAAATGAATTAATTATTCTAAAGTTGGGGCTTAATTAATGCAATAATTTTGATTGGTCTGCGTTTTTGCGGGGAATTACGAGACAACGCTCGACATTTAACTTGATGCGTATTTAATTATAAATAGAATTTGATTGTAAATAAAAGGTAAATATAAATAAAATGTAATTGTAATAAAAAGTAGAGAAAAATGTGTTTAACTGCCTCAAATTCGGAGACTCGCAAAATGGGAAAGTTATTCGAGCTATTTGTATACCCTTTGTTGAGGTTTTTACAGGGTATTTTGTCAGAAAATGTGTAACACAAAGAATCTTATAGCAAAAAACTAATATAATTGGGCAGCTATATTTAAAGTAGACCTAACTATAGAGGTAGCTAACACTTTATACGGTAAATCTAACATACATCTTACATCTTACATACATCTAACATACATGTAACATACATCTAACATACATATAACATACATATAACATACATATAACATACATATAACATATATCTAACATACATCTTACATACATCTAACATACATCTAACATACCTTACATACATCTAACATACGTTTAACATACATCTAACATACAGTTTACATACATCTAACATAGATCTAACATACAGTTTACATACATCTAACATACATCTAGCATACATCTAATACATACATCTAATATACATCTTACATATATGTTACATACATCTTAAATGAAATGAGAAATGAAACTTACCTTCAATATTCCGGCTGCACTCTGTGGAATTCTTCATTAAATATCAATCTGCAAGCAAAAAAAAATTATATATTAGAAAAGATTTGTACAAAATAAACATTCAACTGAGATGAAACAGCGCGCAGTTCTGCTCTACATCAGTTACATCAAAGAAATTATGTTTTCTTCGTATTTTCTTTTCTATTCTCTCACATTATGTTAAATATGCGCATGGATTGTTAAAGTAATCATTAACCGCGCTGGCGAGAGCTTAATAATAGACCCTGTTTGGCAGAGGGCGGTCGAAACTAATTTGGAGAATTACACGTTGTGTGTCTTCAAATTAGACTAAAACGGAGAAGCTCTCGAGAGTTGCGAGATTAACTTGGAAGCCAAGAAAAGAGCTAGAAGTTGAGATTTATTTTTCTCCATGTCGCACGCACTCTTCCTGCCAGATTTCTCTGTCAAACCTTTTGCTGTTCAGTTTCTCGCTATTTCTTAATCTCTCTCTCTCTCGCTCTCTCTCTCTTTCTCTCTCTTTTTCTTTCTCTATCTCTCTGTCTCTATATCTCTCTGTCTCTATATCTCTCTGTCTCTATATCTCTCTGTCTCTATATCTCTCTGTCTCTATATCTCTCTGTCTCTATATCTCTCTATCTCTATATCTCTCTGTCTCTATATCTCTTTGTCTCTATATCTCTCTATTTATTCATCTATTTATTTATCTATCTATTCATCTATCTTTTCATTTATATCCCTCTTTCTCTCTCCCCTCTATCTCTAACTCTTTCTCTTTATCTCCCTGTCTTTTGCTGTCCCCGTCTTTCTCTCTATCATTCTGTCTTTTTCCTTCTCTTTCTCTCTTTCTCTGTCTTTCTCTCTATCGCTCTCTCTTTCTCTTTATCTCTCTATCTATTTGTATCTCTCTATATATCTCTGCCTATCTATCTCTCTATCCATCTCCGTCTCCCTTGCTCTCCCTCTATCTCCGTCTTTTTAATTGCATTCAACTACGTAATGTCCAAAACTAAAGTATTTTGTCCAACTTTTTAGACTTGCAAATCCAATGTGAATAAATTAAATAAAAGTTTGCTTGAATTTAGGCCAAAATATTTCTTCTTGACGTTGAATTTTAGCAAACAGTTGTCAGAATTAGGCGCAATTCTAGTCGAGTTGTTAGATAAAGCGTAATCTTAACCCAAATATGAATATGTATTATATATTTGCATATATATATATATATATATGTGTATATTATATATCTGCGCTGACATGCACGCTGATTCAACAAATATTTTGATATTTGCTTTCGTTTACTTTTTTGTATTCCCCCTTTGCCTGTTATTGATGATATGCCCACGAAATGCACGCGCTATTAAAAACCAATAACTAACACAGCCTGTCAAATACACACACTCACACACACACACACACACACACACACACACATGCAGCCAAAGGATAACGCGATTTTATGCTATAACAAGCCATTAGCACCCGGAGAGGTAAATCGAAGCCCCAAAGTCCCAAAGTTGCAGCCAACCAAGTGCCAGCAAGTGCCAGGCACGCAAAAGAATTTTCCAAGCACACACACACACACACACAACACACACACAGAGTTATGCGAAATGTATAAAAAATAGAAAAATACGCGAAAATCAAAGAAAATGCAATTTAGTTTTATGTGCTCGCGGCTTACAGCGCCAAATAAAGCCAAATAAATGTTATGATAGATACCAATTTGTTTGCCATTTGCAAGGGGAAGGGAAATGAAGAAGGCGGAGTAAAGGGGAGGGCGTGGGGCGTTGGCTATCAAAATGCAAGCTGCGTGCAACGCGGTGTCAATCACACAAGAATTACGTTTCGCCAGTTGCCAGAGCAGCATGTGGCAAGTAGCAAGTGGCAAGTGGCAAGTAGCAAGTAGCATGTGGCAAGTGGCGAGTGTGGCAAGAAACTTCTACTACAGAAACTGGCAAACAGCACCGCATTGCATTTCCGCTGCGACAGATAACAACAACAACAACAACCACAACAAGAACTTGGTATGCAAATGCAGCACGCTGCAAGGTTCTAAGCGACACAGAGCCCAACCCAAACCAAACCCAAACCAAACCCATTCACTTCGTGACTTTGGTCAGCTGCGTCGCAAAACCAAATGGCAAAACTTCAGTTTCGCTTTCGCTTTTGCTTCTACTTGGCATGGGCGGGCGAGGGAGAAAAACCAAGCGAGGGGCACTCAAATACTTAACAATACAAAAGAAATACCTAAATATGCACTTTATATTAACAGGGGAACAAATTTCGTTAGGAAATCAGAAATATCCCAAGCTAGCGTATAAAAAGGGAAATGGAAAGGGAAATCTATAAGTACGCATGCATATACAAATTTAAGAGCACGCTTACCTATTTAGGCAAAGCTGTTGTTTGCTCTCACGCACACATACACACTCTACCTTTGTCTCTCTCTCTCTCTTGCTGGAGGTGAATTGCGCGCCAATTTGTTGCCCAGCTACACATATTAAACCACACGTATTTAGGCATCGCCCAAATATATACATGTCATTCATATATCTAATGCAGTCAAAATTACACACAGCTAATTAAAATAACTTTTAAACAGTGTTAAATTAACTGGCCTTGCCAGCCAACGAACTAATATACGTGCGCAGAGGACACGACCGATCGACAGGACAGACGCGCACTGACTAAATTTGCTCATTAAGCTTGGCGCCCACGCTCAGCCGGCATGCACACTAATACAACGACAAAGAGCTGCTGCTCGCTGCGCTCTCGGCTAAGATAACGGGATCAAAAGCAATGCGACCAATGGCGTGCAGTGCTGTGGCCAAAAGAATTAACTCTCGCAAATGCAGCCTACACTTCCCACACATAACGGGATCAAAAGCATCCAGAGAGAGAGAGAGAGAGAGAGAGAGAATTGATTATCTCACACAATTCAACATTAAGAGCAGCCACTCTTCATTTAATAAGGTGAATTATGCGAGTTGAATAAGTTTTGAACAGCTCTCGCATTGTATATTAAATGCCAAGTGCATATATTCATATGCATTTTCCAGTACATGTCCTTGAAATGCAAAGCCGCAACGAGTTGTGGCAAGTGTGTGGCGTTGACTGTGAACCTGTCTGCGACTTTGGCACTGTGCCTGTAGCCTGTAATTGATAAGCCAGGCGCCCCGCTGCATTGTCCCCACGTGCGACTGTCAAGCGAATGCCATTTGCATTTCTAATCGAGTTGAAAATGTCGCCGGAAATGGTCGCAAAACATAAAACCAAACACACAACAAGACACGGAAACACACACACACAAACACACACACACAGACAGCGTAGCTTTCGCATATTTTGATTAGTGGCAGGCGCTAAATTTTGACAGACAAAAACAAACCCAAAGCAAACGCCACAAAGTATGCAACACATTTGCAGCAAAGCCAAAAGTCAACAGCGGAAGAAAAGAAAAACGAATTTGTGTTTATTTTGCAGCTGCTTTTTTTAGTTTGGGCTAATTTTAGCGGCAAAGTTTAAAGTTGAAAGCATTTCCGCATTGCATGTTGTTGCTGCGCTGACGTCAGCGGGCGACGCAGCGCAGCCATTTTGCATGCAATATTCAAATGTTAAGCAAATAATTTATGCACTCCGTTTGGCGGGGGGTGGGGCATGGGAAAGTACCAAAAAGCCGCGACAGCTAATTGAAAATTCCGCTGCATAGCCCGGAGGCGCTTAAAACTCAACTCGGAAATAGAGTGAGTGTCGCATTGAGCTTTGAGTGAGCGGCTGCTGCTGCACACGCATTAAGCTGTGAGTGGGAACTGGAAAGTGAACACGCCCCCTAGCGTCAGCAATTGCAATTTCACCAGTGCGCCAGCCAACCCTCGTTCAAGTTCAATGCAATGCGAAGAGGGCCACGACGCTGTCCTTGAGGTCGACGATGACGCCGGCGCCGACGTCGTCGCCGACGCCGACGCTTATGCGAATCGTGCGACAAAGCTGCAAAGCTGCGATAAATGTGGCAAGTGGCGGGCGCTTGCGATGGCGCACATCGTTTTTGCGTAATGTAGGCGTGCGAAGGCGTAACGGTCAGCGCTTGCATTAGTCCAGGCGTGTGGTGGGAAGGTGAGTTTCACACTTGTGTCCGTGTGTTGTGCTTTAGTATGCGAGACGATTGCTTGAGTAAAGCCCAAAGGTAAACAATGCACTGCGAAATGAGAGCAAAGGAGAGTATACGACTAGTAGATGCCCTGTTTAAAATCATAAATCAATAATTATAAAAGGCAAATCATGTTTTAAGTAATAAACAAAATGCCTTTGGTTACCTGTTTATAGAATAGGTTTTTGTCTAATAGGAAAACTTTTCTTAATGTGCATAATAAACGGAAACTAGATGGGTCATACGCCTATGCCTAGTGCCGTTTACATACATTTTTCTGTGGTTATTTACATACACTTGAATAATAACTAAAACTAAAGCGTTTAACGGTATTCACTTTTTGTTTGTTTGTTCTCTAATTAGTTTATGCGTAACGTGAAAGAAATTGTATAAGAAAATGCGATTATTTGTCTCAGTGCACAGGTGACATGTAGGTGGTACGGTAATAGGTAGGTAATAAACATGCGGACTACTAGGTAGGGCCATAATATTGTAGAATATCATATATTATATATCATTCGAAACATATTGAAAATGTGAACAGTTGGGCATTTCAGGAGTTCTCAATAGATATAAGATAAACCTCTTACTATACAAATATGAAAAATTCAACAGCTTACAGCAAGCTCTTAACATTTTTTTTTCCAGCAAAAAGCGTTCGTGATCGGGGCCAAAAATTAAAGATATATTAGGAAAGTCGTTAAAGTTTTTACTACCCTTACAAACAGGTAGTTAAAAGCAATTTATTGCTAGACTTTTTTTGGCTACAACAAATCTATTCACGCCATCAAAATGTGCACTAAAATTTAACAGAAATAAAATGCAATTTGCTTGAATTAAATACAACAATGCCGATAAGACGACTGATAAGAACAGTTTGGGCATTAGTTGGATTCTGATTGGCTGCATAACTGCAAATGCGTGTACAACACGCGGTATACGTAATATTTGAGTAGAATTTGCTTATTATTAATATGCACAATTTATTGACATCACGTGCGCAACTGCTGAAAAGCTCAGCAATTATATGTGTGTTGACAAATCCACATGCAACAATCACAAGTGTTACACACACACGCACGCACACACCGAAATAAACAAACAATTAAAACAAACAACAAAAGGCGCAAAGTCGTTTAATCAGCTCAACAAATAGGCAAAGCGCTCAGATAAATGTCACCCATTGTTGTTGTTGTTGTTGTTGCTGTTGTTGTTGTGCGCTCTCTTTATGCTACACATGCTCGTGGCACTTGCCGCTCGGCAACAAAAACAACTTAACTAAAGTCACGTGTAAACATACGAAATGCTGTAAATTGGTATTTATTGCAAGTGGCGAATCAGAAGCCCAAAAGCAAGATAAAACAACAACAAAACGAAACTGTGCATAAACACACAGTTACACACTCACACATTCACACACACACACATGCGAGCGAAATGAATAAAATGTGATAAACACCAAAGCGGCGAAAAGTCAACAAATTGTGAGTTCAACTGAAAAAAAAAAAAGAGCAACAACAAATACAAGCACACAAAAACACACACACGAAGATTTGTTTGCCTGCGCGAGCCGGAATACAATTAGAATAAAGCGTAAAGCTAACAGCGAGCACAACAACTAAATGAGAGCGCGAGAGCAGATTTCTGCAACGGTGGCTGGGCTGCATAAATGACATCACAATAACAACGACAACAACAACAACAAGAGCAACAACGACAACAACGAAGCAGCACAAATCAAACCAGACGCTGCGCAGCGCGATAACAGCGCATGAGAGCGACGTGGTGAGCGGGCAGAGCGCAAGAGAGCAGGCGAGAGAGCGCGCGACAAGCATGTATGACATCAGCGTATGCACGATTTGTTAACAGTTAAACGCACGATCGTTACCATGCTCCGACAGCGGGTGGGTGGCGGGTAAGTGTGTGTCTGTGTGTGTGCGCTAGGTTCGGAAATACTTGAAATACTGATGTGGCCAGCCTCTTTGATTGGCTCGTGATTTATTCTCGCGCTTTTGTTTTGGCTTTTTGATTTTTGTTTACATTTATTTCCAGTGATTCCGCTTAGCAGGGCTTTTGTTTCTTTTCACTGATGAGGGGGGGGAGTTCTATGGAATAAATGCGAACACGTGCCCAAACATGGCATAGGCTAAATATGTATGTGTGTGTGTGTGTTTGTGTGTGTGCTGCACTCTACCTGCTGATCGACAGCACCACCAACACTCATTAAATTTTAATTGACGCTTCATTTGGCGGCTGGAAACGCGTGAAATCTCTTGAGAACCGGTTGCCGATTAAACCAATGTTTGACTTGCCAAAAAAAAAATATATACACAAGCAGCAACAAAACAAGCGGAAAAAACTCAAAAAACCAAACCGCAAAATCATACACAATACACTCGCACACACACACACACGCACACACACACAGAGAGAGCGACTCACACAGACACACACACGCGCCGCGCTTTGCTTAACTGTCGAGTCTAATAATTTTTTCGTTATTGATTTATTTCCTTAGCTGCTTTATCAACTCGCGACTTCTTATTGGATTCTCATATTGTTTTTTTTTCACACTTTATTGTTGTTTTATTTTTTTTTTTTTTTGTGCGTAACATTTGATTTGCCGTTTATTAGTTTCGGTTTTGTGCCAAAAAACTTTCGCAGGCATTTCAAAAAAAAAAAATATATCATTTTTTCGTCTTTTATTTTTCTATTATTTTTTCTCTTTTTACTTTTTTGGTTCTTCGACTTTGGCTCCAAGTTGACACCTTAATCACCTGGCCGGGCCGCTTTGTCTACGCGCTGTCAAAGCACAGGAATTTGTTTAAACAATATTGTCTAGTGGCACTTTAATGATCGCTGATGATGCCCAAGTTCTGAGCAGAGAATCATTTAGAGAGAACCCCCCCCCCCTTTCCCGCTCTCCCCTAACCCACTCATCTGTCGTGTCTTCTGTGTCCATGCTCAGCGATTGGCGTGAAAGAATGGAATATCTGAAGAAATTTTGAAGTAATTATATTTGAGAAAAACTTGAGTTTGAAGATTTTAGATTTTGACTTCTTGCTGCGAGATCTTTAAAAAATTTAAACGATAATTTTGGGTTGTGAAAAAACTTAGTTAATATCCGTTTATCCAAAAAATGCCTTCTATATTTGTAGTCCTATATGCTCGCATAATAATAACATTATTTAAATAAATATTTATTGTCAACATATTTGTATTTCTATCACAAATTGAAATAACAAACAACATTTTATTGAAGCAGCTGCAAATCGTTAACAATTGTTTAATATATTTTTACAATCTAGTTTTTTTTTGGGCGCTATCTAAATAAGCAGATAAATTATAGTTAAATTTAATAAAATAAGACTAATGTATTCAGACTTAAATGTCAACTACATCTAGAGCCCAAACCATGATCAAAGAGCCAAACCTTATAAAAATCGAATGGGATTTGAGCGAGTTATGGGAGTGGGAAATTACGACCTTGGGATCTATCTGTTTATTCAGATAAATAACAGTACAGAGTAAGTAGATAAATGAGAGACGTTTTTCTGGGATCTATCTAAATGAGCAGATAAACTAGATAGATAAACTATTTATCTACTAGAAAATAAGCGACAAACACGCAAACGTTGCTTAAAAAAGGTTTTTGCTATTCTTCTTTGTCTTATTCGTAAACGTTTTGCTTAAGAGTTCTTCGCAAATATGTAAGATATGTTGTTGACCTGAAAGCCATTCATTTAATACTAAGTTTTAAGCATTTCCTGAGTGCAGCTCAGGTTTGACAGATTCCAGACTTTGCACATTTCTTCTTTACTGAGTGTCCACTGTATATACTCTATACATTCGCACGCACAGTTTAACTTAATTGTCTAAATTTTGTTCGCTAGAAACGAGAAATTCTTTTGGCTTTTTGTATATTATTTTCTTTAGTTTAGTTTTTAGTCCACAGACTTCATTTAACTGCGCAAAGCTGTTCGTTTGAAATGTGTTGATTTGCTCAATGAAAGCAATTAAATCAAGAGGGCCCCAAAAGTGGCCAAGTCTGCAAATTGTTGGGCAGCACAGCACAGATTTCTATATTTCTACAGTTTTTGGGCTCTAATGATCTGAAGGCAGCTCGAGAGCAACAACAAAATGTAGTTGTTGCTTTTGCTGATTAATAATTTATGCATATACACACAGAAAATTATTAAAAATCATGAATCTCAACACACACACACACACACACACACACAACATTTTGCACGGCAAATATTTATTTTATTAAATTTGTATGTATTAGACGAAGAAAAAAATATATGTTTATTTTGGCCAACGGCAAAGATCATGTCGCAGCAACAACTACTTTTGCTTTATTTTGCCAATCAAATACCCTGTAAAAATGGTAAGGGGCATGATAAGGCTGTCGGTAGCTTGGGAAATATATATGATATATAAACGAGTTTTTGAAAACTGGAAGTAAATGGTTTTTTTCAGAGACTATAAAAGCTAGCTAAATGAAATGTTGTATAAAGATGGATATAGATTATACAGTACAGGGTATCTCTTGGACATAAACAAATATAAAGATAAGCATACTGAATAGTATATGGATTATACAGTACAGGGTATCTAGAAGATACAAATATATAGAGATATACATGTTAGTACTGGATATTATATAGATCATAAAGTACTGGGTATCTCTTGGATATAAGATTGTATATATAAATACTTAATATTATATAGATTATACAGTACAGGGTATCTCTAAGATATGCAAATATCAAGGTATATACATGAATACTAGATGTAAAGAGTATCTCTTAGATACAAAAATATAAAGATATGCATATAAAAACTGAATATTATATACATAGCTATCGCAGTACAGGGTAACTCTTAGTCAGTCATGCAAAACAGTCTATGTCATGCTCTTAGTAAATGGCGTTGTTCAAAATGCTTTTTAAGCACAAGAGTATTGAATACATTTTGGCCAGATGATAATTCGATTTTGATCAAGTGTTTTGTGCCACAAAAGGCTCAAGAATCGAATTGAAAAAACATTGAAATGTTTTGCGCAACAATTAAATCGCAATTGCCAAGCTCAGAAATCAGAATATCTTTAGCTTAGCTTTAACTAATTAAAAGTTTTTCCCAACTTTCAGTTGTTGCAGCCGAATTTAATTAGTTGACAGCGCGGTAAGGCAGAAACTTTACAAACAGAAAAACAAAGCCAGAAAAAAGAACTAAAAGCAAAAAAGAAGAGAAAAAGTTCTTTAAACAAAAAGAAATGCGCACAAGTTGCACGTTAAACAGCATTTCAAAGTCACGAACGGGCCAACGTTGCGTATGAGCAATGCGTCTGAAAGTGGTTGCATGTAGGCAGGCAGGGGGCAGGCTGGCTGGAGGGGTGCGGGGCATTCTTTGTGGGCGTTCGACGCACCTGACGCACTCTCACAGAGCCTTCGCCCGGGTCTCCACATGTAATTCAGGTTACCTTTGGCCATTACGTGTGCTATTATTATACATAGCTAGATTATTTTTAACCATTGTCGAGGGATTTGAAGGTTGAAGCATTAAACAGTTGACCAATTGACCATTTCAAGCATATGGCATTCGATCAATGTCTGCTTCGCGTAGGTGAATGTCTCTCTCTTTTTTTTCGGTAACCACAAACAAATATCCTGTTACCGTTCGTTAAAAATACATTTCAAATTAAATGAGACCATTTCCAAGTGCAAAGCAGGCTTAGTTTTGAGAATTGATAGACTAGAATACACCTATAACACATTGTGTTGTACACACAACAAGCAAGAACATCAGAAGATGCTGAAAACACATCATATCATACGTTATGTAAAGCTGTTAACGTGACGCTGTTAAAGATATGTTAAAGATGAGTTATGTTAAGATGAGGCTGTTAGCTGTAGTTAACGTAAGTTTCATGTGCATAGAGTTCTATTGAGATTACGGATCAATTTTTAAAAAGAATTTTGTATTTTATTCCTATTTTTTTATTTGAGGAAAGTTTCTAGAGCAAAGATTTACTTAACAGCCCATATCTTTAGGCACTTTCTCAAGTGGATTTCTCTATTTAACACTGTCTAAAATGCCCATTTGAAACCCTCGATAGGCTTTTAGAATTGCTCGACTAGAATATACCTATTACCCACAATTTTTATGCACACAACCGACAACAGCAAAATCGACAGAGGCTGACAAACATAAACCAAATGTTAAACGGTAACTGTTAACGTGACGCTGTTAAAGATATGATGTTAAGATGAGACTGTTAGCGAACTACAGCGAAGTTTCAACATAGATCAGATAAATTTTGAAGCCATTTCCAAAGGGAATATTTTTTGATATTTGTATTATTTATTATATACTTTATATTTTATAACTTTTTTACATGAGGAAAGTATTCAGAGTTAACCTTCCACTAGCTAAAATACCCCACTTGAGTCCCTCAACAGGGTGTTGAAAATAAAAATTGTATATCTCTCAATACATGGAATTAAATATATAAGCAGCTTAATGAACCATTTGAAACTTTCACAGCCATCATTATGATATTTTGGCAATCAATGCCACAAGTGGAACAACATACATTTTGGGGCCAAATTCGGCCAGTGAGAAAATGTAAATGACCTACGCGAGTTAGTTGGCAAAATATCACATATGTATATAGAAATGATACAGCAGAGAATTCTTCATACAAACGCAATCAGCAGGGCTCAAAAATGATAAATGCTCGCAAAGAGAATTAAAGAAAAGGTAATTGTCTAGGCAACTAGTTCGCATACCCTACGATTTAGCCACGGAAAACCCGTTCCAGCTGGCCAACTGCTGGCCAATGCCATCCAAACACAATTACCTGTGGGCCCCGAAAGCGACCCGAAACGAGACTGCAATCGCGCTGCGGAGCCTCCGATGATAATGATCTTGCAAAATAAAAAATAGCGCGAAAAAAAAAGAGAAGAAAAAAAAAAAACGTAACAGCGGACAAGTTTCAAGATAACCAACTGATGCTGTGGGCTACAAAGCGGCTTGGCCTGCTGCACGGGACTCTAAAAATAGCTAGCGCTCATTAGAAAAGGCTAAAAATAGCCGCAAGTTGAAGCGCGTCGCGTTGAGCAAATATAAAAATAAGCGTAATAAAAAGAGCTGCTGGAAAAGCAGCGCATACTGGAATGGCAGCATGCGCCTATAAAAAGGTAAGCAAAGACTGCGAGTGGGCACGATGAACCGAATCCTCGCGTCAGGTGGGTGCTCAAACAGACTTTAACTAACTCTGGTTCAGTCGTTGCAGAACTTAATGTTAGGGAAATGTACTGTAAATAATCTTAGAGCGATGTCCTTTAATAACAGAGCATTTACGTGCTCTTCTCTCTGCTGTTAAATGAAACAGCATGACATTGAGCAACAGTTGATAACAGCTTAACATAATGTTAATCATTTATTTATGCAATCGAATTACATGTTTATGTCAATGTTAGATGCTAGTGTTTATGCTTTATAATATGCTAAACTTCTTCTTTTAAATAATATTCAATATTCAGTCATAGCTTTGTGTCAAGGCAAAGTACTGGAGATAATCCTAGAGCGAGGTCCCTTAATTACAGAACATTTACATGCTCTTCTCTCTGATGTTAAATGAGCAACTGTTGATTGGAGCTGTAAAGCTCAACATAATGTAAATGCTTGGACTCTCTTATGTCTTTGCTAAGGGTTACTGTTTATGTTAAATAACATTACTTTAACATAACTAATGCCTGTTAATCACAAAATGTGACAATTATTTCAACTTTTTACATACATTTGGACTTTGGCGTTAATAGTGACAAATATGTTGCGTAGGGAAAGACTTTTAGCTTTTCAGCAGCGGGTTTTCGCCATAATTGCAGGGTATTTTAAAGTCCTGCGTGGCCTTGAGCTACTCTTCTAGCTGCTGAACTAGTTTAATGTGCAGAAGAAGAACAGGTTCGACAGTGGCTAAAATTCTAAATAACTCTTGCTTAGTCTGAAGTTTGATTAGTTCTCTAACTCTTTTGGCTAGCTTAAGGATTAAGGATAAGGATAGGGAAAGAAAGTTACACGCATATTACAAGGTTAACGGCTTTTATTTCATGTGTATTTAACATATTACGTATATTTTACAATATATTTAATTTAGCCCCTAAATTTGTACAACTTTTCTAAGTCCACAAACAATTATGTTAAATTTCAGTGGTATTTTGGCAATGTTTACATATGGCAAACAAGAGCTTAGATCACGCATGAGGGGGGGTTTGGGGTTGGGTGTTAGTGAGTAGCAGCCAAGAGCCAAGAGCAGACAATGCCAAAGCGGCTGCCATGGTAAACTGAGTAAATCAAATAAAACTAGCGGCAGGGGGCAGCAGCAATAATAACAATAATACCAACAACAACAACAACAACAACAACAAGAAGAAGAAACGCCACTTCAAACAGACAACAACAACAACACAACACAACACACACTGGCCAAGGGGGAGTAAAAGAAACAACGGCAAAGCTATGGCATGTAAGAGAAGAAAAAAAAACAACAACAAAAAGAAACCCAATAACATAAAAGCTAAAGAATTTTTGCGCAAAAGGATGGAAGGCGACTACCGCTGAGGGGGCTGAGCAAGCGAGTGCATGTGTGTGTGTGTGTGTGTGTGCGTGTGTGAGTAAGTAGAAAAACCCGCTTACAGCAGCAAAAACGGCGGCGTCAACGCCAAGTGACGACCTTGATAAGTTTCACACACACACACGCACACTCACACATAAACGCAGGCACACACAGAAGCAGCGCAAAACTGCTTACGAAAAAGGAAGGGCTGCCAAGGAGCGCACGAACAGCCTTTGGGGGCAATGAAAGGGGCCCGCGCGCACACACATTTGGTTTTGCGCCTGTGTGTGTTTACAAAAGAGGGGAAGCAAAAAGGGTAGGCACAAGTATCACACCACAATCGATGCTCCCATGGTGAGTTTTGTCAAGGCGCTCTCTCTCTCTTGCGCTCTCACTCTCTCTCTCTTTTGGGCATCAACAAGTGGCTGCTGCTCCTGTTCCTAAGTCAATTCGGTTTTGTGTGTCTTTGCGGCGCTCTTTAATCAACATCGCGTGGTGAGCTTTTTTTTCTTGTTGTTGTTGTTTAATGTTGTACAATTGTACATGTTGTACTTAATACACTGTATGCACATACATATTATCATGCTCTGCGTTTTATTATTGAATTTCTCAAGTCGTCAGCCTGCTGCTGCTGCTGACGCATATAAGAACGCCAAACAAATGCGACCGACCGCTTGTCTGCCTTTATTGGCGCTCTCACTCACTCTCTCTCTCGCTCTCTCTCTCTTTCGTTTGCTCTCTTCGGCAATCAGCTGTAAATCAGCTTGAGATTCAAATTGAATTAATATTATTTAATAAATTCGCTTTTAATATTGATGTGCTTAGCTTTATGTACAGTCTATTATGTATGTGTATGTGTTTAGTAAATGGAAAATTTTTTGTTAACCATTGGGAATGTAGTGTATGCAGCTAAATCAATGCAAAAAGCTACAGCAGCAAAAGCAGCAACAACAACAATCACAACAACAACTTTAAAATGATCGTGCAACGTGCCTGAAATTATAAAATACAAATCAACGCGGAACCCGCGCGAACTGAAAACCGGCGCTGCACTTGCTGCGGCTGCCACACACAACCGGCTCAGATCAACAGACAGGCGGACAGGCGGACAGACGGACGACGGGAGGGACGGGCGGGCGGACGGGTGGACAGTGCAACGTCTAGTTTGAGTTTTGAACGACAGGCGAACACAAGAGACAACCCATAATTAATCAGACTGCCAGGCAACATTTTACAATTTACAATTTACAATGTACAGCCAACCAAATTGTAAATTCCAAGCAGATCCTTTGCAATAATTACAACAACAACAACAACAACAACAATGAATAGCGTGAAAGCTCTGTTAACGATATTCCTTTTTTATTTATCATTTAACGCTTCGATAGAAACTGTCCGAATGCATTAATAACTAGTTTGTGGTTTATCTAGAAGATATTTGGTGAATAACATTTTTATGGACTTACTCTTACTCTTCATATTGCGTTTTTAACACTACGACGTTCACCATAGATACAATTTGATTTTTTTATGCTCTTTTTTTTCATTCTTTCTTAGCCAAATCCATGTGTGAAAACAAGTTTTCAAACATTAATTCGCATATTTTTACAAATTATATTAAAGCTCATACATAAAGACAGAAAAACAACAACAACAACAACAACAATAAGAACAACACGAGGAACAAGCATTTATTTCGTGTACTGTGAAAAACTAGTTTTGCTTGTAAAACTATTTAACAATTGTGATGCCAAAAACAAATAATAATAAATAAATATATGTGTATTTGTTAGAAAAGATTAACATAGCATTTGATGACAAAGCTGTGCAAGAGGAGATTTATAACGAAAATTCAAAGCCCAATCAAAGTAAAGTCGAAGAGTAAAGACTTTGACGAATAAATCTTATTAATTTTTCAATTGATTTGTGTTTTAATGTTATTTAAAGCTTTGACTGAAAGCAAAACCTAAGTTTGTCAATCAACTAAATATTACAAACTTAAGAACTTAATATTTACTTCCTTGAACTAAAGATATGCATACATAATCTTGGCTTATGCTTATCTCAGCCTCATAACTAAGCTCTGAGTAATAAATACTATCGATAAATAGTTGCATCAACTTATTTACATGCATGAATATGTATGTATCTACCGATGTATGTGTGTGTGTGTGTGTGTGTGTGTGTATTTGTGCTTTACTCGCAACAGCTTCTGGATTATTACTCTCACAACACTGTCCGAAAAATATAAATATTTGTATTTGATTGGCCCTTAAACGTGTCGTGCAGTGTAAGCTAATGATATGGAAAATTTGTGTACTTTTCTGTGCAAATGAATAAATTAAAATAATAATAAAAAAAAAACCCCGAGCAGTCAAAAACAACAACAGTGTTGCAAAGATTCCAGCACAAAGTTATAATTTAACTGTTACACTATCGTTACACTATCGTTGCATGTGTGTGTGTGTGTGTGTGTGTGTACATACTCTAAATAATATTACCGTTTGGGTTTTACTCACTCATGTGAGGTAACTATTCAATTGCCCATGTAAGTGGCGCACAGAGCGCACACATGCAGGCATACAGTCTGTGTGTGTGTGTGTGTGATTAATCAGGAGTGCACACACTGGCCCTGAGAGCGAATTTAACGTCAGCTTACAGCACGCACAGCCAACAGCCGGACGCAGCCGAAGCTCAGCTCGAAAGAGAAGCCTGCGAGAAGTACCATATATGTACATACATGCATACATATGTATGTAAAAAACTGTTCTACAGCAACAATGTATCTGTTCTGATCAGCAGCCCACTTGCTGCGCCTCTCTTCCTGTCACAAATGAGAGCAGCGCAAGAGAGCACAGCATGTGGGGAAGTGTCATTGATCCACCACGTTTAGGCAATGATTCTCGCTCTTTTCTGCTATCAGTCGCCGCTATCCGAGCCCAGGGGGGGCGGGGTCGCGCTGCTCGTCACTTGATTTGATGAGCGCTGCGCTACGGCTATGCTGCAATCAAAGTACACTAATACACACAGCCCTAGGGGCACAGAGCTTGGGCTTTTTCCAATATGCAAAACAAAACTATTAAAGTGGATAGACAAGTTTTAACCAGTGCCAAGCGTGCTGATAAAGCAGTTTGCGCTGGTCAAGCACACAAAACAGCCAGTGTGTAGGGGAGGGGAGAGTTGCACATAGAAAGCAAACACACACACACACACACACACAAACAGAGGGCAGTCAGTGGTAGCGGTTTAGGCTCAGCCTTAATATCCATAAAGGCTCGATAAAAATAACTCAGCATTGCCTGCAATCAATTTTAAAATAGACCCAGCACCGTAGAAGAAGAAGAATAAGAAGAAGAAGCAGCAGCAGCAAAAGCAAAGGAGAAGCAACTAGCCAAAGGCCGACAAGCAGCAAGGCAATTTCAACTTACCGCTGCGCTCCCGCGCCGCACAAGTTCAAGGCCAAGTGGCCACGGCGCCTCCTCTCTGTCTTTTGCTGTGCTCAGCTGCGCTCTCTATCTCTCTCTTTTTGCGATTTGCGAGCACTCTATGTGTGTGTGTGTGTGTGTGTTGGCGTGCGTATGTGTGTGTGTATGGTTTTTTTTATGCGCAACCGTTTGCATGCAAAAGAACTTTCGTTTTCAAGTACATGAACCGCCAGCACCTCCTGTGTTTATTGTTATTGTTATTGTTGCTGTTGTTGTTGGCTGTTTTCTTTTCAGTGGGACGCGCGCGCGTCGGGCACAATGGGGGGGGTAGACGCGTTTGTTTAGAGCACGCGTAACATTTACGTTTTTGCTGCCAAATCAACAGACTCACGAAATTTGTATATGTTATTTGCAAGAGTGCACACTCGAGCCTGAGGCTGGCGGCTTTGTAAATTAATTAACAACACTCAAACTTACACACAGCACACACATACACGCATACGCACACGCACACTTAGCCATATCAAGCGAGCGCGCGCGCCGAGATAAGCAAAGCAATTTATTTGCACTAAAATTTTGCTTTTTGCACGCCGCTGCTGTTAAGGGGGGGGGTTGGCGGCGGAATGTTGGGGGAGAGCCTAAATTCACCACACACACAATCGCACACACTGGAATTCGTCGCAGCAACACACACTCTGGCAACCCGACGTAAACGCACGTTTCTGTTACAAATTATTTGCCAAAATTTTGAAATTTCTGTTCACTTGTCCCGAGCACTGCGATAAGTTGCGACGCAATTGGTTTTTAGTTGCGTTAAATAATTTGTTTAGCTTGTTAGTTGAATTTCACAGAATTCAGAAACAACCAGAGACAACGCAAAACCAGACGACACCGCGATTACGAGGCGCAACAACAAATGGTGAGCGTGGAGAGAGCCACGATTGCCAGAGTTGCCAGGTCGGGAGCTTTTTCTTACGCCAAAAAAGCTTATCGTTGGTGTTGGAAAACGTTGAAATCAGCGCCAAGCAATAACACATGAGACTTATTTATTTAACTGATAACTAAATTACACATTATTTTCGTATTAATTAAAGCATGGGCAAGTTGGCCTTCAACGCATCGAATTCCGCGCGATCCAGAGCCTTTAAATTGGTGCCTGAGAAGGGGGATTTGAACTCGACGTCGCGATGTTTGTTCACCAGAATCTTTTGCTCCGAATATATCACATTGATTTGCTGATTGATTTGTTCCTGATCTGCAAACCCAGCTGATATATATGCATGTACATGTAAATAGATATGATCAATTACCTTTTTTGAGCAGCTCCATGGCTCGATCTCGCTTCATTTTGACCAACATGCTGCCTACGGTTATCCAAACTTTTGGCTCCTCGGATTTCTCTATCAGGCGCAGGGCTTCCCGGTTTTGCTGGCGCCGTTTGTCCATTACCGTTAACTCCTGCTTGTTGGCCAGGATCTTATCAGCCAGCTCCTCCGTCTTGGTTATTATCTCAATGCTTTTGCCCAAATCCGTTTGCGACATGTTTGGCAATTTGATTTTTGCTTGTGAAATAAGCTGAAATGCCGACAAAATGTAAACAAAACAAATTAAGGTGACCAGAGTAAACTAAATTTGGCAATATTTAGGCTCAATGTTGATTACTCTAACAGCTGTTGGCAACTTTTTGAATATGGTCACCTTTAAAACAGCTGTTAATGAGGAAAGTAAGAAAAAGCCCGCGAAATTCATACAAAGGGAATTTGTTCATGTGACTTATCCGGGAAAGTCCCTTTTTCTATTAATATTATTACATTTTGTTTTATTTTATACTCCTTTATATCCAATTTACTTAATAATAAACGATCTCAAATTTACATATGTAATTGAATTTAAAAATTTGTTTTTTTTGGCTGCCCTCAGCAAATTATCAACATTTTAATGCTTGTAATGAGTTAGATGATTGATCATCTCGTAGAGCCATTTGGGCTGATCGTGCGGAGCCATGTGACCGGCATTGCGCACCATTATCTCGACCAGGTGCCCGGCATGCTTCACATAGCCGGCCACCTCGTCATCGATGCGCCAGATCTCACGAGGCGCGATCTTGTATTTGGCTGCATCCTTGAACTTGAGTTTCTTCAAATAGTTGCGGGTCAAGGGATAGGCCACAATGATGTCCAATTGGCCGCTGTAGATGCACACGGTGTAGTCGTCGAGGAGCTCGGCTATCCAGGGCGCCACACTGTCCATGACATCCTGCTTCAGATGAATCTCCACCTTGTTCTCCTTGTCCAGATCGTGGAACGTCATGTTGCCCACATGAATGGCGCGACGTGTGGCGCCCGCCTGCAGAAAGTCACCCAGCTTGGCCTCCGAGCCATCCGGATGCGTGAGCAGATAGTTGTAATACCAGCTGTAGCCCGTCAGGTTGCTGAAGATGGAGCCGTTGGTCATGTCGCCGTTGATGAGCGAATCGAAGACATCGAAGGCGCAGTCCATGTCCCGCTTCTGGATGCACTCGGCGCCCTTCTTCTCCGCGTCGTGGAACTGGACCAGGCCGTTGTCATCGATCAGGCCCAGCTGATAGAGGTAGTCGCCGTACTTGAGCTGGTGCAGCGGATCGGACAGGCCGTTGCCAATGGCCACGCCCTTGAGCGGTATGTGGACACGCGCATCGATGGAATTCTGCACCTTGTGTATGTGATAGGCCAGGGCGGGCACATATTTGCCGGCATACGATTCGCCCGTGACCCAGAAGCCCGCGTTGCTGCTCCACTCGAACAGCTCGTACAGCTGCATCACAGCCTCGTGCAGGTTGCGGCCCACATCCTTCTCGTTGCGCGCATAGCCCTCATCGTGTTCGGTGAAGCTGAAGCCGGTGCCGACGGGATTGTCAATGTAGATCAGGTTGTGCGTCTTGCTCCAGGTGTAATTGCGCTTCTGCAGCTTGCCCTGCTTGTCCAGCTGGAGCGGACCGTTCTCTGTGAACAAGCCGAACAGCGAGGAGGCGCCGGGTCCGCCCTGCAGCCAGAGCACAACGGGCGCATAATCGGGATCCGTCTCGCTTGGGAAATACCAAAAGAACATATTCGAATTGTAGCCCTTGTCCACGGTCAGATAGCCCGAATAGCTCTCCACGCCATGAAACTGGGTGCCATTAACGCGCGCCAATTGACGCACATGCTCCCTGGGCAGCTTTTCATCGTGGATCAGCGGGGTTAGGAAGAGCGGCTGGCCCGGATCGACGCCGTCGTTAAAGTACGCAAAGCGCGGATACGGATTGATAAAGCTGCGCCTATGCGGCCGATCTGCGGCGGCGGCAACGGCAACAGCAGCTGCTGCGATAATTAACAGCACGCAATGAATTGCGCTTTTCATTGTTTCGAGTTTCGACTGTGCTTCAACTATGGAAAATCAGTTTTAATCAGCTGGCTGCGAGTGTCAACGCCCCACAACTTACCCGTTGCGAGATAAGCTAAGTTTGCACTTTTGCTGCTGCTCGGGGTGAAAATAAAAACTCGTCTGAGCCGGCAAAAATGCTGTAGAAAAAATCGCAAGTAACGATTCTTTTCGTAAGAGTTATGTGGTTCCGCAGAAGAACTAGTCGGTGAACTAATGAACTAGTTATCGAGCTCAGCGCTGTTATCGATAGCAAATCATCGTTTTAATTCATCGTTTTCAAACAGCTGTTCGTTTTTTAAAAAAATTGAGTTTAAAATTGCAGCTGAAATTTTTAAGCGAAATTTAAATGAAATTGCAGCTGAAAGAAATGAATAAAGAAGCACACACACACATGCACATTGTTGACACCTTTCAACCCACATAAATCACGCAGCAAATGTCCGTTAACTGAAGTGTTTTCAGCGTCAACAATGCCGCCCTCATTTACCGCTGTTTTGTGTGAGTCATGGGCAGCGACGCTTTCGTGGGAGCAGCGCTGCTTTCGCTGCCGCTGCTGCTGCTGCTTTGGCCCCAAAAGCGGCAACGAAAACATTCCAGTCCAGGCAGCTAAAAGTATTGGACGCACGCTCTCTCTAACTCTTAACAATTGTAAGCACAAATAAACCAAATTACCCGATTACGCATTTCTCACACCGACACCCGCCCCCTTTCGCCCACAAATAGAAAAAATGTTCGATTTCAATTTGGAATTTGCGCGTGGCGGCGCCTCGTTCACCAGCGAGCTGTTCCAGCTGCTGGCCGCCGGCGGGCTCCAGCAGAACATCGTCTTCTCGCCCTTCTCCATACAGGCGTGCCTGGCGCTGGCCTTTGCCGGCGCCCAGGGCGAGACGGCCGACGAGATAGCCAAGGGCTTGCACTTTGTGTCCAATTTCCCGCCGGAGGTGGCGCAAACCTTCCAGTTTGTGCTGCAGAAGTACAAGGGCAGCGAGCTGCTGAAGGTGGCCAACAAGCTGTACGTGCAGCAGGGCAAACAGCTCAAGGCCAGCTACGAGCAGACCATCAAGTCGGACTACAACTCCGAGGCGGAGTCCATTAACTTTGCACTCGGCGCTGCGGCTGCCCAATCGATCAACGGCTGGGTGAATGCCAAGACGGAGGGCAAGATCACCGAACTGGTCACGGCCGATAGCTTCGATGAGAACACGCGCCTGGTGCTCCTGAATGCCCTGCACTTCAAGGGCAGCTGGGCGCACAAGTTCGATGAATCGCGCACCGAAGAGGACGACTTCTGGATAGCCGAGGAGCAGAGCGTCAAGGTCAGCTACATGAATCAGAAGGCCAAGTTTGGCTATGGCTACTTCGAGGATCTGGGCTGCACCGCACTCGACATGCCCTACAAGGACTCCGATTTGTCCATGCTTGTGCTCCTGCCGCAGGAGCGCGAGGGCCTCAAGTCGCTGGCCGAGAAGCTAAAGAGCGTCAATCTCGTGGACCTGGCCGCCAAGCTGGCCGTCGAGGAGGTGCACGTCAAGTTCCCCAAGTTCAAGGTGGACTACTCCATCGAGCTGGCCGACAAGCTGCAGCAGGTGAGCGATCCCAGTTTTATTGACACGTCCCTAGTTTTTATAAACTCGCATATCAATGGAATTTTCTTTCAAAACTCAACTCTTATCTCGAGTTCACACTTTCATTACGGCAGCTTATCATGCTAATGTCTTAAAGATAATTTATAGGGTATTTATAGTTAGCTGGCGCATTTTGCGGTTCCTGCCTAAGATCATGTCTCGGGCATTATGTAAGACAGAACCGCGCTGCAGTCTAGCTTGACACATGCGCCTATCTAATCTTGAGTGTGCTGAGCGTGAGGTCATCAATAATGTATTTAATCATTGTTTATTTTTATAATATCGACATGTTTATTCATTATTCCGCCAGCTGGGCATCACGAAAATGTTCAACGAGGGCGCGGAATTCAACAATCTGCTGGAATCACCGGAGGGCGTTTTTGTCTCAAAGGTTGTGCACAAAGCCACCATCGAGGTTAACGAGGAGGGCACCGAGGCAGCCGCCGCCACCGGCATCATCATGATGACGCGCATGATGCTGATGCCGCTGCAGTTCCAGGCGGATCGCCCGTTTTTGTATGTCATCTGGAACAAGCGGAATATTGTGTTTGCGGGCGCTTTTGTCAATGCACCAAATGCTTAAAATCATGCGAAGCTCTTTAATTTATTATTTTGATATTGGTTTTTTCTTAAATAAAACGCAACGGCACACAAAATTGTTGAGCTTTTCGAATTAATCAACTATATTTAAGCTGTAGAGGGTCGATTGGCAAGTGCATTGGCAGCACTGGCCACGCGCCTAGCTTATTTCTCTTTTTTATATATTTAAGTTGTAAATTTGCAAGCAAAGGCACGTTAAATGTGAATATTTAAATTTCTTTTATATAGACTAAATTGTCATTTATATATGCGCTGGCAGCACTGGCTTCGCGCGCAGCCTTCTGCTTGCATTGCCTAACATTTACATCTAAAATGCGGCAACTAATTTTTCGACTAGCCTATTGTAATTTTCATACCGACTTTGTTTACAGGCAAGCGCACTTTAATAGGGGATATTTGCATTAGATTTAATATTTGATTATGTTTTACGTCGACTAAATTGTCATTTTCATGCGCGCTGGCAGCACTGCAAATGAGTGTGACCTCACTTTCGCGCGCAGCCAACTTCAAATGAGTGTGACCCCACTTTCGCGCGCAGCCAACTTCAAGCGAGCGCTCAGTTCATTGAACTAGTTCAACGCTGAACTACGCAGCTCGTATTAGTTTGTGCGAAAAGAAAACAAGCCAAGCACAAATATACATATATATATATATGTATGTATATATATAGACGATGCGGGCTGAACAATTAACAGTCATGTGGCAATAAGCAACATACTTCGCATCAGCTCAACAATTTAAGCAATGTCACTGCGTGCCCTAAGGAAGCGGGATACTCAATTCAGCCAGAGCTCTGTCAGCAGCGCGAAAGCAACGCTTTACAAGAAAGCCAACAACAACAACAACGGCGGCAGCAGCAGCAGCAGTAGCAACAACAACAGCCCAGCGACAACGTCAGCGAAACGCTCTTTGAGCACACGAAAGCTGTTGCGGCAGCGCCAGCTGCTGGGACGCGGCACACATTCCAATCCGGATCTGACGGAACTCCAAAGGACCAGCAGGCCTCAGCCGTTGCGCCGCAAATCGGAGAGCGATGCCCGCACAGTGAACCTGGCGGATCAAAAGTTTCGACGTCTGACCGCGGCCAACGCCAAGTCCGAGGTGTGCCTGCAGCGCATCAGTTCGCACAGCTACGAGCAGCCGCCGAGCAGCGGACAGCCGAACGCCATGCTGGGTGGTGCGCGCTCCCATCGGGATCTGAGCGTTGTGCAGCTGGACGGGGCGGGCCGTGCGCCGCGCCGCATGAGCGAGTGCAGCATGGGCTACAGCCAGAGCAGCGGCGGCGGCGGTGCCTATTCGCGACGCACCAGCTCCATGTTTGCCAGCCAGATGACGCTGTCGTCGGGCGGCGGCGCCGCAGCGCCCGTTGATCCCAATGCGCCGCTGCGCGTGCCCATCATTGGCTACGAGGTGATGGAGGAGCGTGCCCGCTTCACCGTCTATAAGCTACGCGTCGAGAATCCCGATACGAACGACTGCTGGCTGGTGATGCGACGGTACACGGACTTTGTCCGGCTCAATGGGAAGCTGAAGCAGGCCTTTCCGCAGATCAATCTGTTGCTGCCGCGCAAGAAGCTCTTTGGTGACAATTTCAATGCTGTCTTTCTGGACAATCGCGTCCAGGGTCTGCAGATGTTTGTCAACTCGATTCTGGCCAAGGATCAGCTGCGCAAGTGCAAGCTGGTGCGCGAGTTCTTTTGCCTCGACGAGCCGCCCTCCTACTCCGAGTCCATGGAGGAGTGTCGGGTGAGTGAGAGAGAGAGTGTGAGATGTATACTTAATGCTTAATATAACTAATGCGAATCCTCGCTTACAGGCAATCTTCGAGGCCCAGGAGGAGACCATAGCGCACTTGAAGCTGCAGATACAAACCAAAAACGATCTCATACTCAGCTTGCAGCAGAAGCTGCGCGAGGAGATGAGCGACAAGGAGCAGCTCACAGAGGAGCTAAAGTAAGCTAAAGCCAAGCTATATATATATATATGTAAATATGCCTTTATATATATATATATCGATGCAATCCACAGAAATCTCAACCTGGACTGCTCGCATTGCTCCTCGGCAAACGACAGCTTGGCGCTAAAATAGTTAGGAACAGGAAACAATCCATGTTCATCGTGTGCGTGTGTGTACAATATTATGCTGAGCATAACTCTATGCACTCGCACGGCATACATATATCTCCCAAGTGCATATCAGGCGATCCACAAGGCTCACTATATATACATCAAATATACATGAAAAGTGCTTTAGTATTCAGTTTGATATTAAGTCTAAAAGAACATACAAATATTTTTATATAAATATATATATATATGCGGATTTTTACGCGCTGAACATTAAACTTAGCAATTAGCACAATAAAATTTACAATAATAATATTTAATTAAATTAAACTAAAGTCTATATAACTATATTAACTGGCCCGGTTCCACAGATCACAGGCTCGTCATCGCCGGCGGCCGTGCATAGGCCTTGGGTATGAAGCCGTATTTGCGCGTCTTGGGCGCATATGCCCACAGCCAGCCGTCGACGGTTTGATTGTTTAGATCCGCGTAGATCCAGTCGCCGCGGCGCACGGACAGATCGTCGGGCGCCTGCGCCTTGTAGTCGTACAGCATGACCAGCTCCGTGCCATGGTAGCGCAAATCATCTGTGCCTATGCCCAGTTGTTGCTGCTGTTGTTGCTGCTGCTGCTGTTGCTGTTGTTGTTGTGCCTGTTGTCCCTGCTGCTGGAGCATGGTTTCCATGGCATTCAGGCCGCCACCCGTTAGATTCGCATGATGCTGCATGTTGCTTTCGTTTAGGGGCGCCGTGGTTGGCGTTGCCTTCTGCTGCTGCAGCACGCGCACACTGTCGGCGGGATAGATGAAGTTGGCTGGGACAAAGCCCTCCTGGCCATCGCTGCGCATTATCCAGAACCAGTCGGGATCCTCGCGGTTCAGCACGGTCACGAATTCGCCGCGCTCCACGGACAAATCGTTCTCGTCGCGTGCAATAAATGTGTAGAGCACAATGCAACGTCCCGACGGCTCCTTGATGAAGGGCGTGCACTCGGGCATGGCCACGTGCAGATTGCTCTCCAGATTGTTGGCTGCCGAAGCTGTGCCCACAGCGATCGCTTCATCGCACAGCACATCCAGTTTGTTGTCGACGCCAACGCCAACGCTCAGCAGTGGCTGGCTCTCCTCGTGCGGCTGCTCGGGGCACTGTTCCCGTGGCAGCTTCTTTTTGATGGCCAGCTCAGCTAGCTGTGTGTTGTAGGGCGCGCAGTAGGAGAAGGGTATGAAGCCCTCCTGACGTGAGTCCTGCCCAATAACATAGACCCAATCGTTTTCCCGATACAATATATTAACCAGCTGGCCGCGCTTCACCTCCAGCTCATCATCCACGCAGGGCGTAAAGTCGTGCAGCACAACCATTTTGGAATCGGGACTGCAAATGCAAGCATATATATATATATATATATATATATATATGTGTGTATTGTTATTTGAATCATCTACCTGAGTCCGTGCTCTTTCTCAATGCCCACACGCACCAGAGTCTCTATGCTGGAGGAGCCTGTAATGCGGCCCATGCCCACGGGCGCCAGATCCCGTTCGATGTTCGCATTTGTGGCTGTGGGAAAACAAGTTTGTTGTTTGAGTCTTTCATTTATAATTTTGCTGTTATTCGTCTGCGCATGCGTACCTTTCTTTTTATCGCGCCGCATGCGCACCGGACACAGAAAAGCCATTGCAATTGGTATACTTAATTTTCATTAACTTAAAACTATTTTAATTTAATAGAAAACAGATTTTCATAGATCCTGCTGTGCGCTCGCCCATTGGAAAATGCATTGCAGGTGCATGCGATTGTTTTGTCTATCGAGCCGAGCGTGCGTTTATCGAATGAGCGCGATTAATCGTTATCGAGCGACCGCCACAAAACAATTTGTGCGCCTAAAAATGTATTGCTTTGCTTTGCTTTAGTTTTTTGTTTGTGTGTTAATTATGTTGTTTTTGTTTATTCGTAGCAACGTTTGGCTGCGCCTTCAAGCGTGTAAGTAAACATTGGAATTCTGCATAACATTTATGCATGTATTGGCCTTAAAGAGCGCGCACCTTGAGGCAGGTTCAATGCACTTGTCCGTTAGTTAGTTAAAGAGTACGAAGACTTAATTGCCGTAATTTAAATTAATGTGCTCGTAGAAATGTGTTAATGTGTTTGTAGTACTTGTGCAATGTGTTTATTATTATTTGCTAAGTCTATACTAAAAGAGATCATAGTTAAATATTTATTGTATGGTAAAAATAGGTGCAACCTGGTTTGAGCTGTGCTGGTCACACTACTAATACCTGCCCATCCATCACTTTGCACAGGACACGCGCCTGATTTAGCAAAGTTTCAAGGTTGAATTAGAGTGCGTCATGCATATTATCCTTGCAACAGCAGCGACATCAACATCCTGTCAAAACGGGCAATGCACTATTTTGGTGCCAAGGATAAAGCTGTTTGCGTGCCATTTTCAATTATTGTTGCAGCCCCGCCTCCACCCCTCACCCCTGTTTGTGTGTGTGCAAGTGTGTGTGTGTGTGTGTGTGTGTGTGTGTGTGTGTGTGTGTGTGTGTGTGTGTGTGGGGCAAGCGAAAGTACAGCCGACTAACAAACTGACCTACACAGCAGCCCGTGCCTGAACCCAGTCCCCAGCTCGCAAGTTCGTTTTCATTGCCAAAAAAAAAAAAAAAGAGGAAAAGAAAAAAAAGTGGAAGAGGGAAACTGCGCATTACAATTGCTGCTGTTGCTGCTGCTGCGAGCATTATCCTCGTATCAGGCTCAACCAAATTGAGCTCTTTGTCTGCTGACTTTTGCTTACTACGCAGTTGATTTTTGCATCCCATGTTCCCAGCCATATATGTATGCATATGTAGCTACCTACTCCCATGCCCTATCCCAAGAGTTTTAGCTAAGAGCACGCGCTCTTCACCCAAAGAGCGGAGGGTAAATCGATGGAAAGGCGCCTGCGCAGTGTGCCACACGTAAGAACCATTCACTAAAACTGCACAATGAAGCCGAAGATGATGAAGATGCTCGACGCTGATGCTGCTCCTGCTTCTCCTGCTTCTCCTTCTGCTCCTCCTGCTGCTGCTGCTGCTTCTCCTTCCCGCTGCTGCTGCCCCTGCTGTGCCTTCTGCTGTGCCTTCTGCTGCTCCCTCTACTCCTGCTCCTTCCTGCTGTGGCTGTCTCTTTGTCCAAAAACATGAACATGCAACGCCGTCTGGGCAGCAGACAGAGGCTTAGGGCCAGCCACTGGCTGCCTAACTGGGTCAGTTATTTTTGGAGTCTCGCGTTTCTATTTGCGGCACCTGCCCCTCCCCCCCATGCCCAAAAAGTGTCCTGTCATTCGTCCTGGGCCAATTCAATTGCACTCGAGTGCTATTATAAAACTGTCAGTTCCGATTGTTTCAGTCCAGGAATTGTGAAATTAACTTCACATGCACGCCGGCCACGCCCCTTACAACATTTCACCAGAGCTCATGCGTAGGCGGAGGGCGGGGCGCTTGTAATTCTCGTAAATCGATTTGTTGAGCTTTCAATTTCATGAATGGCATTTCAATTTCCCCAAAAACAACGCAAAAGCCGAAAAGTTTCCAAATCGGAAAGTTGACGGACATGGACGGGAAAATAATTGTGAATGTGGCAAGTTTTTTGAAATATATGACCTTTATAGGCATGTCAAATTACGCAACATTTTTATATGCTAACTAGTTATTAAAGCATATTCCCCCAAGCATTCCTTATATAGACCATATTCTATATATATGAACATTTCCTGAAGAAGAATTGATAAAAATAGAATATAGAATATAGTTTACCTAAAATAGACCAAATACAAAGAACTGAAGATATCCTATATCATCAATATAGAAAAAAGAATTGCCAGTATAGGCCATATATATAGATCCCAAAATATCCTGGAACTAACAAATATAGTATTTACGATCCCCAAAATAGGCTATATACATAGAACAGAAAATATCCTCAAACTAATAAATATAGTGTAAAAAAACTCTAACATAGACCAAATTTTTTTACTCAAAATAATCCTTGTATAAAATTAATTGGCTCAAATTTCTCAAAAAATAATAATAAATCTTAGATAGTTTAGAATATAGGATGCCTAAAGTGGACTATATATGTAAATCTGAAAATATGTTAATGAGAAAAATTGGTTAAGGAAAAAAGATAAAAGATTTAGTGATGAATATTTTTGAGCTAAGACTTTATCAAAGATTTTATACGATATATGCATAAAGTAATTCTTATAAAGAAATAGAATAGGTATAATATTATAATAGGATATAGATCATAAACATAGAACAGAAAATATCCTGGCATGGTAAAAATATATATAAAATAAACATATTAAAGAAATTAGGCAAACATTTTCTTAAAAAAAGGAGATAAAATCTGAAATAATGAATATCCTAGAGCCAAAACTTTATCAAAGTTTTTATACGAATTATGTTTTGATAAAAAGGAGTTATATAAGTTTTCAGGCCCTTCCACTTAGCTGTTGCGTGCTCCTAAATGTTTATTCCGTATTATCTACATTAATTTCATTTGGGGTTTCGCAAAGCATATTTGAATAGATCGCACGATTTGTTTTCAGATGCAATTTGGCTGGGTTTTGGTTTAGATTTGTGCAACAGGCGAAATTTTACGAGCGTTTCTAAAAATGCACCAAGCCATAAACAACAAAAAGAAAAAGAAGAAAATCAAAATAAATACGAGAATGCGGCAAATGCGAGAAAAATGGCAAAATAAATAATGTAAAAATGTTGCAGAAAAAAAAAAAAAACAAAACTTGGTCGAATGCCAAAAATGATCGACGCAAGCAGATTTTCAAAATATGGCTGCCATATATACATGCCATATATACATGCCATATATACATGCCATATATACATGCCATATAAATGCGAATATTGTAAAATATAATTGGCAAAGGGTATATAATCGGATATCTAGAGGTCTGGCTGATTGCATAAGCGCCTTGTGGCACATAACCGTGCCACATGCCACGCACACAGGTTCTTTAAGTCGCAAAAAACAGACGAGCCGGCGCGGGGCGGTCGCGGGAGAGGGGGGGGGGGGCATTGCCTGTGCATACAAAGCAATTCAAGGACACGTTCATGTTCAATTGCCAGGCATTTAGCAGGCATTTAATGCGGCAGGCACACACAGAGAGATCAGGCAGCATGATGTCACAGGGCAAACCGTGGCGTATATGTGATATTTCAGCATGCCCCCAAATGCATCATGCAGCAGCCGCTTTAAAATGCAGCCACGTCCTTGCCGCGCATTTCGTGGCGACTGCTTCAGCTCCTGCTCCTGCTCCTGCTCCTGTTTATGCTGCACACTCGCGCTTTCTCTGTCGCGCTCGCACTCTCCTAGAGAGCACACACGTCGAACGCCACTTGGGGCACGTGCGCCAACGTGCAGCTCGCCGGAATCGGAGGCGGACTCGGAGGCGGAATCGGAGGCGGACTCGGCCGCTGCCTCGGTCGCGGTCTCGGCCCACGTTCTCCGGCGCTCGGTGCTCAGTTGATGTTGGTTTCTCGTGCTGTGTGGTTCGCATTTTGGCATAGAGTTCGTTTATTCCGTGTTTCAAACTGTGGAAACTCAATTGTTTTAAATTAGGTAAAAATCTCATCATGATTTTATTAGCTGCATTTACAACGCTCCACCCCCCCTCCCCCGCCACCCCCTTTCCTATCCACGCTGGCTATACCAGATACGTAGGCGCCATTAAAGATGTTAAAGTCCATTTGCTGCTTACATAAAACTTGTACAGGTGCCTTCCAGGTGTACAAACGACTCGGTATAGAAAGTATTTGACCCGTTCTTGGCGCCACTTCCGGTCTAACTACATCTCAACATCTGTATATATGTATATATATATATATCTTTATTTATTTACATTTGTATCTTATTTATTTGCATATTTCGCTTTTGTTTTCACGCCGGACGCCATCAAAATTTTGCCCCCAAAACGATTTATTTCGGCCTGTCTGCGGCGTCAAAGTCAAAGGCCGTTTTTTATGTGTGTGTATATCTGCACATATATCCATATATATATATATATATATATATCCATATATATACGGCTCTTGTCTTGTATAAATACTCATCTTTATTTGTTTTGATTATGAATATGTGTTTTAATGAAAGTCGCGCATTGTTGACACGCGAAATGTCCATTTGAGCTAATATAATGAAGCATCTATTTGCAACCAGCCAATTAGTGTTCGTATACCCTGTGTGTCCTGCTTAGCTAGGGTATATTGATACAGTAGATGATGTAGACGAAGAAAAGTACCCTGTATAAGAATTATATGTGAAATATGAGATAAATTATATGATCATCATCCATAATATACTTTATATTCATCTAATTTATTTCATATATCTCATATTATTCGTATTATACAGGGTGTTTTTCCTGTTTATCAGTCTAGGCTAAATACTAAATTGTTCTTGATCTTGTTTAAGTTTATATTATAAACAAAGTTGTTAAGTAAATTTATGTTTAGTTATTTATTATAAATATAACAGTTCGCCTTACAATTCATTCTACGCACAATACAGGGTGCCTTCTAGTCTATAATTTATAGACAATATCCTACTTGCCTGGCAAATGTTGCCAACTTTTTCAAAGGCCACTTGATACTCAAGGTCTTATTAGATGAGATCATTGGAAATGTCTTCCAGACGCTTCCATTTAGACACGTGAGAATAGGCATGACATATGCATGATTTGTAAGTCGCAATTTCTTCATTTTACGGTTTTTGTTTGTTTTTCCGTTTTTCGATTTCTCGCCTGATGTAACTTTGTTTATCAATTGACCAAATGCACTTTTCGAAAGAAACAAAATCATATTCCAATATACCATATGCATATTTATATAGTATTGTCTGGAAACAATTGGCTACTCAATTGAAAAATTGAAAAACAAATCACAGATGCAGATGCAGATGCAGATTTACAGATTTGCAATTGGATTTTCTCGTAGTCTTGTCGCGGGCGTCAGTTGGTCAATTTTCAAGCTCATTTTCTATTTTCCATTTATATGCATAACTAAGTATGTGTGTGTGTGTGTGTGTGTGTTGCTTGTTTGTTTGTGTGCATATCAATGTGCATGTACTTTGCTCGGTGGCTGCAGAATTCTAGAACATTCCGGCTGTGTACATTATTAAATAAGAACTTGACAAACGCAATTGAATTGCGCTCTTTGTTGCCCTTTTGGCTGCTGTCCTGCAACGTTTCATCAGCTGGCTGCAAATTAAATGTGATTGAATATAATTGCTGCATTTGATTGTGCAATCCGTATTGAGGGCAGGGTGATTTATAGTTTTTATAATTACTTTTTACTTTTTTACATTTGAACCGCCTATTCATAATTGAAATCAACAAATTTCAACTCTCTCCCTCTCCCACTCTCTCTCCTTCTCTTATTCATGCGTCTTACTCACTGCGGCTTGCTTGCTCTCTTTGCAGCTATGGATATGAACAAGCGAATTGTCAACATGGATTCAATTAATAATAAAAATGAACGCATAATAATGCAAAAGCATTAGAAAACCAAATAAGCATAAAGAGTGCATTAAAATAGTAAGAATAAACCGACAAGCCATAAGCAAAACTAAAAGGCACAATCAACTCTTCGTTAAAATAAATAACTCTTCGCAATTGTCAAATCAAACAAAAGAGAGCGACGAGAAGAGAGCGCGCGAGCGCACTTTGCTTTTGTTTACACGCCCATTTGTGCGTTCGAGTAGCAATTGCGACTATAACTAAATTACGAAAGCAAATATTTACACAGACTTGGCAACAAATCAATTAAGTAATTAATTAAACAAATTTCAGCAGCAGCGTTAAAACAACTATTCAAGCGGCCTGCATCGCCGCAAATTCCAACAAAGTTAAAGAGTTTGCGCAAATGTAAAGAGAGCGCAGGCAATTGCTATTGCACTGAGAGGGCGCAAATACACACATAAAGAAGGCAAACTGGCTGGTCGAAAATACACACCGCACACACACACACACACACGAGCATAGATTCGTCAACAAATTTCGTTGACTGCTCCAAAGTCTCGTGCTTGCGCTCTGTTGGCGCTGTGCCGCTGCCTTCCAGATAGAAATTGAGTCTCTCGCGTGACACAACGTGCGTCCAAACGAGCGGAAAGTTTTCCTCAGTGTGCGTGACTGTTTGAAGTTTGCTCTGTTTTTCTTTCTTTGCTTTTTGTTGCTCATTCGCTTGAGCAGCATCAGCAGCAGCAGCAGCAGCAGTAATCGCCGCCCCCCACCGAAGCGGTAGTCGGTCATTGAAAGCCAAATTTTGCATGTGCGAAAATTTGCAATGCAAAACTATTTCGTCTAACCGTCAAAGTCAAAAGCAAATCAACACAAAAGTTTAAGAAAAAAACGTGCGCAATAAATAAACAGTGAATTTTAAAATAAAAACAACAAATTATAAAAAAACGCTAACAGCCAAGCGAGTGTACAATATCGATTTTTTTGAGCAGCAACGCGCGTCGATGACCTCGACGACAACGACAGCTACAACGGTATAAAAGCAAAAGCTGCGCGACGCTAACGCTTTTGCCCAAATCCAATTGAGCCACGTTTTACATAATTGCCCAAGCGCATAAAGCGACGAGCGCAACAAAAACAAAAACCAAACTAGCTAAAGCACAAATTATAACGGCGTCCGCAAACCGAGTGCAAGTGGAAAAACATTTTGCGGCTGGCAGAAGAAGGCGAAAAAGTAGCACAACACTTCCAGAGAGCGGCCCAAGCAGCTGCAGTCGAAAATCACAGAGACACATGCTTAGATATCGGCTCGTCTCCACACACTTCCTAAAGCAGCCGTAGTCAGCCCACAGGCAACGCCAGTGGCAGAGCGAGAGGGAGAGCTACAGCGAACGAGTGTGAGAGCGAGTGAGCCAGCGTGCAGCAACAACTGCAGCCACAGAAACATAGCAAGAGCGAGAGAGGAACTGAGTGACTGAGACTGAGCGCGACGTCACTGGAAAGGCCGATCGCAGGATACGAATACGAGGCGTCGCCATACAAAAAGTACGTCAGGTGCGCCGGCTGTGCTCATTCACGTGCCGAACGTTGCAGTGCGTGGAGCCTGTGCCCGGATTAAGTGAACGCCGTTAAGCGATAAAACAAAAAAAAAAAAACGGTACCCACACAACATTGAATTGGGGATCTTCGGTTAATTGATTAGCAACAACAAGCTTGAACCGCAACAGTTGCAGCAGCTTGCAGCAGAGGCGGCATTGAAATTTGCATCTAACGGGCAATATAATTCAGTCACAACGTATTCGCTAGGAGTTCTACGCCTACTCGGTTTGAGCTGTTTTAATTTAGATAGCGAAAATGTGCAGAGATCGCGATATGAGTTTGTCATAGATCAGCGCAATCGTCAGTACAAGGTTAAGAAAAAAATTAAGCTGATGCTAAACTGAACTGAATGTCAACGGCCTGTCAAAGAGCGAGACAGAGACAGCGAGAGAGCGCGCCTTGGACCAATCAAAAACTGCAACAACAGCAACTGCAACAACAACAACAACAACCAGGACGTCTACTCACGATCCAAGCTAAAATACCAAAGTTAACAATTTAAGCCTAAACATCAGCCATTTAGCTAATTCAATCAATCGATCAATCGATCAGTCAATCAATCAATAATAACACCAAGCACAAGGATCAACAATTTGCATGTGTGTGCGTGTGTGTGCTCGCCGGAGTGAAAACGCGTGAAATGTGACTCATTTTTACCCCCCACCCCCCCCAACAACAACTATTGACAATTGCCTCTCGCGCAGAACAGAGGCCAAGTGGAAGTTTATCGATTCTCGGAGTGCGTTTAAATAACATACATATATATTATTCTGATTATAACTGTTATTACTATTACTATTACTATTACTATTACTTTTATTGTTCGTGCTTTGTGTTAACTCTGAAAACGTCGTGCAGCTGGCGAACGTACGTGGAAAAATCAGCAAAATTGAAGACTTTGCGAGAAATCTTTGGAAGTCCGTTAAGGCTTGCGTTGTAAGTACAGCTATTTACCGTAAATACTTAAATCTAACTGTCATTTCTGATAGGTTAAGTCTGCGTGAAATCAAGATTTGGTAATTTTCCACGCGTTTCGTAGCCCTCATGGAATTTTCCCGAACCACTTTTGTATGCTCACGCACTTTAGAAAGGGCAGCTACTGTGTTAAAGGCTGGCTTTTGAGTATTTTTGATCTTTAATCTGTTTCTCATTCAGAGTGCTTGACTTAGCCAGGCTTTAACCGGCTTTACAGCATTTACAGATACACTTTAAACCTTTTTTGTTATGGTAATTAAACTGACTTTTTAGCAAGGGCTTTTCAGGGCTTTATTTAGCACTAGATTGCTAGAGTGTTCGCTCGCAATTGAGTCTCAAATTAAGTCTCAAATTTAACAGAGCGGCAAGAAGTATTTATTTGAATTTTTTTGAGCCAGCAAACTAAATAATCGACAAAAACTATACATATTGGGTTATATATTTTTTGTCAAATTTCATAAATATAATTTGGTAATTTCAGAAAGTTATTTTCCACTCAAATCTAAAATATATTAAACTATATATCGCTAAAAATTATATATTAAATATTGAACGAACTTCAAAGAGAGGGCCTCACGTAATTCTGCATAAATCTAATCAAGAATTCACCTCTCATCATATCTTAAGTTTAAAGTTCTTTTATTAAATCACTTAAGAGGTCTAGAGCTGAAGTTCCACTCTCTCTCCCCTCTCTCTCTCCCCCTCTCTCTCTCCCCTCTCTCCCTCTTGGACTCTTTATCTGCCGTCTGGCGGCTGTTAACTTAATTTACTAAGTTGACGTCCGTCTGTCACAATTATTGATAATCCATTTCACACATTTGTTCTGATTGTTGCTAATCGTGTTGGATTTCATTTATGATATTGTTATAAAGAAATTCACACCTTTTGCATTCGTAAGCGGAGCGTTGCCAGGCACAAAAAAAAAAAAAAAAAAGCAACTTCATAGGAACCGATTATATGGGCGATGTGCGGGACCAAGCGCAGTTGTTGTTGATAAACAACACTTGGACTTTGCCAGCACTAGTATATATTTTGGCCAAGCATGATTGATATCCAATTTGTTCACAGTCTGGCAGAGCCAAAACACAAACCCAAACACAACATACTATTATTAACTAGATAATGGCGTCGAGTCTTGTTTGTCTGTGACAATGCGGCCATCATATCTTTCTAATGTACTCGCGTTTTTCCAACTGATTTTTCCATAATATTTCCATTGAATCGATTACTTTCTGTTGTGCTTTTTATTTTAATGTTGATTTTCTCTTTGTTTACCCTTGAGTCATCATTGCGAAGACTGCGGCTAGTACAAACTAGTACAGTGTTAACTCCTACAAGTGCACAGCTCGATTACAAAGGGGCGAATATTTACTTTACTCACTTTGACATATTATTTACTATTTACTAAAAACAACTTTGCTTTAGACATATAAAATATCTTTTACAAACTGTTCACTCACCACAGACTTCACTGTATTGTCGCGCTGTCTCGCTCGCGCTCAGCTGTCTCTTTTCCGGTTCTGTGCATGGAAAATTATATGCCATAATTTGGACGATTGCTTCTTTGGTTATAAATTTTCCATTTGGGTAATGCGACTGTCCCAATATTTGTTTGTTGTTTCAACCTGTTCTCACTTTTATTGCTGCTGTTGTTGTTGTCGTTGTCGTTGTCGTGGGGTTACAAACTGTTGCGTGCTTTTAGGCACGCCTTGGCCCCCGTCCACCCACCTCCGCTCTACCCATATAATTTATTTACTGGCAAGCAGTCTTCACGTCACAGTCCATGACGTGCAATCCACATTATTTGTGCCTGTTAACCCAAAAAATTACAAGCTCTGCACGTTCTATATTAGACAGGTCAATAAGACGTTTGCCTATAATCAAAATATGTACAAAGAAGAGGTAGTTTGTGCCCAGAACTGTATAACAAACACAGTAGGAGGGAGACAGACAGAAAGGCGGAGAGGGAAAGAGAGAGTAAGGGAGAGAGAGTGAAGAATATAATGTAAAAGAGTTAGATGAGCTTGATTAAAGCATGATTCGTGCAATCCTTACTTACATTCATGAGAATTGCATAGAAAGGCTGTTAAATTGTTGTTTTTCTTTTGTAATACGCAAATCATCTGTTCTATGTATCTGTGTACACAGATACAGATACAGATCAAGATACAAATACATATATATATGTATACTTATATATATTAACGGGCAATACGCTTAGGGCTCTAATTCGGTGGTGTCAACTTGTAATTTGGCCCAGAAATACATTTCGCATTCACACGGCTGTTGAGCTCAATTAACAAACCGATCCAACAAGAAAATGTGTGAATTTTTCTATAATTAGATAACACACAGAGTTCACATGTGTAAAAATATATTACGTTGTTTATTTCGCAAGCGATTTAAAATGAACAAAAAAGTCGAACTTATTTTTAGCGATATGGTGTGAAGAAATCTGAAATTTGTTTAATAATGAAGAACACGGGCACGGCAATTAGAAGAAACAAAAAACGTTTATGAGCAATACCCTAGAGCAAATTTTAAACATGGAATGTTTAAATAATTATGTATATTATTTCATTGAGTATTTTAGATTTATTTTTCTTTTAACTTAAGATCAAACTGAAGATCTTTCGAAGTCTAAGGGCTTAAACATGAGAATTTGTATTGAATTGTGGGCTTATTTATTTATTTGCTAAAAGAAACTTCTCTAAAGTTCGACTTCTTGATCGAATATCTTTTCTCGATTCCATTGACTTGAGCATAGTTTAGTTTCTTTTAAGTTCTCAAATGGCTTACAGGGCATCTTCCAGTCGTAGCCTATGCTTTAAAACATGCTCATTTGTTTTCATAAACAGCATTTAGCATCTTTTAAAATGAGATATTGCTTCGAGAGCAATCCCTCTCTGCCCTCCCTCTCTGCCTCTCTGCCCCGCCCTCTCGCATCTCGACAATCTACAACCTCGATTATTTTAATATCTCGTGTTGGCAGCGTGATTATGCGAAGAAAAAAAAAATAAAACACTAAGCGGCATTCATTAACAATTGTTTCTGAGTTGGTCACGAGGCCACGCGTCTGGTTTTCGGCATGTGGCACGTTGATGGATCCGACTCCAGCTAGTACCCAGCACCCCGGAGGCACACAGTCCACAGTACCAGTCCGGCAGTTGGCACGTGGTGACAGTTGGTAACAGCAACGGCGAGTTCCGAAAACAAAAATTTATGCATTTGACAAATGAAATGGAATGCAAAAAATCTATTTTAAGTGCCTTAAATTGAGAAACCTGTTCGCCTTCAATGGGGCACACACATAAATCAAGGCGAATATATACTATGTGACGTTCTTTGCGAATCTGTTCGTTTTATTGTTGTTAATACTTTATCAACGCTTGGCAAAGTTCACGAAACTGGAAAGAAAAGAAATTTATACAAGCCGCCTGCTCCGCTTTCAATTGAACTTGATTGATTTTAACGAAATGCGAGCAAAAATACGACATATTCCATATTAATTGAGAGACAGCACAAATCATCAATGAAATGCAACCGCTGATTGCGTCACGTGCTGCCAATTATTTAAAAAAAGAAGAAAAGAAGAAAATAATAACAATAATAACAATAAAAGGCAATCGCATAGAGTAGGCGTAATCACAATCGTCAACGTACTTTGCCCCATTTCAATTCCCAGCTGCCGCTTCTCAATTCTCAATACCCATTAGCCGTTTCCCTGCTCTTGGTTGGCTTTCGTTTGTATACCCTGAACCCATTAAAAACGAGTAAAAGGGGTATAATGTTTTTGTGCAAAATGTAAACAGGCAGAAGGAAGCATCTCCGACCCCATAAAGTATTATATATTCTTGATCAGCATCAATAGCCGAGTCGATCTAGCCATATCCGTCTGTCTGTCTGTCCGTCCGTCCGTCCGTCTGTCCGTCTGTATGTATGAACGCAAGGATCTCAGAACCTATAAGGGCTAGAGACTTGCAATTTCAGCTGTAGATGCTTCTAGTGCCTACGCAGATCGAATTTGTTTCCGATAATCGATAACTTACCCCGTTTCCAAGTAATCGATAAAAATTGATATCGACATCCTGTTTTTTGAGCAATTTTGGTAAATAATAGGAGCTAGAGTCACCAAACTAGACATGTGGCTCCTAGAATAGTATATATATCGGCATTTGGTGTTGGAAGAAGAGGGAAGAGGGTATCCCATAGTCGGGAGCTCCCGACTAGAACCTCTTACTTGTTCCATTTGCTCTTCATGCATATTAAATATTCTGTTGTGATTCCTGCACATTTGTTTGTCACCGCATTAATTTGTGCTCTGATTTATGAGCTCAATGGGGGCTTTGTATTCCTTGTGATCGCTAAGCCTTTGTCTACTTACAAAGAAGGCCTCTATATCTTCCATTATTTGAAGATATTGTCTCATCTCTCCTGTGGAAAGACTAAAATGTAGTAAACTATTTATATTAAATAACAAGCCTAATAAGAGTATGGTTCATTATATTTCGTGCTCTTCACTTAACTTTCTTTTCCATTTATCGCGTCCTTTGGGCAAAGCTTTTGCCATTTATAGAACTGTCCTGAACTTATATGCTTCTTTAGACGTTTCATTTACTTTTATAGGGCATACGCAGTTCGTTGTGCTCATAAATTTCACACAAATTTTGTCTAATTTGCCTGCCCATAAACATTATTAATTAAAATTTTGTGTATTTCGCATTTGCATTTTATGTTTTGCCTGGTTTTATTCCGCTGACATTTGCAGACAAACACGAACACACACCTCGCCCACACACACACTCAGACACACACACAAACATGACGTCAACAACAGCTCTTCATTGTTTCTCGGTTGTCTTTACTCAGTTGTATTGCACAATTCTCGGCGGCGGCCGCACGTGACTCACATTAAACGCATTTTGTGGCAAGAGCTGAAGTGAGTCTAGATCTAATGAGAGAGTAAAGTTTGGTAATTGGTTTGTTTAGTCGATGGTTGCTAAATTGATTGATGCCTCACGATTGTGGGCCTTGATAAAGCAAAAAGCCAAATGGAAATGTACCAAAAATAGCAAGAAATAAATATAGAAATCCCATAGAAATGTACAATCAATATCTGACTATTTCCAGTATTGACAGCCTGTTCAGTATTGCGGCTGCTCTTCCATCAAAAAAGAAAGCCATATAAGGCCTAACGAATCTCAGATGTTATCGAACTGATGTATGGCCGGGCGTTTAATTATTTCTGTCTGGCACATTAATTAGGCGCTGTCACGATCGATACGTAGGGATAATGTAACGCTGCGCTTTGAGTACTTCGAATACTCGTACATCTACGTAAAGTACTCATAGATATACTGAGCTATTGACAAACGCTTAAGAATTGCGGTGTGGCACATTAATTAGCCACTGTCAGCGGGCGCAAAAATCACCAAATAAACTTCGAGTACTCACAATACACATACGTATACGTTAAGTACTCATACAGATGCATATGACTACTCACAATACGCATACACATAAATTCGTACATTCATTGATATGCTCAAATATATTGATGCCTTGGCACGCGTTTAGTTGCCGCCAAAACCAATAAGAACACTCAAAATATACATACTCAAGTACTCGACATACTCACACCTTCACTCAAAAGTACTCCAACCGAAGAATGCAACATTGAATATGATTTCCCCGATGCCATTTAGCGTTTAAGCCGTTTAACACGCAATTGTTGACTACAATTGTTAATACAATTACCCAAACGATAAAGAGCGTTTAGCCCGGAACTGATCTGGGCCGGCAAAGAGAGCTGCTGCGATTACCGGCAAGTGCTGTAATCACCTGTCACCGGTTTGAGCCGGTCTAGACTGGCGTTAGGCAGTCTGGTCCGGCGTTTAACTGCTTTGGCTGTTGTTGCCTTTGGCCCGGTGAATCTTATCAACAAATGCGCTGAGCAAGGTGAAAAAAAAGACGAATTTTCAATATTTGCACGCCATGAAAATGAGTGAAAAATGGGTGTAATGATTTTCTTGGAATTTATGTCACAGGCAGCAGGAGAAG
This sequence comes from Drosophila littoralis, assembly GCA_018903485.1. Classification (NCBI taxonomy): domain Eukaryota; kingdom Metazoa; phylum Arthropoda; class Insecta; order Diptera; family Drosophilidae; genus Drosophila; species Drosophila littoralis. The sequence continues at coordinate 3,250,680 of JAEIGF010000124.1, read as the reverse complement.
GACTCCAAGTATTATATCAATTCTTTGCACGATCCCAGTTGGAGAGTGCAAATTGTCGATGGGGCTGTTTATGCTCATCTGGAAAAGATTCCAGGTCTGGGAACTCTCAACGCAAGGAGTCTTATTTGTGGTAATGAATAAGATCCTTGAGCACTGAGCTCTTGGGACCCAGATTCTTTTTCATGACATTGTTAATCAAGTCAGGACACGGATTCTCCAAGCAGCATATGTTCCTGGAGGTCAGGGTTATGCATTTGCAGTGCACAGATGCAGAATCTCCTTCATGGGGGGGATTCTCAATATCCTAAGGAACAATTTATCTGATCGATCTTTTTACTTTGAGCAGCGCCGACTTACTGCTCAAAAATAGCCGCGCGAATCAAGTTTATATCAAATCATCGATAGCTCACCTCGAAATCGATGAGTATCGATTTGCATATTGAGTTTTTTAACCTTTGTTGACAACTTGAAGGACTTAGAGATATAAAATTTGGTATGTGGACTGTTCTATAGTGCATTTAGATGTGCAGTATGTTTTTTTCTTTTGGCTATATGCATAAAAGTTAGTTCAAATCTTTTGAAGAGGCTAGCTGCGTTCGGGGTAGCTGGAATATGTTGTATGACTATTTGTACATAAAAAATAATATATATGTATATATATAAGATATAGAAGTTAGCTATTTTCAGGGTATCTGTGAGTCGCGTACTCCCGACAAAAGCACTCTTACTCTTGTTATTTTCTTTTTTGTTGCGATTATGACGTTGAATTTACACGGATTTGTTAAAATGCGCACATCGCGTATACGCCGCTTGTTACCATTTTAGCAGTACACTGCGAGTAACTGTTGCCGAGCGTGTGCATTTGTGTGTGTGTGTGTGTGTGTGTGTGTGTGTGTGTGTGTGTGTGTGTGTGTGTGTGTGTGTGTGTGTGTGTGTGTGTGTGTGTGTGTGTGTGTGTGTGTGTGTGTGTGTGTGTGTGTGTGTGTGTGTGTGTGTGTGTGTGTGTGTGTGATGCTGTTGCCGTGCACGTAGTAAGCCAAAAGCCCATGACTTTGTTTTCGCGCCCGGAGATGCGAGGTAAACAATTTGATTAAAGCGCGTGTCCGGGCCACTGAGATTGTTGTTTTTGTTATTGTTGGTATTGTTGCTGTTGTTGTTTTTGGTTATTGTTGTAATGTAACTCTGTTGTTGTATATAACCCTGTCAAAGTTCAATAACATTGCCATACCAAGTTCTTACAACAGAATAATGCCATACAATGGCCCAGAATTCGCTAGAAATTTGTAATTGGATACACAAGAATTTCACATTTGTCGATATTATGTGAAATTTGTGCAAAACGCTTTTGCCGCATTACATGTGTAAACAATTGGCCATTTTGTAAGCCAGCCAATATATAAACAAACACACAACACCTTTAAGCAGGGCATGACGCATGCTTTTTTTGGGCTCTTATCGAAATTGTGCAACACATTTTTATACCCTGAACTAAAAGGGTAAAAAGGGTATATTGTATTTGAGCAAAAGGTAAATGTATGTAACAGGCAGAAGGAAGCATCTCCGAACCCATAAAGTATATATATTCTTGATCGGCATCAATAGCCGAGTCTATCTAGCCATATCCGTCTGTCTGTCTGTCCGTCCGTCCGTCCGTCCGTCCGTCCGTCCGTCCGTCTGTCCGTATGTATGAACGCAAGGATCTCAGAACCTATACGAGCTAGAGTCTCGAAATTTTAGCTAATTTCGATAATCGATAACTTACCCCGTTTCCAAGTAATCGATAAATATCGATATCGACATCCTTATTTTTGAGCAATTTTGGTAAATAATAAGAGCTAGAGTCACCAAACTTGACATGTAGCTTCTAGAATAGTATATATATCGGCACTTGGTGTTGCAAGAAGGGGATTCAGGGTATCCCCTAGTCGGGAGCTCCCGGCTAGAACCTCTTACTTGTTGTATTCTGCATTTATTGATTGCTCGGCTACCAGTTTATCATTTTTTTTTATCACTATTTGGCTGCTGCTTATCAGCTGCTGAACTGAAACACAACTCTTTTTGCTGTTTATCATAGTAAAAACCAAAGTTGGGGTTTTTTTTTGCGTCATGAGCTTGCAACATTTTATCAATTATGTTAATTACTAATTGCTGAAATGCATTTTGTTGAACTTGCAATTGATATTTGAAGCGTAATCTTGTCGTGTTTTGTTGTTTCTTCTTCGTCTTTTTGTTTGCGTCTGTCTTTTTGTGAGTCATCAACAGCTGCCACAATTGGCGGCATAAACAGTCGTTAAGTCAGCGAATCTCTCTTCTTCTAACATAAACAAGTGGTCAATGCAATGAAATACTCACAAAACGAATTTATAAGTCAATTTATAACCATACTAGGGCGTGTTTTTATAACTAGATCCGGGTCTGTAAAACATGAAAACAACACACATCCAGATTTATTAGTTTTTTATTCAGAATTCCAGTCAAATGTTGATTTAAATTCATTTTAACTTGATTTAAATTCCTTTTATTTTAGGTAATTTGTCATAGAAAAAAACTTGATTACAGTCAAATGGTTATTTAAATTGATTTAATGTCTTTTTAAAAGGTTTCATGACCTTAAAAAAAGTTTAGTTTATTAATTTAATATAAGTTAGCTTGGAATTAATTTTTTAATTTGTTTAGGATTGAAAAATCCATGTGTCTATTGCCGATGCGGTTTTATAGATTCTATTTTCAAAGGCATTTAAAATGAGAAAACAATGAAATAATTTTTGCTTTTAATATGCTTATAATTATCTAAGAATATTCAATACAAGGCCTTTAAGGTGTTTAATAAGTTGAAACCATTTTCCGGGCAGTTCAAATAGCTGAAAATTCGTTTTATGTTGATTTTTAATTAAATTGATATTTTTTTTAAGAGTTATAATATTTAAAAAACTGAAACATTAACGAATTGTTCTTGTATTGTCCTGGCGCAGCCAACTTAATTAGCAACTGTTATTAGCTCTGGCGCAGCCAACTTAATGCTCCACAGTTATTAATTAGTGTTGCCAGACAGTTTAATTAGCAGCTATTTGTTTATGAATTTCGCTAAAAATCAACTTCGATTTAGTTGTTGAAATTGCAATATATATAAATATATATAATTCTATTTGCATTGCTGTCATATTGCTGCACATTCATTTTGCGCTGTCAACGCTGCAAAGTCCCTTAAAGAAAAGCCCCCATTTCCGTTATGTCTTCAATTTGGGTCCAATTAATTTGATAAGCATTAATGCGGGGCTTCCAGAAGCTAGCCCCACGGCACATTGTAAGGCTTTGCACGCGCCTTCATTAATGGACTGGGGTGTCCTTTCTGTCTACACAATTGGGGCGGGCACAACTGCCGGCGATCACGTCGTCCACATACCTCTACCCCTTCCCCTGCAGTGGCCCATGCCTCGATTGACGTCAGCGGCGCGTGGGCTTTAATTGTCATTCGTTGAGATTCTTATTCTGTTGTTGTTGTTGTTGTTGTTCTGATTGTTGTTGTTGCGACTGCCTCTCTGTGCTGCCCGTTGTCTGTTGCCGCTGCCGTTGCTCTTGGAGTAGGCACAACAAATAATTGAGTGTGTAACCCATAAGCAGGTTGATTGACACAGTTCTGCTTTGTACAATGGACAGCTGCGGCTGCTGCCTCAGTAATAATTAGCTAATTGCACAGCTAGTTGCCTTAGTTTTGGCTGTGTGACCTTTGCGGCTGTGACATTGCACTTGAATGTTTGTTGTTGCGGAAGTTGATGTTCAAGTGTTTATTTTGTGCGCCGTTTGCATATCGAATGTTGTTTTTAAGCCCAAATCGAATGTGTGTGCGCTGCCGTTTTTATTTCGTTTTTTTTTGTTTTCATTTTGGGCATAAACAAGTGCATAAATTGATAAACATGCTCATAAACAGGCACAAAAATTAGCGTGATTTATTTTTAAAAAATTCCCCCCTGCGCTCGACAAACAAGAAGAATATCAAGCATACGCCCGGTGTGTCTGCTGATAAGGTCAGCCAAGTCAGGCAAGTCAGCCAGTCTGCAGTGTGGCGCGCGCATAGCTTCTGTCCATACACATTTCACACCTTTCCCCTCCCTCTCTCCCTCCCCCCGCGCTCTACTACCTTACTCTCTTGGCCGCGCGGTGATCGATTTGTGTTGATTTTGCGCACGCGCCGCTCTCTCGCTCTCGCACAATCCGCCACGCTTTCTGCCTCTCTTTCGCTGCATCTCTCTCTTTCTCTCTCGCTCTCTCGCGAGATTTTTTCGCATATAATTCGCGAGGTCGCGGCTGAAATGTATTTAATCGCATTTCGGCGCGCGCAGAGAAAACAACGTTCCAAAATACTCGAGTGCTCGGAAAAAAACAAAAAAGAAAGGAAAAACTCTTTTTTCACAAATCATGTGAAATTCGCAATGCATTTAAATTGTGATTAGGCACAATTTTTAAATGCAATAAAAAACAATACGAAAGAAAAGGAAACATTAATCAAGCCTTAAACTTCAACTTGGCCTAAAGTTGGCCAAAGTGAAAATTCTCAATTGATTTCGATTGAAATTAATTGCAACTGAAGTGATTTCTATATTTGTGATAAATTTCTTCAATTTGTGATATTCAAAGTACCTTCAACAAAAAAAAAAAAAAAAAGAAGAAAAACCACAGACTGATACGCTTAGAGCTTAAAACGTTATCAAAATGACGCCCAAAATAATTACATATTTTCTGGTAAATAGATAAAAATACGTTTATTGAATTTTCACATTATTTGTTAATTTATGAAAATGTTGTGAAATTGTGTGGCGAATAAAATGCCAATTTTTTTTTTTTTTCGATTATATAATCTATAACTTTTATTATATAATTATAAAATAAATACTTAGGCAGCTTCTATAGATGTTCGGCCATATGTTTTAAAGCCTGGCAAAGGATGTGTTAAAGCTGTTAAAAAATTTGTATAGTATTTGGGGAAAATATTGGCATAATTGAATTAAATTGGTAATATTTCAAACAAATTAACAGCTAAATAGTTCCTTACATTGTTTAAGTTTGACTTTTTTTTAAGTTTCTTTTTTGTTTAAAAAAGTTATTCCCATACATTTAACTAAAGCTTAAGCCCATTCAGCTTTAATTAATGTAAATTATTTATAGATTAAGAAAAGGAAAAAGAAAATGCTTAGCCAGTTTCTGCAGATGTTCGACTATATATTATTAGGGATACTTCAATTTAGTCTCAAAATGAAGATCGGCCCGAATAAGCCTTAAGCTTATATATTCTTAAACAGTATCAAAAACCGAGTCGATATAGCTAAATCCCTCCACCTGTCTGTTTATTTGAAAGCTAATTTAATAAAAGTTGGCTAAGTTGAAAATTGTAATAATGATTATAAATAATGAAAAAATATGTATAATAATGATTACAATTTGTCAGGCAGTCAATAATCATTATTATATTCTATATTAAAATAAATTATTATCATGATTTTAATTATAATATAACAAATAATCATTATAATATAGCTGCCATTGAAACATTTTCTTATCAAGATATCCTTATCAAAAGCAGTATATTTTTACTCAGTTTGCCAGCTAAATTATTTTCATTATTATATTCCTCTATTTCTAACACTAGTTGATGTACTACACAATTAATAATTTAAGCGATACACTTAGTCATATGTCAGCATAGATTAAATGCATTCCTGAGTTCCGCTGAAATACTCAACTCAAAACAAAACAAAAAGTCACTAAACTATTTCAACAAGCTTGTCAAATTAAGTCTTTAATTGCAACCTGTTGACTGTTAATTACTCAAACGCAACGTAGTCGGGCAGGCGACGCCTTGTGGCAGCATGACGTTGCAAGTCTTTGGTCCGTACGTAATGTGTATATTACTCATTACTCATAGGACTCATATTAACCCACTTAATGGACAGCTCACTGGGCCAGTGAATGCCGCCGCCTGACATTAAACATTTACTGTATTCAATTATTTATGGCGTGGTTTTGTGTGGGCAAAGTATTTTTCAATTTTTCGCGTATTTTTCGCTCGTGGAAATTCGTCAAAACACTTGTTCAATCATTTTTGATGTAGAGCATTGCAAATAAGTTAAATATGCAAATATTTTGATAAAGCTTTCTAGTTCTGGCATTTTGGACTGTGCTTTGATGAGCAGTCAGTCAATCAATCAATCAATCAATCAATCAGTCAGTCAAGGCCAATTTGACATACAAATTTGTCATTTTTTAAAGCATTTTTCACTATTGGAAATTAAGTGAAACTCGTAATCATTTTTGATGTAGAGCTTTGAAAATAAGTTAATTATAGAATTATTTAATTAATCAATCAGTAAAGACAATAATTATGAATGTTCTGCTTTTTCACTCATTTTCCGCTCGTGGAATTTCTGTGACACAAGTGTTCAATCATTTTTGATGTAGAAATAAAAATTTTAAGTTATGAAATTATTTAAGCTCAGCTCGATTTGTTCTTACTGTTTTTTATCAATCAATCAATCAATCAATCAGTCAGTCAATCAGTCAAGGCAGCTTGTTTTATATACATATATATAATGATTAGGCGTTTAGTTCGCATCATGTGCTGGCAAAGGCCGTTTAATTAATGACTCGTGACGGCGAACGTCTCGAGACGCAGCACCACGCGGCGTATGAGCAATCTTTCAATTTATATAAATTGCCGATATTTATGTTGTTGTTGTTGTTTTTTTCTTTTTTTGTATTGCAGTGCGGCATGCGCCATCCCACAACTGGCCTTAACGAAGACGACCTAAGTCGTCTCACTGGTTCATCCTCCTCATCATCTTCGTCGTCGTCGAGCGCTTCGTGCGGCAGCGCCGCCTGCTCATCCTCATCGTCCTCCTCTGCCGCCTCCGCCGTGGCCGCCAAGCAGAAGCAGCAGCAGCAGCAGCCGGATATTTGCGATGTGGTGCAGCTCTCGAATATGGAGGCGACAACGCCACGTTTCAATTCCACTTACCTACCCGAAATCATAAATCCACTGGAATGGCAAAAGTCACGGAAGCGCAAGGAGCGTCTCGACAGCTGCTCGGCAAGCAGCCAGGATCGCAAGCTACAGCGCAGCAACAGCGAGGAGCTGCTCACCGAGCCGGAGCCAACAACAGCAACAACAACAACAACAACAATAGCAACTGGAGCAACAACAGCTCCCAATTCGGCCACACAATTTCACTGCGAGGTAATACGACGCGTCTCCTCGGAGGATTTCAAGCGCACGGCCAGCTATGCCAGCTATTGCCAGGAGTTTGAGCGCGATGCGAGCGCCGAATTGCCGGCAGAGAACAGCGAGCAGCAGGAGAACAATGCGGCGCTGGCCAATGTGACGCCAGTCAATGGCAATGCGGAGCCTCTCAAGGATCGCGCACGCTACGAGACAAGTCCGGCGCGCTCCCAGCAGCAACAGTTGCAGCTGCAGCAGCAACAACAGCAGCAACAACAACAGCAGCAGCGCGAGGCTAGCGATGACAGCGAGTGCGAGCATGAGCGTCGCCGCAGCAGCGAACGCTTCTGCAAGTCGCGTCAGCCGCCGGTGCGCAAATCCGGGGTCAGCAAGAAGCCCAGCACGGCTGGCAAGTATCTGCCGTCCAGGCGGGACGAACAGAGCGCCTACAAGTATGATCTGTCCGCGCTCAAGTACGAGCGCCGCGGCTTTATCAGCAGCAAGAAACAGCAGCAGCAGCAGCAGCAATCCACAGCAGCAACAGTTGCCGATCACAACGACAACAATCTAATCGACTTCCATCAGCAGCAGCAACAGCAGCAGCAGCAGCTCCAAGCGAAGCGCAGCGCCAGCATCTCGCCCACGCCGACGACAAGCAGCTCGTGCAGCTCGGCAGGTGGCAGCGATGACAGCACACCAAATCCGGCGCCGATCAAGGCCAAGCCGCCGCAGCGTCAACAGCAGACGCTGAATCTGACCTCGGCGCAGGAATCGCTGCCCTGGGAGCGCGGCGATGAGCCGGCGCCCGTGCTGAGTCGCCGCTATGCCCATTCCCGGCATCATGCGGGCAACATCGATGCGGATGCCAAGCTGGCCAAGGTGATGCCGTATCCACAACAGCAGCCGAAGCAGGCGGCCAGCGTGCAGCTGCTCGGCGAGGACATGGACTGTCTGGAGCCCATGGATGCAGTGCGTGCGTTTAGCTCGCTGGAGAATATGCGCACACGCGATGTCATGCAGCAGGTGGTGCCCGCCATGATGGCCTTTCAGACGCCCGAGGAGCGCGTCAAGGCCATCAATCGACGCGTGACCGCGCTCAAAAAGAAACTGGTCCAGCTGGAGGATTCGCTAGAGCAACGGCTCGGCTATCGGCCCTCGCAGGCGGAGCGTCTGAACGACAAGTACATGAAGAACGCGCTCGCCGAGCTCAGCAAGCTGCGCAAGGAGCGTCACGAGCTTAAGACTGATCCCATTGCAGCCCTCGGCCTCAAGGTCGGCGCCAGCGGCTGCGGCGTCGGCAGCGGCATCGCAGCCAGCGGCCAGGAGGCAGCCAAGAAACTGGAGCGCATGAAGAATACGCTCAGCGAAATCGAGCAGGTAAGAGGGGGGAAAATACCAAGACAACAGCTCATCAGACAAATTTTATGGTCAACTTTTGTTGCGACTAGAAATAAACACGCCCCGGCGGATGACGTCAGCGATTTTGTGGGGTCTGTCAAATTTGGCAACATTTCGAACGCAAGTTTGAAACAAAAATTCAAATAATAACGTGACAGAAAAGTCTATTTAAGTGCCAAAGAGGAAATATTATCATGTGATCGCAAGAGGAAATTGATATAGGGTATACGAACGGGAAAGGGACTGGCATAGGGAGGCAGAGGATATGAAAGGGGGCATAAAACAAGTTTAGGATATAAGAAAGGGAAAAACTAGGACATAAGAGAGGGAAGAGAAAGACTATAGGGTATAAGAAAGGGAAAAACAATTAGTGGTATGATATAGAGTACAAGAGCGGGAAAAGAACTAGAATAGGGTATAGGGAATAGAACTAGAATAGGGTGAGCTAACAAAACTAGGCTAAAAGAGCAGGGACATAACTATCATAGGGTACAAGAGAGAGATTTAAAAGAAGGAATAAACTAGTGTAAGGGTGTAATACGATATAAGCGAGGGAATAGATCTAGTATAGGATAGAGGAAGGGGAAATAAACTAGTGTTGGGTATAGGAATGGGAACATAAATATTACAGGGTATAGGAGTGGGGAATAGAAATAGTATAGGGTGTAGGAATGGGTTAAATACGGATATAGGGTATCTTAAAAGGCAAAGATCTTAGTGTAGGGTATCGTAAAGGTGCCTAAACTTGATCCGTGTTCAATAGAGAGCAGACTCCAGGCCGTTTTCTACAGAAGCATGCCATAATTTGTTAAATTTGAGTACTAGGGAAGTACTAGGGAAGCTTTTATAGCAACAAAAAATGCCATATTAAAAGTTTTATTCATAAGCTGTTTGGTTCAAGGCAGTTTTCTTTTCAGTTATCGTTTGGCTTAGGTGAGGGGCTTAAAAAAGCGTTTCTTTTTAAGTTGGCGACACGTGGCCGCAAATTCCATGCCCTACTTTTAATCTAAAGCTTCGCGCGCAATGTCATTTAATTAATGGCCAAATGATAAACGGGCTTGCAGTGAAATTTCTAAAGGCTTTTCACAAGTCTTTCTATAAGCTGCATGGCATAAGATTATATAAATATATTTGCATATATATATATATATATATATTTATATATATTTTCTTAACGATTTGTTTTGACTTTGGCGTGTGTTTATATAAGCACAATATGCTACGTATTTTGTTTGCGGACAGGCCTCCCGCTCGACTATGTATAGCCCAAAGGCACTAGAAAACAAATAAACTTGAAAGGCTGCCAAAGCACAGGCAAGTGCAAGTGGAAGAGGAAGCAGAACAAAAATAAGAAAATAAATAAATTGGTCGGGCAAATAATACTTATGGTGTGCATATATAAGGATGCACTTGTGACAGTGCCACATTAAGTATTATTATTATGCACACTTGTTTTTCTTTTTCGCTTTTTCGCTTTTCTATTTTCTATTTTCGTTTTCCATATGAATTTTCCGCAGACCAAATCTAATAATGCCTAATGCATGTCGCTGATTAATTGACTTGTTTACCCCAACAAATTTTGTCAGACACTTTTCGGTCTTTATTTTTATCAGTTTTTGGGCATTATATGGGCCTTACGTTCCACACACACACACACACACACACACACACACACATGAAATTTCGTTAATTGCAAACGAAAAATTCAATTTTGACTTAAAATTTGATTGATGTGCCAGCAACTGCGTCGTTTTTTTTTTTTGAGCACTTGACTAATACCCTGTACATTTTTGTCATTCGATTTTGCAGAATCTCAGCGAGAAACGCACGCAGAACCATCGACCGCAGCAGCTGGACGAGCTGACCTCCGACCAGCTGGTGCAGGAGAAGAGCGCCGTGCAGCATGGTCTGCTGTACTTCGAGAGCCTCTACGGTCATCCCATTACCAAGGAGGAACGGGATGCGGCACGTCCGCTCTACGATCGCTACCGGCAGCTGAAGCGTCTGGTTTCGCGCCACATCATGTTCGGCGGCTGTGCTGGTGTCCACGAGCTGCCCACGATACTGGAGCACGAGGCTATGGTGTTCGAGGCCACATCCACACCGCAGCAGTATTCATCGAACAACAGCACCGAGACCACCAATTCGCCCAGCGATTCCATGGCGCCAAATGCCCAAACACAGAATGCTTCCTCCGATGAGTCAACAACGACTACGACGACAACAACGACGGCAAATGCGACGGAGACGCAGGCGGAGAATATTGCGGCGCTCAGTGTGGATCAGTTGTGGGAGCAGCTGGAGCGTGTGCGCGAAGAGAAGATGTTGCTGAAGGCGACCATACGCGAATATGAGTCCATATTCGAGGAGCAAAATGGACGCAAAATGTTAAAGCCGGATCGCAAATCCCTCGAAACGGAAACCTATGCCCAGTACAAGGAGAAGAAGGCAAAGGTGCGTCTGCTGCAGGCGCTGATCAAGAAGCACATCGGGCACTAGACGGCGCCCCATACACACACACACACACACACACCCACACACACTCATGCAAACTATTTATTTCATACACGAGAATTATTTCAAATTATATGACATATAGTATACATTAATTATAATTATAAAGAAAACAAAAACAACATAAAAAGAAATACACAACTATGTAGTTTTTAGATTTACATTTATCATATATTCTATAATGATACATTTTATGAATATTGTTGATTCCTTATTGTTTTTTAAAAACACCTATACGATTACACTTATATAAAACAAAACAAAATTGAAAATAAATTCACAAAAAACATCTGAGAGAAATGTTCACACACCTTGACTTGGTTCACAAGCATAATATATATACATAGTGTATATTTATATATATCTACTCCACTTCGTATATCATTCAGACTTCCACACGGAATTGATATCTATATATTCGTATGCGTATAACTCTTTGAGCCGTAATTGAGAATCCATTTTCTAATCGTCATTGATGTTAAAAAATGAATATTGGAATATTTTTATTTCTTTTTTTTGGAAGTAACTCCTTTATTTTTCCTTTTAAGTTCCGTTTCGCAGAGAATATAATGCTCGATATGACTGAACCGCTTTCAGACATTACTTAAACAGAGTTGAATTGGTTTTTTTTTTTTTTTGGAATATATCACGTATTTTTGCACTTATTGATTAGTTGTAGAGTTCTATATGTTTGTTAAAGCATAAATCAAATATGAATGAGAAACTATGAATATTTCAAAGAAAGAAAACTTTATAAATGTTGTCTATCCACTTGTAGTCACAAATTTTATAACGCTAAACCAATACTACATATACTATATATGTCTCTCTCTCCATATAGAATATAGATTTGTATACAATATTATCGTCGCGCTTTCAACATAGTATTGATGTGTGCGTAGAGCGGAAACGGAAGCAGCTTCTAACAGTCGATATCGAGATATATCTATATGCCATATGTATGCATACATAGTGGGTAGGCCGAAATGCCTCGTTTGAATAGTTCGAAATGGTTTTGATTTGGTTTTCGGTTGTTGTGCAGGGTCTATTGAGGGTATTACGCAGAAGCGCATTAACACACACACATATATATGTATTTATATGCGCACATATATATCATATATGATACGAGTATAAATTTACAAATACCAAAACATATTAAATTCAAAACATTTACAAGCAAAATTATTCTTATATATATAAAACGCATGACCCAAATGCGACAAGATTTCTAGCGTTACAAATAACCCAAACACAAAACCAGTAAATGTCTATGATATGAAATGCAAAATAAATTATATCACGTTATAATAAAAACATATCAAGCAGCATTTTTATTCAAATTTCGTTTGTACAAGACTTTTAAATCATTTTGGACACATTCGCAGTTGGCGCAGTTCATCTGCAATAAGAGAAAGATATAATGTAAGTATTATGTCTTTAAAAACAGATGTGAGTACATTTCATGTTTGGATCAGACTTGTGTAGTCTACATAAAAGATTCGGTTATATGTTTGTCAAGATTTGTTCATCAGTTGCGAACAGACAAACAAAGTTGTCATAGAAAGCTTACCTATTTAAAGAATTTTATTTTGCCAGTCAAAACTAAGGCCAAGCTTATTACAGACCACTGCGAATGAAATAGAGAAATATTATTCGATTTTGTTCATAAAGAAAAGCATTTCGAATTGTATTCAAGTTTTTATCAGCATGTAAAACCAATCGACATCATTAACTCCGACTGGGGCGGTATGTAAAACATCATTAAAAAACTTGCTATATACTATTCAATACTTATAACAATTACCTTCCAATTTGCCCGGCTTTAGAATGCTTAGAGCAAGGACAGACCTTTCGTACATCTGAAAACAAATGAATTAACAATTACCAAAGGTATTCAAAGTTGTTTCTCAAAATAATAATGAGCTTGATTATAATCAGCTTATTTTATCATCAATTATTCTTATGACAGGGATAACTGTTTGGCTTAAATAAGGTGTTCATCATGGTAGATGCAGATTATGATTATAGACAAGGTCTCTCAACTAACCTCATCAGAGCCACAAAAAGTTGTCGCATAATTAAAGATCAGCTTGATGAACCAGCTTTATCTGCAAGAGAATAAACATGTATTAGAAAAACTCTTTAGATACTTAGATAATGCATATTACAGAATTTATTCAGACGAGTGTATATAGCAACATAATAAATTCAGTTATATGCTTGTCTACAGTTATATCATCAGTTAAAATATAAAGATATAATCAAGATTAAAATTCACCTCCTTCCATAGATTACACCTCACTCGCCTGTGGCCGGCAACAGCAACTGTAATAACATAAGACTTTTATTAGTTACAAGAATTTAATGACTTAAATATTTTGCTATCATTTTTGTATCAGCTTCTTGTATCATCAAGTATTTTTTATGACAGGGATAACTGTTTGGCTTAAATAAGGTGTTCATCATAGTATTTTTGCACAAGTTGAATTTCATTCCAGATCTTAACTCACCTCAAGCATGGTGAACAGGCCAAAGATGCGCCGACACGTGGATATTTCCTGGAAAAAAGTGCTAGTTTTTAGTACAGGCAAACGCAAGTAAATATGTTCATATTTCTTAAGAGATTTCAGAAACAATGTCCAATCGTCATTATACTTCAGACTGGGGCGGTAATTTTATACATCATTAAGAAATATTGCCGGTCAAATTTGTTCGAAGCATCGAAACTAACCTTACTAATCCAGGCAACACGTGCGCGTGGTTTTTCAGTGCATTACAGCCAAATGCAATACATTTTCAATTTATATTCCAAGCCGAGGCTTTTGGTATGTTCACGAATACCTCACAATCTGTAAGTAATACATTTATTTAGTTGGCAAGTTTGTAAATTAACAATTACACAAACACAAAACACGTGTGGCATTTTTATCAGCATTGAAAACCAATCAACACGTCTTTTCAGACTGGGGCGGTATAGATAAACATCATGGTAAAAACAGGCACGCGTTTTATTTTCAAAAAAATTTTATAAAAATTGACTTACCATTTTTGTATTAATTATTTTCAGGAGCGAAAGAATAATCAACTTGACTACAGCTGCGTTGCGAAGGAAAAGAATTGGATGTGGCGGTGTGGCCGTAGACAGCCAATCGAAATGTCTCGATCAATTGATGGCGGTCGGTCGATATATTTTTAACATGCGCAGTCAACATCACGTTACACCAATTTTAGCTAACAGCTGTTGGTGAATTTTGTGAATGTCAATTATCGATAGCCGACTATCGATATCCTCGGCAGTCGACTCGGCGTACGCGCGTTTTTGTGAAATAGCACAATTTTATTATGCATATTATATGAATTTTTAAATTGTAAAAATGGAGCGTGCTCTTGAATTGGAGGAGGAGCAGGAGCTGCAAGTTAACATAACATTTGATGAGCTGCAATGTTTCGATTGCGAAGATGTTTCCACATGCGTTTCAAAACAAACCGCAATAAAAATTTGCAACAAGAGTCTTGAGGATCTTAGCGCTAAAACTGCGGAAGTATTGAGTCTCTGGCTACGCAAGCTACTGAGAGCCTATATAAATGAGGCGGAATGTTGTATTGACGTTTTCAAGTGCCTCTATGAGTGGTTTCTGCGACTGGTAAGTGCGCTGCGCATAATTGGAGCAACTGCCTCAACTTGCCTCGTTTTCTTGCAGAAAGGCGATGTGACACCAGAGAACAAGGCCGCCTGCAGCGATTTTATCCTACTGCTGAATGATGCACTGGGCTTTGCCGAGTGGGCAAAGGCCAAGCTGCTGACAGCTGGCGAACGTTTGGTGCACACAACGGCATTTTTTCTGCTTGCCATTGTCTACAGCTGCCTGCAGCTGAGGTGAGCGTGGAGTCAATAGATAATCTATGCTTATAATAAATAAATGCATTTGTTTATTTCTCTGCAGCAATGAAAACAATGTGGAGGCGCTTAAGGAGCATGAACCGGCGGCCATCGAGCTGCATTTGTCGGTTTTATCTCTGCTGCGGCAGATAACCTCCACTTCCCGACAAGTACATGCCCGCATAACACCTCGTATGTGTACTTTTTATAATTAATTTGAACAATAAAACATTAATTGCTTTGCCAGTGCTGCGCCAGCTGGTCGAGATTGCAGACTTTCTAAGTCTTCAAGTTACGCACCTGCATGCCTTGGTCAAAACCAGCAAGACCATGACGAACATATGCACACACTACAATTGCCTCGACTCCAGCCGGAATGAGGCTAAAGCCATGCCCGATTGGCTGCAGGAGACAGTGCTGCATCTGTGCGACACGGTTCTTAATCAATTGGAGGCGGTTTATCAACAGGTTGAACACAGTCTTTAAATCTAAAAATCATCTCGTTTAATGCTTAAACTTTCTTAGCAGGACACATCCGTGGACAAGATGGAAGAATATTTAAAAGTATCACAGGTTTATTTGATCATGTTACACAAATTATTGGTCAGCGGCGTTACGCACATGGATAAAACTGTTTTGGAAGCCATAGTGCTGCTGCTGAGCGGTGGTGAAACGTAAGAGAGGAACCAGCTGATTCTTGACAAACTTTAGATTAACTTGTGTTTGTATCTCTTTTAGTAAACCCAGTCATGTTGTGGGCCCAGACATGCCCGTGTTAATAGCTAAATATATGCGTACATATACCATGCAAATTTATGAGCTGCTCTATCAGCTCGAAGATTTTCAAAAGGCAAGCTCTTAAATTTGCCTAAATTGACTGGCTAACTTATTCTATTCTATTCAGCACCTAATTGCTTGCCTGTCTGCATCGGAGCAAACGGCTGATGATTATAATGAGCTCTGCTTGGATTATGTAACTGTATGCATCATGGATCATGTGGAACTTAGTCAGCCTACCTGCCGGACATTACAAAAAGTATTTGAATATTTGTGCAAAGGTAAAAGTGGAATTATAGAATAATTTCTTTTCACACTAACTTATTGTTAATTGTAGATGGTAATAATTTTATTAATGCTGCGCGATACAAACGATTGCTGGAATCCTTTGGCAGTCTCTTGCATGTGGCCTGCTCCGCCACATTGTACAATTACTTTTGCGCTGGACTATTTCAAGAGGACATAATAAAGTCACAAGTCTGCGCGGATGTGCTTATGCTGAGCTTTCGGTTAGGCGCTTATACATATATATATATATTGCGATATTTTTGTATTTACTCTAGTTGTATTGCAGTCTAGAAGAGGTCCAATCGGGCTGGCGCAATAATGCGCTCACTCAGGCCACAAACTATTGGATCAAGTGCAATAATTCGTATGCCATGTTCTCACAGAATTTAAGTGAAGTGCATGTAAGACGCATGCTCAAATATTTCCATAGTTTGAGCAATAATGTGCCGCCCGCATTTAATATACGAAACTATCGTTATTTGCACTGTGTATGTGCCGAAGCGGAGCAACAGCAGCGACTGTGGCTGATGCGATTGCAGCGCCTTCTCAACGATCCACTGAGCGATATTGAGCAGTATTACGAAATTGTAAGTTAAGCATATTTTGGTTATTGAATACAATTAACTTGATAATATCGTCTCTGCAGTTGGCGCTCATGGAGCTGCTGTCAAAGGGTCAAGTGGACTGGCTGCTGCAAGTGTCAGGCAGCAAGAGGGAGCTGCTGCTTAAAGACACTTCCAAGCGCCTGGCTAATGTTTACTTTAAACTGGCGCTACAAGCCAGCCCAGCCACAAAGTTGCGCATATTACAGACAGTTACGCTGTCAAAATCTGTTGCCAATAGCTGCTGGCACGTGCAGAGATTTCTGCATGCCTGCCAAGGCAGCGACAATGCGCAGCTTAAGTCTTTGGCGGCACAGCATGCAATTGCTACAGAGCTGCGTCCGCTATTAGACGCAGTGCAGCCAGCGCGCCCTCCATTTGAAACTAACGCAGACAGGCTTGACATTAACTACCCTAAATTAAACTATGCAAGAAAGCAAACGCACCATTGCAACCAGGGCAACCAGGGCAACCTAAAGCGCAAACGTGCTCAACACGAGCCCAAGGAATTAATTCGACTGCTTGAGCAGAATGCACAGCAATTGGTCGAGTGCTCCGCTGAACTAGATGCAAGCGATCTTCTGCAGCTAAGTGGTATTGTTAACAATTTAAAACACTTATTGCCAAAGCAGAACATATTATGATTTGAAAATACGTTTAGTGTCCACACACGCATTCTATGAATATTTTCGCACATCTTCGTTTTCCGAGCTAAAAACTTCTACGAACTTTTCGCTCAACTTGTCCAATTCAGATTCTTGACTTGGAATGCCTGTGTGCGACTAATTAGACAGGGATCAGGCACTAGAGTAAATCATGTTTCCGATCTGCAATAGAGGCTGAAATTAAGCTGACAATGATGCCGGCCAAAAGTGTTCGCAGTGCCGCTTTAGTTATGTCCGATCGGCGATTCGGTGCTTTAGTATGTAGAAGAGAGATAACATAAAGACCGGCAAAACAACGAGTACATAAATTCATATGTCAGTAGTTTTGACAGCAACATCAAACCGGTTGGATCGAACATGTTGCTGACTCGAGCAGGTCGAACATTGTTTGAATGAGTGTCTTCGGGTTTGGTGAATAGTTTATTTGAGCACTGCTTAGTTCGATATTTATCGATATTCTTATCGCGATTCTGTCGGTTTTCACTTAAGTTTGCAATGCAAATGAATTAACTGATGCAGGGCTCTGGTTCGGCTTAAACCACGTTTTATACTAAAACGGCCTCATGTATAAATAAAATCCTTTTGCCGTTTTTAATTAATCTAAAAGTTTTTTAATTCAAAAACCTGCCCTATTCAGGCAGATTTGATAACAGCAATTAGCTAAGCACTGTAACAAATTGTAGTTAAGTAAGTCTATATATTAACTAAGTTTTAAAGCTTAAATCTGGTCACGTTGCGCTGTCGCAATTTTTCGAAGATTTTATTATAAACCGCTTGCTGCTCCTCCTCCTGGATTAAAATCCCTGCAAGGAAAAACGAATGTAGCCATAGTTGCTTGCCCCTGGGCAGCGTACTCACCTGCAAAACTGGCTGACATGAAGCAGACAATGCTGCCCACGATAAAAGCGCGAAAGGCCACCGAGGTGATGGTGGATCGTCGCTTGGGTGCCATCGCGCTCAAGGAGCCAATGAGTATGCCCAGGGAGCTGGGATTGGCAAAGCCGCAGATCGCAAAGGTGGCAATGCCGGCGCTGCGAGCCTGCAACAGCAAATGCTGATTAGCCTGGACTGTTCCCCAAGATGTTTTCAGTTACGAAAAGTACTCACTTCAATTTGATTATTGTCAATCATTTCACCCAAACGTTCATAGGCCACAAACTCGTTGATGATGGTCTTGGTGGCGATCACTTTGGCAATATTATTGCAGTCGTCCCGGGTCACGCCCATGGCCCAGGCCAGTGGTATGAAGAGCTTAGAGAATATCCACTCAAAGTCCACCTCCTCGTGGCCAATGAGAAAGCCCAGCCAGCTGACGACTCCATTCAGGAAGGCAACGAATGCCACAAAGGCCACAATGTTGGCAATAATGCCCAGCACAATGGGCACCGCATTGGAGGCGCCGCTCGAAGCGGCATCCAACAAGGAGGCATCCTCGCTGGAATTGGGAAGAAACAATTAGCTTATATTATAAATATATATATATTATTATATTATAAACTTACGATTTCTCGAGCTCTATGGTATCGCTGGAGGTTTGGCTAACCTCAGTTTCGGGCATATACAGCTTGGATATGGCCAGAGTCGCGGGTGCGGCCATCACAGACGAGGTAATCAAATGCGCCGGAGATGCGCCAAAGGATAAATATGCGGCCAGCACAGTGCCCGAAACGGTGGCAAAGCCCGACACCATAATGCTGTGTATCTCGCTTTTGGTCAGCTTGTGTATGTAGGGTCTTATCAGCATTGGGCTCTCGGACATGCCAAGAAATATGTTGGCAGCAGCCGTAACGCTCTCGCAGACTGTTGTGCCCAATATCTCCTGCAGTATCCAGCCCAGCTTGATCACCACCCACTGCATGGCGCCCAAATAGTAGAGCACCGATATAAAGAAGCTGAAGAAGAAGATCACTGGCAATATGGCAAAGGCAAAGACATCGTTGTTAATCAGAAAATCGCCAAACACAAAACGTGCACCGTCCGTGCCATAGGCCAAAAAGGTCGCCACCTTGTTGCCCAAACACTCGAAGATCTGGCGACCCACCTCCCAGCGTATGCAAAAGATGCCCAACAGAAACTGGCACGTAATGCCCGTAACCACAATGCGCCATTTTATGGCGCTGCGCTTGGTGGAGAACACATAGCCGCAGAATATGAAGACACATGGCGCCACCAAGGAGATCAGTTTGCTGGGCTTTTCTCTTGTCTCGAAGAACAAAAATATGGCCAGGAGTATGAGCAATATCACGATGCAGGCAATCGAAACGACGCTGTAAAAGAAAGGATTGGATAAATATATAAGTTATAGCAGATATAGGAATATGTGTATATCTCTGACTGACTGGCTGAAAGACTAACCGTAGACATAGGTCGAAATTTCCAAGAATAATTAAGCTTATATCAAGTCTAGTATGGGCTAGAATCAATTAAGTAAATGCCTAAAACATGATCATAGTGGGCTACTTTTGAGAACAGATTGGGCTCAATTGTATTATTACGATAAAATTAGTCTAATTTCGCGTTAAAAATTGAATCAAATCATCAAAACCTGATTTAACTTTTTTCGTACTTAAAAAGAGATTAATATGAAATAAGTTTTTCATGCTTGGGTCAAGTATTTCGGGTTTTAACGCACTTTTATGACTGGTTCTACTTGATTCAAGCACTAAATTCTTCTGTCTGTATATGTATTTATATATATATATATGTATATACATGTATTACATGTATTATATATACTCACCGCGTTCTGGAGAACTTACGCCATCTAACGGACGCTGGATGCAGAAAGTTCTTATGCAACGATCGTCCAACTTTGGGCTTGAATATCAGATAATAGAATAGACCCAAATAGATGAAGCCCAGCAGCAGTACGAGCATGCCGTAGCCGGTGCAGAAGCGTATGCCACATAGCGGCAGAGTAATATCATATTTGCAGTCATATTTATCTGATAAAATGAATAAAATGTGGTTTAAATTAAGCTGGGTGCATATAAACTGAAAGATTTGAACCAATCCACAAACTGGTTCAAATCGTGTAATTTATTTTATTTTATGTATTTTTTTATACCCTGGGTAAAAAGGGTATATTGTATTTGTGCAAAATGCAAATGTATGTAACACTCAAAAGGAAGCATCTCCGACCCCATAAAGTATATATATTCTTGATCAGCATCAATAGCTGAGTCGATCTAGCCATGTCCGTCTGTATGTCTGTCCGTCCGTCCGTCCGCATGTATGAACGCAAGAGCTCTAAGAGCTAGAGACTTGAAATTTTAGATGTAGGTGCTCCAAGTGCCTGCGCAGACTGAGTTTGTTTTTCGATAATCGATAACTTACTCCGTTTCCAAGCAATCGATAAAAATCGATATCGACATCCTGTTTTTTGAGCAAATTGGGTAAATAACAAGAGCTAGAGTCAACAAACATGATATGTTGCTTCTAGAATATTATATATATGTCAAGTATCTTTCATTTTATACCTATCGCCACCTCCCCGCTACCACCTCAAAGAGGGTTCAGGGTATTCCCTAAACGGGAGCTCCCGACTAGAACCTCTTACTTGTTTATATTTTATTTTTTGGGCTTTATACGTACTCAGATCGTGATAGTGATATGTGGCATAGGAAAAGTAGCCCACAATACCGATTTGTAAAAGTATTTGACAACCTATTTTAATCCAACGTTTTAATTTTTTGTACTCCTGCGTTTCCGTGGCGCCACCATTCTGCATAGGTCCTTGATCCTGGATATAATCAACTTGATAATCGGTCTGAAAGCAATAACATATATAATGGAATATTTTCAAAGAAACAGCTGCACAGTCCGATGCATACCTTATGTGATTCAGGATTTGGTCTACCTAGGTCAGTCTATAATCAAAAAAAAAAACGGGTAAGTAGTTAATTCAATTGAATTTTACCAATTGTGTAGTATACGTACACGATCAAATTCATAAGCGTCGTTAATAACACCAGTTGAAGTTTTACTCTCCATCTAAAAGTATATAATGTTTGCGATTCTGTCATTGATAACGAAACAACATTTGTTCTTAGAGCGTGCCATTGCACTTAAAACCTTCATAATATACCAAGTATAGCTGGCCTATATTATACACAGAACTCCCATTGAAGCAAATGGGTAAACGGGGTAGATTGGTTTTGTGCAAGTGTCTAAAACATTCAGAAGAGTCGATCCATCTGTCCGTCCGTCTGTATGAGCCCATTAATCTAAAAGTCTATAAGAGCTAGAGGCTTGAAATTTTAAATCTAGTTAATGCACGAACATATGGGGTTTATTTTCTGCAATCGATACGACGAAATCGATAACATCAAATTTCAGATGTAGCTTAACTTGATATATACAAGTATATACATACAAGTATATTTGACTTCTTATACTCTGAACCACCATTGAAATTGGGTAAATTGTTTTTGAGCAAATGTCTGTAAAAGACAGAGAAGGGTCGATCTAGCCATGACAATTTGCCCGTTCTTCTATAGTGCTTGTTGATCTTAAGGTCTGTAAAAGCTAGAGACTTCAATTTCGAACATAGGTTCTGATATCAGGTTTATTTTATATAATCGATAACTTATTTTCATGAAATCGATAAAAATCGTTATCGAAATTCGGTTTTTTAGGCATAACTCGAAGCTAATAAAAGCTAGAGACCTCAAACATAGTTTAGAGTATTTCACATTTTGGATATCTCTTCCCAAAAATGAAACAAAAAACTGTTTGCAACGGGTGCTGGGTATCTCTTAGTCGAATATGCACGACTAGAGCGTTCTCTTCTAATCTCTACCAAACGAGGAACTACGATTAGTTGCTTTTAAGCTTTAGTATGCGTTCAAGTATGTACGAAATAAAATTACCCCATGCCTGGGGCATATATTACCGATAACTGGCCGCGATAAACCGAGCAGCACGTGGAGCACCATTCTTAAGTGGTTCGAAAGTCAGTTGTGGTCAAGTGTGCTTGTAATCCTGTGTTGGCTTTTTTTCATGCCTAGGACTAAGGCCGTAATAAATATATTGGCGTTATCGTAAATCAGAATGGGAACAGGATGTATGCTACCATAAATTGTGACAAAAACATGACGTTGCCCATATAATTGAGTGTTAAAATCGATTTCGACCTTGATAGCGTAATCAGATTTTCCATGAATTTACCCGAGCAATAAACATAAACGTTAACCCTTCGAGATTAATATGTGAGTCATCGGAAGGGTTAAAATAATAATTGGACATTAAAAGCTAATCTTCCCTGACGTAACTTAAATTCTCACGAATCGAGCAGCTTTATTTTAATTTTCTTAAATTGCCAGCCAATATATAAAACTGTTCTTAACTTTTCCAATTAAAAGATTTGCTGATATGCAAAAACACCTGTTTCAATAACAAATGCAAACGATAGGTTCCAGACACATGTGTTGTTTTTTTTTCACTTTACAGTTCTTGGTAGTTATATTTATGATATATATCTTTTGTAATTGTTTTCTTTTTTGTTTTTCATTAACAATGCAATTTTAACGAATTCCTTACGAATTGCGGGTAATTCACCTTTATATCTGTTATTATTGTTGTTATCTCATTTATTGCGTGGCAAACACGTTTTTAACTGCGTTTATTTTGAACCCTCGCTTGTTGCCAGTTATTTGAGCTATAGTATATAAAAACACAAACATATGCCAGTGGGTGGAACCTCAGCTCAGGTAATGTCGCAGTGAGTCCATGTTCGAATGCGCGGCAAGACTAAACCTGTTACTACCAAAAACCTTTATTATATGCGCGCTTGTTACCTGTGCCAGGTAGCCAAAACGGGCGTATTGGTTCAATAAACCCAATAGATTAAAAACATATGCATGTATTTAATAATATAATAACTGAATGCACTTAAATGCCTTTAAAATATCCTCTATATTCAAGCAAGGAAATGCGTTTTATTGGTTCAAAAATATCCTGTAAATTATGGATGCAAGCACGTTTAGGTGCGCGGCTCAAAGCCTTTTCTCGCCAACTTTTCTATATTTTCCCTTCATTTTCGGTAGAATTTAAATTTATTATAAATAAAATTTATATGACTTTCTTGTTCTTTAACCACCTTTATGGCCATAAGCTTGGGGTTTTTTTTATTTTGAGTTGAGTCTGTCAACAAATGAGTTGGCAGAGCTGGTTGGGTATTCTAGCTAGAATATACTTATTATTCTAGCTTCTTTATATTGTTGACATTCTAGCTAGTTGTTGGCTTATCAGCTCGTTGTTGTATTTGAAATGAGGCATGTGAGTGCCAATGTTAATATTTTGAGAAGATAACTTCATAACGTCACAGAACTCTACAAAAATAACGTTCTTGACTAAGAGAAATGGGAGAGTGTTAGAGAAATAAACGGAGGGGCAGCAATTAAGAGAGCTCGTTGGCTAAAGAATGAATATCATATTTAATCATATGTCATATAGCTAATCATAACTTCAAGCTATCGATTCGATGTGCTAATCTCCATTGTGGATATCTGTTGCGGGCTGGACACTTTGATAAGCCTAACGCAATCATTGATAGTCTTTTATTTATATATATAAATATATATATTGACTCGATTCGAGTGTGGATTAGCAATGTGATGTGATTTCAAGACAACTTGACGTGCCACTTCAACAAAGTATTGAGCTAACAATTATATGAAAAAGAACAACAAAGCAATAGAGATAATAAAAAAAACGTAAGGTACTCTTTTTTTTTGTGAATTGATTTTATTTTATTTTTTTTATTTTTATTATAGGTAATATAATTGTTATCGTTCTGTATATGCCAAGTTATAGAATTTGTGCTTATAAGCTTGGCTGTTTACGATTTTCTTTTCTGGTTATAATATAAAAAGTGTTAAGTTTAATTAAGTAATATGTAATTAGAGAGAAAAAAAAACAAACGTGAGTTTTTGAGCAGAACTTGTGGTTCTTCCAATTATAATAAAGTATGTACAGAAATTTTGAGAGATTAAGAAAAGAGTTTGATAATTAAACACACAAATATGTTTGTGGCTCTATAAAAAGGAAGGCACTTTTTAACCTAGTGACTTAAATAACGAAACTTGCATGTGTGTGTGTGTGTGTGTGTGTGTGTGTGTGTGCGTGCTTATGCTTGCATGTATGCATATAAACTGTATGTGTGCGTCTAAATACTCATGGGTTGATTAGCCTAATATAATTGCATTGCCCTTGCACATACATACTCGTGCATTCTAAATTCAAATGCAGTTTTATTTCTTTAACATTGGTTTATATTTTGCTAGCAAGGGCCAACTGCTTGAATAATATGTATTTTTAATATATATATATATATATATACATACATATATATGTATATATATCTACCTTTTTTATATTCGTATCGAAATTAGTTTTGAGGTTCCAACAATTCTATGATAATTTAAGCAAAAAATTCGCAAAATTCAACCACATCTAAATCACAGACTCCTAATATAAGAGAGATATAGACAATATGTGTACATATATAAATATACCAATATACACATACATATGTATATATGTATATACATATATGTATACTCTCACAAAAAAAAAAAAAAATTAATATATAAAAAGATACAAATTTTGAGTAATTTGTCAAAATTTTTAACTTAAACAAGTTGTTAAAAAATAAGTTAGACTATATAAAAAAATTAATAAAAGCATGCATGACATGAACTAAACAACTAATTAAGTCAACTCTGGCCCTAAAGATACAAAAACAATAAACTATTAAAGACCAGCATGTGGGATATGAATCGTTGAATGCATGTGCTATGGAATTGGTAATTGTGTCCATGTGTGGCCACAAGGAGCCATTGATCTTCATCTGCATCTACTCCTCGTTCTGCACAGCATGACGGTGCTTGTGATGATGATGTTGATGATTGTGGTTCTGATTGTGGTGATGGTGGTTATGATGCGCCCGCGAGTGATGTTGCGAATCCGATTGCTGATAGGATTCATCGGCGTCCATTGCGGCACACTCAACGCTTTGATGATGGTGACGCCGACGATGATGATGTATTTGCTCCTTCTCCTCGCTCTCGTTCTCGCTATTCTCCAGATTGTTGTCAATTGTGGGTGAATTCAATGTGGTTGATTCGGTATTGAAATGCTCCCGGCTGCGCGACGGATGGAGCACCTGATGCTTTAGGGTCTCCAGTCTGCCATTGGTTCGGTTCTCAAAGCTCTTGTTCGTCAGCAGACCGTTACCCAAGAATCTAACGTCTAATCTTGGGCATCTGTTGGCGAAAATGTTCGATTGTAGTTCAAATTATGCTAGTCAATTTATCCGTAATTTATTATATTATTCAAAATGTATCATCTATTATATTTATTATATTATTACTACTTATTTGTTAGCGAAATAGTTAACAACTTAATTTTATTTATTTATTTCCTTTTTTTTGGTCAGCCCAAAAGTAGGCAACATTTTCTGTAAAATTGATATGGCTGCTTGCATTAAATGTTGCCTACTTCTTAGCGCAGAAAGTTAGATAAATTAAAAAAACTACTTTATTCTGGGGGCGTGGCTTTGTCACAAAAAAAGAAGTTTCACATTTTATCTGAATATTTTGATCTGGTAATTTATTTTGCATTTCTTACCTGGACACTGTGTTGTTTTCCATACTAGGCATAGTCGTTCCTGGTCCGTAGACGGACCATGGGACTGCAATATCTGTAAGACACATTAAATATAAACGATTAAAATGAAGGGAAAGACACAAAATGTGCATGCATTATTGAACTGAACAAAAATCAAAAAAAAAAAAAAAAAACAACAACAAAAACAGGCGAGAATATAGAGCAAACATGCAAGTGGCGGCTATCTCTTAGCTAGTTCTCAGCAATAATAACAACAACAATAATAACAATAACAAGAACAGCAAGAGCAATAAGAAGGAATAGTTAAACATAAGGCGGATGCTGCATAAACAGCAGCAGCAGCAGCAGCGGCAGCAACAAAACAACAGCACGCATAACGTTGCGTATAAGCAATTTGCATTAGTAGCGAGCGAGCGAGCGAGCGTATGTTTGTGTGTGTGTGTTTGGGTGCATATCTTACCAACAACATACTATTGAATACTAATTGTTTCCGCTTGTAAGATTCATTGTTGGTTACAATTTGGGCAGAGCAGACACGAATCGCGCATTTCGTAAGTGCCAATCGACACCGAAAGATATATATATATATCAAGCGATATTCCCTGGACAGAGGCGAGCACATATAAAACGTGCTTGCATTCATTTCAATATTTCAATATACTCACATATATATATATATATATATATATATATATATATATATATATATATGCATATAAATATTGCATTATTTGGCATTTTTCGCAATTAAATGCAGTCGCAGTTTTTCCAAGTCTCGCCATTTGCTGAGCTCGGCAAAAAATGCGACGACGAACTTTTGGGCAGAGGTTTGCGCTTTCGATTTCTACTGAAAAAACTTTTGGTTTTTTTTTTCTGTCTGCCTGCTCGGAAGTTTGAGAGCGAGAGAGGGGATTGGGAAACAAACGGAAAGCCTGCTGAATCTTATTGACCTTTATTTTGGCGAAATGTAAATAAATTGCGCCTGTTATGTCACACATTTTAAAGGGGCCTGGCCTGGAGTTGAGAATATTTTTGGGAATATATCGAGCTCTGTTCTTTGAAGTTCCACACATGTCTGGCAGTTAGTTAAAGCTTGGCTAACAACACGCTTACCTGCCTGATCGCAAGTGGGTGGCTGAAAATAGAGTCCGGGCAGCAGTTGATTCTCCTCATCGTCGTGCACCTCAATCATCAGCAGGCCCACCTCAATGGGCAGGTGTGAGTGCATCTGCTGCTGCTGCTGCAGCGGCTGCTGTTGCTGCCGCTGCTGCTGCTCCTGCTGTGCCCAGTAGGTGAGCGCGCACTTGACATCGATGTCCACCCAGCCGGTCTTGGTGCTGCTCAGCATGATTGTGTTGCAGGTGCGCTTCTTGCGTTCTGTGGAAGAGTGAACATAAAAGCGGTTTATAAGGCTATCCGTCCGGCATGGGGTTCTAGGTACGCACCTAACTTACGTTTCTTCTTCTGCTGGTGCACAATGGACACGGTGACGCGTATCTGCGACTCGAGGAAGGGTTCGCGGCAGGGTGGTGCTGCCTCAGTGGCTGCTGGTGTTGACGCTGCTGCTGCTGCGGCCGCTGTTTGCCCCGTGCCGCTCGTCGCCGCTGCCTTTGGATTCATCTTGTACAAGCGCAAAATGGCGCTGTCCAGGTTGAGATTATCGCCATGCTGCTGGAAAACGCTGCTGGCAAACTGCAGGGTCACATTGGTCGACTGCTGCCAGTTGAGGGGTGTCGTCTCGCCATTGCATAACGGATAGCCGGCCTTTGCGTGCGACGATCTGTTCTGCTCGACCGGAGCCTGGCTTTCATTGCCATCCGGCTTGGACACGGCAATCCGTATGCGTGAGCGTATCTCGTTAATCCTGCAATTGTGCAAAAAAGAAAAGGCAGCTTGTTTTGTTAAATATGCCAACTATGTGACTCGATCTATGACTGCGTCTACTATCTAACTAATTTGGCTCAAGTGTTTATGTAAAGTCCACTTAATTGACATTTGAGCGTTGTCGTAACTGGCGCACAACAACAACAAGAAGCGCTGTACATAAATGAAAACGTGCCATTTAGCGCTGCTTTAAAGCGCATTGATTCAATTTATTTAGACTGACAGACAGAGCGACAGATCAACGTGAACGTCTAGTTCTTTATAAGCTAATTCTTTTGGTTTATTTTTGTTGTGGAAATTGGGCTGTGTGTTTTACGCGCTCGGCTCTCAAGCAATAGAAACTGTGAATGTGTCTCAGATTCATAAAACTAGAACTAACAATATGTTTGGGATCTGGGAGAATCAAAACAGGCAGAGAAATACGAAAACTTCTTAAGAAACTTTTAAATGACGAAAATTCTAGAGTATTTAAAATATTTTCAAGTTCTAGAATCTAGAGTGCATTTAAAAATGATATGATAGCATATTGTAAATACACAGGGTGCTTGAAGTTCGCTGTAAACCTAATGTTAAGTTTCCCAACATTCATGTTAAAGTTTCTATAGTTGTTGTAGAAGCTATTATATTTTATTTATTTTCTTAAATTGTGTTCTTAAATGGACAATTCGTAAGTTTATTAAATATGTTTTAGTATTTTACTTGCTTAAATTTGGCTCAGCTTGATCTTATGCTGTTTTAATTTACTTTCTAAACATGCCACTGCGTTTAAGATTTGAATCTAATGCGACATTCAATTAACGAACTACTCGTGAACTACAACTAGACTAGCTTTAACCTACGCTGTGGCACTTTTGCGATACTATTTTGTACTAACAGATGCACATATGTATCTAATAAGTGACAGACGGCAGAGAAGGAAGATGAAGTTCAGAGCCGCTGTCACTTAAAAAGCTATCGAGACGGCAAATATTATTTGTGACCAGCAGACAGAGAGTGTGCAAGAGAGTGGGAGGGAGAGAGATGGAGATGGAGACGGAGACGGACAACAATAGTTGGCGCGTATCCAACTGTAGCTATGATCTAATCTGGCACACATACAGGCGCACAATGGGACAACTGTATCTGTGTGTGTGATGTCTGTCTGGATCGGTAATTGAGACGCGCTTTGCAAAAGTTGCGCATAAAATTTTGTGCAGAAAAAAAACAACAAGAGCAACAACAACTACTCGCGGGGGCAGGCAAAAAATCAAAACTGATTAAAAATTGTTGGTCATGCGGTCAATAAATATGACTGAAAAATGTATTTTAAGTATAATTTTTTTTTATTTATCTGGCTTAAAGCTGTTGTTCAGTTAATGTTGTTGTTGTTGTTGTTGTTGCCAGTCTTGAGCTGATTGCTGCCTGCGGCGCATTTTGTCTAGCCAAAATAATTATGGGAACATGCACTGAAAGTGAACCAAGCCAAAGCCAAAGTCGTAGCCAAGCTAAGACCAAGACGCAAGAGAGACCATAAACGCCTTTGGCTTATTAACGCACTTATATATAGATAGATATATATATGCACGTATACATAGATATATGTAGACATATGTAGATACGAGTCGCATATTTATGTTTTGGCTTATACAACGTGCGATCGGGCCAAGGAATGCCTGCCAGACAAAATGGCCCGCTGAGGAGTTACGTTTTGACTGTCTGCTAACTGCTGTGGCATGAACTTGAAAACTCGTTGTTGTTGTTGTCGATGTCGTTGTTGTTGCTGTTGACTTGCGGCTGTAGCTGTTTAGTGTTCGATGTTCAGTGCTCGCTCTGCTGTCTGTCTGGGGCCTGTCTAGACGCCTTGTTGTACGAGGTTGTGGCTTTTTATTGGCTAGGCTAGAAGCAGCCGCCGTTGTCGCAGTCGCAGTCAGGCCAGGAGCCTCAGCATATTGGCGTGACTCACGCAGCTGCAAGCAGCTGGCCATATGTCTCTTGCTCTCTCTCTCACACTCTCTGCTGCAGCAGCAGCAGCAGCAGTCCCCCAATTGAGCATGCGCCGCGGCGTAGTTCGTGGCACAGGTGAATCTCTGGCCTCCATTTGGTGGGCATTTCAAGCTGGCAAACTGGCAAACTGGCAACTTAAGTATTACTTAAGCTGTTGCTCTTTGCGTGCATTCCAAGTGCATCTTTTTTTAAATTCAAGCGCCTCGCTGTCCCCCGTTAACACTGTCTGCCCGGGCCTTGTGGTTGCTTTGGTTGCAGCTTCTGTTTCTTTTTTCTTATATTTTATTTATTTTTTTTTGTTTTTGTGCCCGTCTGTGTGCCTTTGGCCACAGCATGCGTCGTCTTGCCTACAACTCATCTGTCTGGCTGACTGCCACTGCCACAGCCACAGCCACAGTCTGTGCCGCAGCCTCAGCCTCAGCTTGTGTGTGCGCATATACAATGCGCGGCTAGACAGTGTCTCGCCGGCTGCACTTCATTATCATGCGTCGACGAACAGTAGTCGTAGTCGCAGTCCGTCGTCCGTCGTCCGCCGTCTGTTGTCCGGCATGCGCGTCAGTCAGTCAGTCAGCTAGTCAGACGAGACTCAGACAAATGGCAACAGTGACTGGCAGACCGTAGACCGCGTCGCTTAGTAGCCACAAAACATACGCCTACAACTGTTTGCTTTGCCGGGCAGGGAAGGGCAGCAGGAGACGGAGGAGTAGTAGCAAGAGGAGGCATCCAAGTCTATAAGTCTGAGTCTCAGCTTTGAGCCTGAGTGTGGGCAAACATATGACCATGTGCCCATGTCTCGATATTACTCATACGTCATAATTATAACTGGCGAGCGTTTTGTGTCTGCGCAGCCAGCCAAAGCAATCAAACAAGATGAAACAAGAAACAAAAAAACGAGTTAGTTGTGGGTGGACGAAGTCGAAATACCCTAGAGCAGAAGGTGTATATATGATATGCTGTGATGCGTAAGCAAAAGTTGGGTCAATTGTTCCTATATATAGAAGGCAGGCATATATAAGCCCTTAACTGGCTTCAGCCAACTGAAGATCCTACAAAAATTGTTAGATTCTTTTTATTTTTTGACGAACTAACAAGCGAAAACTCGCTGGTTCAACTTCAGCAGCGACTTTGACAGATATTATCGAAAACAATAGAGTTTTAGTCTACAAAAGTCTCATTTAAGTTTTAGTTATGCGATCTGCCTGGTTTTTATATATGCACTGCCTGCGGCAGAAAAAAATCGACTCACACTCAAGTAGTTTCGGAACTGGGAGGCTGGATAATTTCGAAACAGTTGGACATGCCCTTGTTTAGATTGATTGTTGATGTAGATCAGGAAAATAAATACCTAATGGGTTCGTCACTAAAACGCAAAAATTTCCTGACACACTTCAAATACCCTATGCTCGTGTATATAAATCATGTTATATCAGCTATATCTGTAGCTTTGTATCTGAGCATTAATCAAATGTTTCTTATGCCTGTCTCTTGTTCTTGTTGCTGCAGTTTGTTTATTCAACGGGTTAACAGGAATATCTTATTATTATTATTATGCATATATGTGTATAGCTATGTGTATGAGTGTATTGTATGTTTGTCTACCCATGGGCCCGCATGTGTCTCGCATAGCAACGACCTACAAAAAGTTCATTAACGGAGCCAGCTAGACATGGCCCAGACTGTTCCCAGACATTTGCCAGACAGCCGGCCACATGGACGTACACAAATACGCAGAGGCCGGCGACGGAATTCGTTGCAATTGCAGCCAGTTCGTCTCAGTATGCGCCAGTGTGTGTCTGTCTGTGTGTGTGTATGTGTGTGTGTCTGCTTTGTGCAGCAAGCAGTGCTCGCCAGTTGTAAGTAGTATCTGATAGATACAATGATAAACGGCTACAGATACAAATGCAGCCTAAGCTAAAGCTATAGATAGGCGTTTAGTCCACCCTTGGCAGGGTCTTTGTTGTCATAGTTGGGAAAGGTGTTGACAGCCGTCAGTCGGGCCTGATTGGAATCAATCGGCCGCTTATCAGAGCAGCCAACACTTTGGGTCTACAGAGGGGTAGGTCGGCGAGGGTATTCAAAAATATTTGTAGCACACTTATCAATAAAAGGCGGCAACACGTGTGGAAATAAATATATTTTATTAGACTTAATTTCCACACATGTGTTTATTGTTTATTAATTTGGCTGTTTGGCATTTGGGCAAATCGTGTTAAATATTAAATGAATTGAGGCGCAAGATCGGCCATAAAGCTATATACTATATCTATACATACTATATCTTGGTATACATATATATATATATATATACATATATATATGGGGATAAACTGTCTGGGGGTTCTTGGCCACATTTGTGAAATGCATATGGCTTTGGCCTTGAATTGCTTCAATTGATTTTGATTTTGGACAATTCAAGCACAGCAGCCAACAATGTTTCGCTCAAATTGGCCAATTCTATATAGTTAAATTTCTGTTTATACGTATTTCAAGAAAAATCATTTTAATTGCAACGTGCACTCGTTGAAAAATTCCCACAATTTTTTCTCATTTCACAATTTGTTTATTGTTCCAAATTCGCAATTGTTTTCTTTTATTTTTTTTTAAATTAATTTTTTTTCTGCTTTGTTCGTTTAGCTCAGAAATGCTCTTAATCTTTTTTTTTTTTTTGGCTTGGCTTATTTCTTGTGTGTCTCGTTTTTTATAGAGTTCTATTTTTGGCCGCTTTCAAGTTGTGCGGTGACAAAAAATAGTTTTAAGCTGAAATGATTGACAGCCCTTGCCGGCACACGCCGGCTCGATGCTGGACTTTCAACGGGTACTTACCGCTGCCGGGCCAGGTGATCCAGCAAATGATTTTTGGTGGCCTGTGTTGTCTCACCCTTGCCACTGGGATTGCTGCCGTTGGTTATGCGATTGACCTGCTCGACGGTTAGATTGAACATGTTCCAGATAGTGCGATTGTTGGGATCAACCACCTCGGAGTGCACATCGCCGTCCATGAAGGCCGAGCGATTGATGCGTGCCGCATCGCAGGACATCATCAGGAGCAGGCACAGCAGCAGCAGCAATAGCAAACGCCGGCCGCTGTCCTTACAACAGCACAACACAACACTTGACATTGTTTTTATTTGTTGCTTTTCTTTTTTTAACTTTACGAATTGGCTTGACAAGCAAGTTCTTGACAATGGGCCTGGTGTCCGCAAATTGCAGCTAAAAAACTTAAAGTTTTTCGATTCGCACAAAACTTTCCAACACTTTTTAAGCTACAACACAATAGTTGTTAGCATTGTTTTTGGTTTTTTTTCTTTCTTTAGTATAAAGTTTATCAACACTATTTTTTTTTGCTATGGCATATCTTAAGCCAACATCAAAGTTGTGATTTGTATTTTTTACATTTACTACCGCATAAATTTCTTAGCTGATTTTAATTTTATTTGCATTTATTTTCTTTCAATTTGTTGCCTCTCGATGTGTTCACTCTAAGAACCAAGTATGAAGTGATTTGCACGAGTCGTTTTTTAGTCTTAAATAAGAAAATATTTGGTTGTGCCGGGGCATACCTACTTTGTTATGGTCGTAAAAGCGCTGCGCGGCTGCACTGCAAGAAATTTCGCTGTTGCTAAGCCAGCGTATGCGCTTTGCAATTAAAGATTCGATTTAATTCGTTTCAATCTGAACTCTTATGCGGCTTAATATAATAAAGGAATGCGTTATTCTTGTAAAACTTTCGTGACAGCTTAGTTAAACTTTAAATATTTATAATACATTTTTTAATAACATTTACTTATATCAATTCAAGAGTTGAAGTCTATTTAAAACATAATTAGTGCAATTATTTAATTAATTTAATTTCATTCGATTTTGCTCAAAACTTTCCCTTTTAATACTAAAACATAATTTCGTTAATTAATCGTTCAAAATGTAATTGAATTAAAACACTAAAACTATTTTGTTTAGTCACATTTGTGATTCATTTGGCTTTGTGATAAGAAATTAAGCTTGCAAACGCAAGCACATTTATTTTTGCAGTGTATATGCTGCAGCGCTTCGGGCTGATAGTTCGGATTTTGTGTTGCCGACGTCGTCGACCAATCAAAATCAGCGTTGCCGTCGCTGTTGTTGTTGTTGCTGTTGCTGCTGTCGAGAGGATCTCTGCTGCTGTTGCGTCGCTGTCGCCGTCAGCGCTGCTGTCGCGTTGCCTTTCCGTGTGTTTGCTTATCTTATCTGTGTGAGTGCGTGAGTGTTTCGCTGTGTGTGTGTGTGTGTGTGTGCGTGCGTGTAAGCTCGTTTCTTATCGCAAAAGAAAGTGATATTCGTATTGGTTGGCGGGCGAAAGGGCCGGCAGAGGGGGGGCGTAGACGCTGCTTGAGATGCCTTTGCTCTTTGATTTTGTACTTCAGCATTTTTTGAGATACATTTTAAATCACAATAAAAATTTGGCAATGTACTCGCCGAGTTCGATAGTGTTTACTATAAATACTACGACCAGGGCCGATAATGCCCACATAATTTAAAGTATTTTTTGTATGCTTTTGATAGTTTGATAAGTGTAATTGTAAATCTGGGTG
The DNA here is from genome assembly GCA_018903485.1 of Drosophila littoralis. Taxonomy (NCBI): domain Eukaryota; kingdom Metazoa; phylum Arthropoda; class Insecta; order Diptera; family Drosophilidae; genus Drosophila; species Drosophila littoralis. The sequence goes on along the minus strand of JAEIGF010000124.1, from coordinate 3,216,277 downwards.
ATTAACTATATAGAATTGTGTTCGCAGAAATTAGGTTTTGCCATTTGAACTTTGATTCCATTTGGCATTGTGCATTTATGTGCGTAGCTGATTATATAAGAATTTAACTGATTTCAACACGCACCTAATATACTTTAATCAAATTGTTTTGATACTTAAATTGCCTGAGCTAATTTCGTTATCAAAATCTCATTTTTTTTTTCGCTTGCTAAATTTTTTTTTGCTTTGAAGTGGTTTATACGCATGGCTTTATAGTGTAATCTATAGAAGATTTGTCTTCTTGATTTGCTTGACATTGCCTTGTTGGCGGCATTTGCATGCATGTATATATACTATGTATGTATGTATATACATATATACCTGAGTACAATCCTGAGTACAATACACCATTTGGTCAATTTTGGTTATCTAGAGAATGTGCGTGCTGATTAATGGGAATGGAAGAAGTGCGTGTCATTTAGTAGGCATTTTGATGGGAACATACATGTTTGATATCTAAACAAATCTACGCAAATCTAAGCAAATCGGCGGAAATAATCTATTATGGTGCGTATGGTCAGGCGGTGCCTGGCACGGTTTTAACCCACGCTGGCCAATGATATTGTGGGTTGAGTTACGATAACTGGGATAAGGATAACTGGGTGGGTCTGATCCAAATTGAGGGTAAGCTTAGTTCAGTTGTGCAACCAGTCTAAATACTATCAGCTGGATCGGGCTTTTTATACCCTGAACCCATCAAAAATGAGTAATAAGGGCATAATGTATTTGTGTAATGTAATGTAAATGTATGTAACAGGCAGAAGGAAGCAATTCCGAACCCATAAAGTATATATATTCTTGGTCAGCATCAACAGCCGAGTCGATCTAGCCATGACCGTCCGTCCGTCCGTCCGTCTGTCCGTCTGTATGTATGAACGCAAGGATCTGATAACCTATAAGAGCTGGAGACTTGACATTTTAGCTGTAGGTAATCCTAGTGCCCGCGCAGATCGAGTTTGTTTCGATAATTAATAAAAATCTATATCGAAATCCTGTTTTTTGAGCTATTTTGGTAAATAATTACGGCTAGAGTCATCAAACTTGACATGTAGCTCCTAGAATAGTATGTATATTTGCATTTTGTGTTGGAAGAACAGGGTTCAGGGTATCCCCTAGTCGGGAACTTCCGACTAGAACCTCTTACTTTTTTTATAAATAATTTGTTATTATTATAGGTATATAAAATAATTGATCTGACGAAGATTTAGTAGCCAGAACTGCGTCACTAATATAAGACCCATTTTCGATATCTGACAAAAGAGTTCATACACAAAAAAATATTAATAAAATATTATAAAATGCGGAAATGAACAAAAAACCTTCCATGCACAACAGCTGTACCCTTCCACAATCTTTAAAAAAAGGACGGACTCTTTTAAGCATTTATTACAACAACCTACAACACCTCACAGTCACACACTCAGCCACACTTTGTCATATATCTAGAGATCGACTTGCCTGTACTACCCCATTAATCGGTTTCAGATGTAAACAGAATGAACCACATACATATATATCTTGTTGCAAGCACGTTCCAAATATCTGCTTCTGTTGCAGCAGAACCCATTCAATAATATTATTTTCAATTTGCATATACGGAAATCACAAGCGCGACTTCAAGGACGTTCTTGATTTATTTATTTATTTACTTTCTGCTGCTCTCTTCAGTCCCACAGACAAAAAAAAAAAACGAAAAAGAAAGAAGAAAACACGCTTATCACATGTCATCATCGTTTCGGATTCTTTTGGATACTCTTTTTTATTTCTAAAAAAAAATTTTGTGTTTGTGTTTTTTTTTTTGCTGTCTGGACCAAATTGAATTTCAAAATGATTGTATAATTTGGAGCACTTTATAAAGTCTGGATTTCACACCGTTTAAATGTCTGACTGTCTGACTGACTGTCGCTCTGGCTGTGTGGCTGTCTGTCTGTCTGTCTGTCTGTCTATCTGTCTGTCTATCTGTCTGTCTGGCTGTTATGCATTATAAGCGTACACATTGTTGAGGCTTGAAATGAAACACCTACATGCCGCTGGGGGTGCGGGTGGGGGGCTGGGCTGTGCGGCCAGACGTCGTCTGTTATGCAAAGTTGCAATCGCATCAAATGCTCAAAGAGATACAGATCATAATCTCAGCTGGAAAAAGGCAAAAAATAAATAAAAGTAAAAATAAGAAACGAAACGAAACGGAACGAGCTCTTTCAATCGACAGACCCCCAGAAAGGCATTTAGAATAAATAAAATTAAAAAAAAAAAAAAAAACAAATGCGCGCGACATTTGTCGAGACGTTTATATAATAATGTTTATTTATTTGACTTATTCACACATTTGCATAAAATTTGCCCCACTTCGTGGACAATAAACGAAAACACACACAGGCGAAAAAAAGCTTAAAAAATGGCAAAATAAACAGTCAATCAGAGGCAGTCAAAACTGTTATGTAGACGACAATTGGAATGCGAAATGAGTCAAACCTAAAGGCAGCATTCGATAGTTCATTAATTTCAAGGCTAGACCAAGACCACACGCAACAGCCCCCGCACGGGGCAGGGCAGGGCGGGGCGGAGTGGGGCGGGACACAGAGCTCCGGCACGAGCATAAGACCACGAAAAAAAAAAGCATTGTAATTGCCGGTTGGACTAGTGTTAATTGTAGTTTCCCTTTGATCTTGTCTGGCAAAAAAAAAAAGCTATATTTAAATATTCTACTTTCAATGTGCTATTTTTGTTTTGTGTATAAAAAGAAAATACAATTTAATTTTATTTTTTTGCATTTGACAAGGCGGCAAATGTCTCACGCCAGTTAAAAAAGATTTAACTTAAACAATCGACAACAATTTTCAGCTGGTCATTTACAGGTGCGTTGTCCACGTTCCGTCACTTTAGGGGGAACCACCATTTGGTTAAATTGTAGCTCTTTCCAATCTATAATACCTACGAAACATGTGCGAAAAGGGTATGCGAATGGGGAATTCTTGTAGGAATGTGTGCTACACACAGAGAGGTTACATCTTCGAGACTTGAATGCTGACGACTTCTTGATATGCTGACATGAGGTATCATAGAATCTGTCAATATTTGCCTATCATTATCTCCGGCTCGCTTTCTCTTACTCTCTCAAAGTCAGAGCTCTTCGAAGATTCATAAAATAAACTTGATTGCTGTGCGTATATATTTTAGTTAATGCTCATAGATTTTAGATTGTCTCGAGCTAAGGTCAGTTGAGCCAAAGGCAGGTCAAGTTTACTATAGCTATAGTGCATCGGCCAGTCGTGCAGTCCCTGCTTGACGAAAAATAAAAAGCATTCTTAAATGTTTTTCTTTTTCCCACTTTGGCGACAGTTAGCAGGTGTGTGGGCGTTGGTCTTCTGTGCTAGGCTATTAAAATGAAACTCAACTAATCAAACTAACTCACAAGACCAGTAGCTAGCCATAAAATAAAAAAACATTTGGTCAATAAACCACTTCGACTTCAGATTGTGTGTTAAACGCAATTATCAGAAACAATTACCACGCCGCGAGCATTTTCTATAAATAAAAATGAATATAAGCATAACGCGTATCTAACACGCACTTAATGGATCAGTCTGCTTATCAGCATATGGTATATAGGTGATTGAACCTGAGCACTCGATAATCTCTGACCAATTTAACCAATATATATATATATATATATAAATATATATATAGTTCGTTGGGCAGCTTTGAGTACAAAATTGAACTAAGTAAGAGACTTGGTTATTATGCATTTTGACCAAGTACTCGCACAATATATTTAAGCATCAATATAACACATAATTGATATAATTGTAAAGGGTTGTAGTGGGGCGGAGGGAAGGGGGGTGTGTGTGTGTGTTTGTTACACCACAGGCATTGCATGAGATCACAAAATAATAAGGCAAAGTTGGAGGCATCGGCAGCAGCAGCCGCACGCCAGAGGTCTATTAAAAATACATACATGATTTTTCGCCTGGCGCGACCAGACAGCACAACACCAGACCAGACTTCGGGTGCGGACACAGAAGCAGCAGTAGCAGTAGCAGTAGCAGTTGCAGTAGCAGTAGCAGTAGCAGACGCAGACCAAGTCAATAAGTTGGTTAGTTAGCCGGTTGCTGTTGTTGCTGTTGTTGCTGCTCGAGCGAACAGCGCCCCGCACCTGGGTGTTGCCGGTGTTGCTGCCACTGCCACAGCTACTGGCACAGCTACACTTCCACTGCCGGCTGCATTGGCCGAATGCAGTTGTCGTGATTGTTGTCTCAGATTGCATGTGGAATGCAAAGACCAGGAGCCAATTTGTTATTGTTGTTGTTTTATGCCCGCTGGCTGGCTACCGTTGCAGTCGCCTCTTCGTGCTGCTGTCTTTCAGCTGCTGCTGCTGCTGCTGCTGTTGTTTTTTTTCCTTACATACCCTAGCTGTGAGCTGTATTACTTTCATATAGATCTGGATGTGTATGCGGCATCTGGACTTGGTTTATTAGCCCCAGTTGTTGTCCTGGAGTTGGGCATAGTATCTTTGCATAGAAATGGGACGAGATCTTAAAATGAAATACCCTTTTAGAAGCTTGTATTCCAACTTAAATATATTAATAACATAAGTTTAATGTTCTTTAATTTATTAAACACAAAATTTAAGCAATTTATACGTATTTTCCTTCTACTACTTCTTCTTCCTACTTCTATTAATTTAAATATTAATTGCTAAAATAAAACATACAAAATTAGTTTTAATCGGCGTTTGAATAAAAATATCTTTTAAAAAAAATATTGAACAATATTTATTTAATTCTTTTCATTACAAATTAGGAATAGGCTTTTAACTCTATGGATACAATATATACAAATAGATACAAAAATATAAAGCTTTGATTTTAATTTGAAGTTCATATTAATGTTAATTATTAATATTAATAATAGTTAAGATTCTAAGCTAAGATTATTTTCCGTTTTAATCGCACCCAACATAAATATCTTTGATTATGTAATACCCAATCGCATTTGCAGGGCATACGCACTGCAGTGTCAAGACACATTTGATTTGTTTTTCTTTTTTTTTCTTTTGTATTTTTTGCATTTCTGGTTGTTATTAATTTTCGTGCATTTTGGTTTTTTCGGTTTTTAGGACTTTCGCGTGCCGTCGTTTGGCTTCTGCCCAGTACCAATCAGCCCAGAGCCGGAATCAGCCGGAGTGCGCGTACTCATGCCACCAGAGACCGACTGGAGGACCGTCCCAAGAACCAGACCCCGAGCCAGACAGCCCGTCGTAGCAGACGCTTAGGCAGAGCCAACAGAGCCAACAGAGGCAACAGAGGCCGCGGCCGAGGTAAGTAATGTTGATGTTGGCATTTAAACAGGCGTGTGTGTAGTCGCATCTTGTTGATTGTCAAAATTGACAATGAATGCGCACACAGAGAGAGCGAGAGAGAGAGAGAGGGTGAGAGAGAGAGAGAGAGGGCACAGACTGTGTGCGGAGCATGCCAGCCAAAGGGAGGAGACAAGTGCATATATCTCACATGTCTGCCGTTTGTCTGGAGGCCGTCGCAGACAAACGCTGATGTTGATGTGCATGTTGATGCCTCTGCTGCTGTCCTTAAGAGTTGCATCCAAATATGGACCATTGCCTGCTGCTGCTGCTGCTGCCAGTGGCCTGTGGCAGGTGAATAAGGTAGTCGGCCCAGACGCCTTGGCTGCTGTCCGGGCATGGGCATATAGTTTGGTCTCTGCAGTTTCACACTTTGCATTTCTAAAAGTTATTTAAATGATATGCACATGCAACTCGCTGTAGTTGTTGCTGTTGTTGCTGCTGTTGTTGCTGTTGCTGTTTGTCGTCGTCTGGCTGCACTAGCTGTAAACTGAGACTGCCAGCAATTATGAGCGTCTGGCTGTCTGCCTTTTTACAATATTTTCAACATACATATACTTATTTTTTTTGCCTCTTTTCCTTTTAATTATCTGATTTCTAAGCGAGCCTTGGCCTGGCGCGGAGTCACATGTGCTGCGGTGTTTAAAATTTCAATTTGGCCACCAAATTGTCGCTGCTTTTAATTGCCACTGTCAGCCATCTTTGGCTTTGGATGACTAAGCAACATGGCCAGCGGCAACGTGCAACGTGCAACATGCGGCACCTGCCTGTCTCCTGTCTGTCTGCCTGTCTGTCTGTCTGTCTGCCTGTCTGTCTGTTAGCCATAAATTAATTCATAATTGCAGAGACAGTAGCTGCGGTAGTAAAAGTGAAACATATAATTCTGATTTCTGTTCAAACTAAATTAGCTGGCAACCAATGAATGCCACATGGGGGCCAATGCCATTTTGTCTATTGAATGGGGCACCTGTTGCAGTCGTTGAACTACTTACTGGCCAAGTCTCTCAAGATGGCTAGGGAGCGGGTAGCGCAAGCGCGCGCGCACGTTAGCACGTTATTTTTAAGCATTCGTCGCGTAAAAGGCAATCAAATAAATGAAGATGCAACCAGGCCTTAAATGGTGCAAAAATAACTCCAGACATTCCCCAAGAGCTACGTGCATAACGATGCAACAACCTCCTGTGCCCTCCGACGGTCTACCGAGACTCTTCTTTTGTGTTTTTTTTTTTTTTGGTTATCTTATAAATAAATACGTTTGTAGAGAGAGAGGTACACGGGGTCGCTGTCTTCTGCTGCTTCTGCTGCTTATTTATAGGGCAGTCGGCGCGTGCCGGCACGCAGTAGCAAAAAAAAAGAGGTATTTACAGTGGCATTGTCCACGTGGTTGTGCGAATTAATTCATTGTGCCTGCAGTCTTTTCTAGGCTCGAGTCAAGTCTGGCAAATGAATGAAATATCGTTTATGGTAATTTTCGCCTTAAATGTGTGTGCAATGTGCAAAAAGTTCTGCTAACTATGACTGAACTTCCAGGCAATCGATAGTCGGGATCCGTACGAGCAGAAGGAGATACTGAAATCCTACTGAATTTAGCCGAAATTTTATGAAAAACTTTCATTTCTTAGAATTCAGTTTTTTGGTGGCAATCGATAGTCGGGATCAATACGAGAAGAAGAGGGGTATATAGACAGCCCGATATACCTCGAGATCTGACTGAAGTTCCACAGGGTGTCTGCCTGCGACTCAAGCAACCTTTTTTGCTGCATACTTTGCGGCTGTTGGATTTTAATTGCTTCGCGCTGCGGTTTACGGCAAAGTTGGAAACAATTTGAAGCGCTTTTTTTTTTTGGCTTCTTGGAAATTCACCAAATTTCAAAAACATGTTGACATGCAAATAAATATGTTGCAATTGATTTTATAAATATTTTCGGTAGTTTATACATGTATAGTTGAATTTGGTCGGTTTTGCTTGACTGACTTTGTGTTTGACTGGCTTTTTGCTGTCTCAGCTTTGGCTTATGTGAATTATGTGTGCTACTACTCCTTTATTGAAATTGGATTTGAGGCACATAATAGCGATATATTTGTTATTCAACTTTGCCATTAGGAGTTGGCCAGAGTTGCCACAGCAGCCACCAGTTCTAGCCTAGGTTTACCCTATTTTTAGTCAACTTTCTCATCCATCATCCATATATTCTAAAAATTACAAAGAACAAAATATGAGCCCTACTTCTGCTCATGTCCTCCTCCTAGCAGCAAATAATATATGCCTAGGATTCGCTCATCCCTAAACAGCTTCAATATTTCAGATAGACTTTTGGAAAAAGTTACTTCATACTTTTCTCAAGTGTCAATCAAAAATGTTACTGTTCGTCGGCTAAAAGTCAATTCAGATTTCAAATGTACAATAACTCCGCTCCATTTGCCATTGATTAAAAACTTGTTTTACACAAAATACATTACATACATAAAATTGGAAAAATGTGTGACTTGCCCTGCGTACACGATGCCACCAAATGCCAGCAACCATCGATCATTAAGGGTCGCACCTTTCCCGTACTGTTGCTTTACTGTTGGCATCGCGAGTACGATAAGCGTCCGTACAAGCACTTTCAGTTTCGCCGGCTCGACTTTGAGGAGCGCATGAATCGCAGCTATCATTGTATACGTGATTTTCGCACTATTGTCAACTATTTGCAGCAGCGCCGTTTGAAATCCGTGTACATTTCGAGCGTGATGGTGAGCATTTGGGATGCGCGTCTGGTACAGGACTTTGTGCGCTCGCTGGAGTTTGTGCCAACGATTGAGCTTAAGCTGATGTGGCTGCCAATTGAGTTCTTTGTGATGATGCGCCTCAGCGTGAAGAAGATGAAGCTGCGCGAACTGAGCCTCGAGGGTAAGTCTGTGTGTGTGTGTGTGTGAAGGATACTCAATGCTATGCCCAACCATGCAGGCACACCCCTTACACCAAAGTCTGCGAGCATGTTGCGTGAATTTCTCCTGGCCAGCAATACGCTGCATACCCTAAACGTGTCCAGCTGCAATTTGAGTCAATATAACTTTGCCATTGTGGCGGATGGGGTGCACAAGTCCACCAGCATGCGTTGCTTTATAGCCAACCGCTTGTTGGGCAACAAATTGACGCTGGACACCGAGAAGATTACCTCGATAGTTGGCTCGCTGCTGATGCAGAACAAACTGACCGAGCTGACGATGCAAATGTGTGAATTCGTGGCCCAGGATATGGAGGCTATTGCCGAGTATCTGCAGAGCCCGAAGTGTTCGCTGCGCAAACTCAATCTGGCCCACAATCTGATATCTGCCGACGGCGCCCTGTTTCTCATGCGCGGCATTGCGCAGGGCGGCAAACTGGAGCAACTCGATATCAGCGGCAATACAATTGGCTCACATGGCGGCGAGTGGGTGGCCAAGTACTTCAGCTCCTGTTCTATGCTGCAGCATTTGTATCTCACTGACAATCAAATTGGCGCCGAGGCAATTAGTCTCATACTCTTGACCCTGAAGAAGCCGTGTTACATTAAGCGCCTGCAGCTCTGCGGCAATCTCTATGATGCACGCACCGCCATGATTTTGCGCCGGCTGCTGGATGCGAAGGTGTTGCGGCAGGAGGAAATCGACATTAGCTATACGTTCGATGAGGCATTGCAGGATTATCGTGTTGTGCCCTGGCGTTAAAAATTGTGTTTCTTGCTGCGTTAAATAGATAAATTTGAGTCAAGTGTGATATAAAACAATGCAGTTCCTTTAAGCTGATTTGGTAACCGCCTTTTCCGGGTGCAACGCCATCTGGCGAAAGCTTTGCGCAACTTTTCAAAGCACGTGCACAAAGCTGCTCTCACGCGCGGCTTTTCTCTCCTCTTCTCTCTCTCGCTCTCTTTTTTCTTTATAGCTGTTGTTGTCTTGCAAATATGAATGAACTGCCAAGGCTGAGCGTTGCCAGACAGCGATTACTTTATGCAATCACTAGCATAACCGTTATTTTTTAGTTAAAACCACTTCTTTTTTTAAGTGTTGGAAAATGTTATACAATTTGCATATGCCAAACTTAATTTATGGCTGCTGTCTCGCCGTTGTTTGTTAGTTTTCCGCTGTCTAACACTTGACTTGACGGTCTGGCAACTTTCGCTTTCGTTTCCGGCTTGTTTTGTTGTTATTGTGAGCGCGCAGCCTGTGTGTGTGTGTATGTGTGTGCATTATTGTTGGCGATTTCAAAGTCAAATGGCAACAACAACAACATACATAATGCGCAGCAAACAGCTGCGAAGCATTGAGCACAAAACTTCAACGGCAAATAGAACGCGAGACGAGGACAACATCGGCAGACGACAGGACAACGACAACGACAACGACAACGACGAGGCCGACGCCAACGTTATCCTTGTTGAGAGTTTCGCAATATATTTGTATTGTAGCAGTCTCAACGAAAGCGTCGAAGCAACCAAATCGCAACCAAATCGAAAACGCTCGAAATCAAACCGAAAAAGTAAATGAAACTGCAAGCGATAGGGAAAATGTTGTCAAACAAATTAAATTAAATTCCAAAACGATGTTCAATGAATATTAAATGCACTTTTTATGTGATTTCTTATGAAAGTTGTTCTTATTGTAAATGTTGTTTCTATTATTGTTGTTGTTCTTGTGCAGTTGCCGAAAGCAAGCGAACGCTTTGAACTGTGCGGCAATTGAAAGTGAATGAATGTTTTGCAGCCCAATTTATGAGAATTGGGAAAATAACAATTAAACGAAAGTGTTGCAGCTAAAGTTTATTATTCAAAATTGATTTTCAAATAATTATTTAAAGACTAAATTATAATTTACAATATGTGCGCGCGTTAACTTATAATATTTTATAATATTTTAAATATTAATCATACACAAAAAGTTGGTTTTTAATTTTTATTTAAATGTTGAGAATATTTTTTTATATTTTCCCCATATATTTACTTATTAAATTTGAATATTACGCACATTAAATACTATACAAATTTTAATACAAAAAACTAAACAATAATACATAATCACACTTATTTAGAGTCTAAAACTTTGGGCTTTGCTCTAAAAGCTATTCAAAGTGTACTCAAAAGTTATATGCACATTCATTCCATTGTTTAATGTGCTCAATTTGTTGTACACGTTTTCTTTAATTCATTTTATTAATTAAATATTTTCTTTTGTTGTATTTTCATGACATTCTCAGGCAACTGATGTTTTGTTAAATGAGTTTTTAAATAGCATTTTCGCCTGGTAGCTGAATGCAGTCAAGTGCTACTGCAAAATCCAGACGCAAACACCCACCTAAAACTAAAACTCAACTTGAATTAACTTAACTAAACTGAACTGAAGACAAACCAAACAAATAAAAAACAAAAAACTCAAAGCAAGGCATAGCTAAACCAGAAGCTGAATCCAAAACCAAAACTGAGGCAGTAGCTGTCAAAACTTTTCTGGCCATAAAACTTGCAGAAGACGCTCGGAAGGCGGCCAGCAGAATGAACGACAGTCGACGCAACACGGCAACGGAATTCAGTTACATACTGCAACGGCAGGTGAGTTGTTGCCACATGTTGTAAATACCAACTATCCACCCACACCCACACACCCACACACACACACACACACACACACACACACAATTAATTGCATGCATTTTTGAGGCCGGAAGCATTTTCGGTCCTTCAATTTGTGCTCAGTGCTTGGCGCGCTTTTGTAGCCATTGTTGCACTTTAATTGCAAGCAATTGCGCTCATTAACTTGCCACAATGGCTGCGCTTCAAGCACAGTCAGCTGGCCAACGAGTGCATAATTTGTTGTTTTCACAAAAGCTAGCCACAAATTACTTTTACCAAGTTAACTTAATTACTGAGCAAATCTATCTACCCAATTTTCTAAACACTTGTCACGACTTAAGCAAGCATTTGTTGGGCTATCCTTCTGGTTGCACATGGCGTATGCTTAATGGAGTTTTCAATGCATGTCCCTGCCCCAATGAATTAATTGCTTTTCGTTTGAACAGATTATCCGACATTTTCAACATGCATTTAAATCAATTTTTATGCATGAACAAATAAATATATGCCTCAGCTTGCACAGTTCTCCCACTTATTATATTGCTGCTCACATAAGGTACTTATTTATTTATCTGCATATAGTATTTATCTTGTTCACAGCATGCACATGCAATATTAATAACCAAAATGCATTGTCAATCAATCAATTTGTGTCTGGCTGTAGTTGCTTTCACTGGGATATGCGAATTGCCGCCAATTCGAGCAGCACGAAAGTCACGTTGGGGAAATAGTCACGTAGTCGTAAATATTGCAGGCATATGTATATGGCCAAATATTGCATATAGTACTCTGATCAGATGGAATTTGATTTATATTTAAGGTGTTCTGGAATTCAAAGTCTTTTATAGAAGTTTCTAAATAAGAAGCCAGACCTCGAGATCTAAATTTCAACCTTACCAGAATTGGTAGATGCCAGTTCTGGGCTGAAATTAAAATTAGCCTACATCTTGTGCATGAAAATGAGTGCGACTTGCATTATTTTCAGTACAATAGGCCACTTTAGGGAAAATATTGAATATTTTTGATTGAAATTTCGATAATATATGTAAAGAGCCAGAACCATGGTTCCAGCATAAGAAAAACCAGTTCTACTAAGCGAGCTTAAAGACAGGGAATCGGGTCGAAGCGTTAACCGAATCACTGACATATTTCTTGGTTTACTGCCCTGATAGATCAAGATAATATATATTTAGTATATAGAATATACTAGTATATGTACTAGACTACTATATATAGGATATCCAGAATAGAATATATATAATTTATATATTTAATATCTATGATATGTTTATATATCTTCCCATACCGAACTTTCCTTGCATATTAACATAATGTTCCATTCAGTTATTGAATAATTATAATATATACGTTAATCAAAAGCATTTAATGAATTTACATTTTTATTAAGGCTCAGGCTTTAACTTACACATGTGCAGGCACGTCTTCTCACGCGGACAGCTTCGATTTGCATATATGTATGAATGCTGTGCAAAATAAATTCCAATGAAAACCCCAACGGTATTTTCACAAGAACATATGTAGCATTATGCGAATACACACACACATATATAAGTATATATATATATATAAACTGATATATGCATATATGTATGTGTAAAAGCTATTGACGTGCCGATAATCCCTTAAGATTGTTAAAATGAATACAAAACGGAGCCTCGCTGGGGGTTGGGGGTTGGCTGGCGGTTAGCCTGACACAAAATTCATTAGAGTTTTGCTGTGTGTGCGTGTGCTCGTGTGTGTTTGTGTGTGTGTGTGCGTTGCACATAAAACTGTGCAAATAAACAATCTGTGGGGGAAAATCTTGGCAATTGGCTTGCGTGTGCGCCCAATCGAGCAAACTGTTAAATCATGAATGAAATCAATTTGTTTTCGGGGTCCTTTAATGGCGATGACGGCGCAGCAACAACAAGAACAACAGAAGCACGCAAATTACACACGCTCGGGGCATTAAGACAATGACACATTGGAAACCACATAACAACAACAACAACAACAACAACAACAACAACAACAACAACAACAACAACAACAACAACAACAACAACAACAACAGCAGCAGCAGCTGGTTAGCTAATACAGTTTTGATTGAGTGATAACTCAATACGTTTCCATATTGTCTGCAAAGTCTGCTCGCAGGCAAATTAATAAATCACATGCAACACACATTGTTATGATTAATGAAGGGACGTGTGTGTGTGTGTGGGTGTGTGGGTGTGAATGTGTGTGCCTTCCACAAGCACCAAAAACTTGCAACCTGACATACATGTACCTTATTTATTGTGTGTGCTGTGACCTTTGCCGGCTGCGCGTAATTTATCAGTTGCTTTGTCTGTTTGGGGAATTGGGACGAAAAAAGAAGAAAACAAAATATTGGCTATGGACATAATCCAAAAATTTAATTAGGCGTGGCAAATCTGAAGGCAGCGCCCTTGGGACACTGCAGCTCTGATAATAAAATCGATAAGTCGCGCGCGCGTCTTAAGCTTTAATTATACAACACAGAGAGCGAGAGACATATACTTGCGGCATTTATGACGCCTGCTGCACATACTGATGAGTGCTGCAGCATTGTTATGATGGCCATGCAACAGCATGCGGCATGCGGCATGTGGCATGTGGCATGTGCTCCCGCTTAATCGCCGCTTAATATGCAAGGCATGTGGCCTGGATGTGTGACCTTAAGGCAGGCCTTGCCAGGATACGACTAGAGCCCCAGTGTCTTGGCAGCCAGGCGGCATTCGCATTGTTTAAATATCAAATAAAAACGTCAACGGCACTCGCATTGTTGAGCGGGCGACCTTAGAACCCTTTCCGCCCATCCCCCTCATGTTGTGGTTTCGACGCCCGCCCCCACCCACAAGTTGCGATAACAGAAATCAATGTCGTCTGCGGCAACTTGTGCCAGCTGCATACAAATGCGAGCGTAGACGTGCATCAGGTGCAAATACACCTGTTTCGCATATATTGGCCACATTTCCAAGTATTACAGCACTCGATATCTAAGCCAACAATTTGTCAGCCCAGCTAAGCTGTAGGAAGAAAGAGTTGACTTCGGGCTGATCAAATTATGCAGTAATATGATTTGTGAGCTTTATGATTTGCATATATTTCAGCTGAAAATTCTAGGAAAATAATATTTACAATATTTATTTAAACTTTTCATAGAGTTACAACTGAATGGCAACAGCTGTCAGAGCCTTCAACTAGATGAGAGCATGTACTTCAATGTAAGAATGTTTTCCTTAGATTTAAGGTTAGGTTCTATTTCTATTTACTTTCCTATTTAAATATCACTGCAATTTTGAAGGAATTTTATAATATTACATATGTTATCCACATTGGGATTAGCGACTGAATTTGTCGGATTATCTTGATAGAAAAACTCGTCAAAGCGGAACGTGATTCTAGAATGTGTTTTATTTCGAGTATATGAAAGTGAGAAGTATATGTACGTGAGTTTTTCCTATCAATGAATGTTTTTTCCACTCGCAATAGACATATCGTCCGATAGATAATAACATAAAAGTACTTGTATTTGGTCCAGATATCTCTTTCATTCCACAAAAGCTCAACTTTATAAATCCGTGGACAAAAAAATATGATATCCCTTTTATCATGAATTTCCAACAGCATATCTAAGCAAGAGGAACTTGTACCGATAGTTCAGTTAAGGCTTAAAAAAGCCAGCTGCTCTATAGGTCTGCTAGATGCATAACAGATTTAGTGTGCATAGTAGAAAAGCCGCTGCCTCTGCGTCTAAATATAGAGCAAACAATATTAAGTATACGCCACGGTTGTCCGCATTTTCTGAATGCTTTTGACATTTGCGAACGCCTCAAGGAGTGTGCGGGAATGCAAATTGCTAGCTGCACAACGTGTCGTATGCGCAATGTGAATCCCGTGGAGCGCCCAAGTGTACTGCATTAAAGCTAACTAAAATTGACCTAATTGAATGGCCACATACCCGGCTCTTGACCATGGCCCATTCACAATTGATTAAGAAGTCCAAGAAGAAACCTATTTTAAACAATTTAAAGGCCAGTGTCGAGGGCGACAGCGACAGCGACGTCTGCGTCAGAGTCAGAGCCAGCGTCTTTGTCCTGACACTGACAGTGACTAAGTGCATGTATGTCAAGGGGCTGTCTGTGTGCTTGTGGGCGTGTCTGGTGCACTGAATTGAACACAAATCAAATCAAATCCAATTGCAAGCACACACAGTGCCGAGTCCGAGTGCATGTTATGCAATGCAACACATGTTGCACATGCCACAAATGTCGAAGCAAGCAGCTGAATTATTGCACCGACTTCTGTCAAGATCTGTCATATCGCATATTAGTCTGTTGTATGTACCATGCAACAGCTGTCGCTTAAGATTTTTAACCATTATCTGGGCAATAAAAATCTCAAGCCGCACATAAAAAAAGCAAAGAAATGGCCAAGTGCGAGTAACAGGAAAAGCGTTTGCTAAGGTGCGCCTGCCACAGCCCAAAGCGAATGCCATCCCTCAGCCCAGCTGCGCCGCCCTTTTCTCTGGGGAGGGCTTTGCTGCTGCTGCTTTAAATGGTTTCGATTTCACGTCCATGCCGATTTTATGCCTCGCTGATGGATTCAACGTGTCTGTGTGTGCGTTTGTTTGCTTGTGTGTGTCTGGTGCCAAAACAATAAAAACAAATGCGCTCGGGGCCAACTCTGTAGCGCTCTGTATTTTGTATATAGTATCTTGGTAGCTGACGGCGACGCGGAACAATAATATCGGCAACAAGAAACGAAACAAAAAAAAGTACCCATCCAAAATTGCGGAGAGGGAAATAGCAGAAACAAGCCCATTGGGCTGAACCGCGTTTTCACATAAAACAAGTGCAAATGTTGCCATACCTGAATGCTTGCTTCGTAGATACCCTGTAATATTTATTTATTAAATTATTTACTGATGGTCGACTAAACAAGTGTTGACTAAGTATTTAATAGAAAATATTCTTAAGTAAAATTTAAAAAATCCTAATTATTTATGTTTGTTGAGAATCTTGAATAATTAAACAAAAGGCAGAAACAAGTTATTAAATAGAGAAATGAAATGTGTGATGAATAGAGACAAATGTGGTTTAAAAATATTAATTATAAGTAATATTAAATTATTTAAATCAGATAGGTTAGAAAGGGGGGTTATTGCCGGCAAGCTATGCCCCTATCCATAGCTGGGCATGGTCTTACATAGATCTGAAGTAAAATATTGTGTAAATAAGTAGGTAAATAAAATAGTTTAGGTATCATTCATAGGTTGTCTGTGTAGATCAAGAACTGCCCGGTTGTAGCTTGCTAACAACTCTATAATTGTTACCCTTTGAAGCTTTAACTTGTTGAGAATTGCAAGCGTCAAGCAACATGAGTTTTGCATGTAAGCAAAGCATTTTTGTTCGAGCCTTGGCATGGACATATTTGAATTGGTTTTACTAGAAATCATTTGCATATATATTTTTTCTTACCTGGATAATGTAGAGTATATAAGAGTGTATATGCAGCAACTGCCTGATACACGCATCTACCCAGTTGTGTGTGTACCCTGTACAGCAAAAACAACAAACAAAAAAAAAAACACGTGTTTCCATTTACGTATTTGGCATGCGAAATAAATTGTTATTACCTCTTTTTTATTACTGTTCGCTGTTATTCGGTATGCAATGCATATTTTGATGGCGCATGTTATTTTACGAGTCCGCGCATAAATCGCACGCTGCATAGCTAAAAAAGGACTGCACTCCCATCCGAACCCAATTAAATGGCTAACAATTTGATGTTTGACTTTTTGATAAAATAAATCTAAAACTTCAAAATCCAATGCTCTGTTGCAGGGCAGCGATGTGTCCGCAGCTGAGGCTTATGCATTCGACGACTTCAACAATTTAATGAAGGTAATGTTTGACCCACATTTCCTAGAGCTTCCCTCCCCCATCATCACACACATGCAAATCGACATTTCGGCATATGTATTCGTATTCACATTCATATCCATTAAATGTCGAGCACATGACACACACACACAAAACACACTCAGAGGGCAGGCCAAAGAAGGGTGGGGCGCGCCAAAATTTGTGGCATTGGCCGCAACCTTCTCGGAAAATTGCTGCTCTCGGTCGCCGGGCATCAAAGAATTTCCTCATTTCAAAATTTTTGCCGCCTGACGCGCGTCCTGTGTACAGCTCCGGCCTGCCTGTCGACTGTCGAATGGCGCCTGGCGCCTCTGCTTATTAAATTTCATTTCAATTTTAGTTGATTAAAATCGTTGCCACTCCCAGCGACCAGTAAAGACGCAGCCGCTGATGTTAAAAAATGAAGTGCAATTTTACTTTCTTCCTTTTACCGCTTCGACCTTAAACGCGTGCTGTTTCAGTTTCCTCTTCTCATTTCTTATATAGTCAACGAACCGAGGCAAATTTATGAGAAAATATCAAAAAATAAATAAAAAAAAAAAAACGGCAACTGTTGCCTTTGTTCTGCTTAGATTGTTAAATAATTCAGTGGCTTAAAAGTATTTAAGTTTTTATTTTATGTTTTCATAAGTCCCAGCTCTTGGGGCCTAACTCGTCAAAAGTTACAAGCAAGAAAATTGTGATTAAATATATTCGTGCAAAACTTGAGTGCAGGCTTGAGCTTAAGGGCTTTGTTCTTAGCTACACATAATGAATGAAAAGGGAGAAAAATCGGGAAGAATAAATGTTTTAAAGATATAAAATGTGCATCTAAAATTTCTACACAGCCATTAAATAAGTTTTGCTTCCAGCGCCAAATAAAGATAATAAATATTATATTCATGTTGATTTCTTATCAAGATACAGCTGGAAATCAATGTCAAATCATGGCTGCAAACACCTCAAAAATGTCACGATTCGAACCAGCGTGTCGCCTTCAAATTGGTTCTAATATGCTTTGTTCAACTTATTCGTTTGAGCCTTTGAGTTTGAGTTAAATAAAATATATTTGTATACCTTGAAGTGAAACTATTTGCTTTAATGTATATAGAATTTTCAGCTCTGCAATTGTCAGCTAAAGACTTTTAGCTTAAAAGCTATTCACGCTTTAGATCTATATAAAATAAATGTATATTACATATGCAAATAGTTTGAGTATATTTTTAAAAGACAACATCCTCTTTTAAAAGTTAGCTCTTAAATTCCTTGAGTGCTTTTGCAATGTACTAAAGGAGTTAATAGCAATTTTAAAGTAAGTAGCTGCATTTTTTTTTACATGCGTACGAAAAGTTCGCAGAAAATTTCAATTTTGCTGAGGACAATGGAAGAAAAAAACTTGTGTAATTTGATATGCTGTTGTATGACTATGCATAGCAAATGTGTGCGTGTGTGTGCGTGTGTGTGGGTGGGTGTGTGTGCATGTGTCAGTGTTGGTGTAGGCATTGTTTTCACAGGCTCACACTGAAAGTGTTGGCATTGGCATTAGGCCCAACAAGGCTGTCCGAAAGAAAACCGGAGCAAAACAAGCTCAACATTAGGAACAAGGCGAAAATGTAGCAACAAAAAAAAGGAGGGAAACTAGAATCCATGGTCAGAATGAGAGTAAAAGCCAGGCCAACAGTAAGTAGCTGATTGTTTGCCCAACTAATGGCAGCTACGAAGGCCAACAACAAACGCAAATTGGCAATGCCAAAGGCATTTGCAATGCCTTCTTAACAATATGCCCCAAAAACGAACTGACAAAAACGAAAAGTTTTCTTGTTAATTTATGTGCGCTTTATTTGAAGCTAACAAAACTTTTGTTAAAAGCATAAAAATAACTTATTAATTGCCAAGTTCATGTTGTTGTTCGACAAAATCAAATTAAATTTAACAGGAAGCTGATCGAAAAAGCAAACAGTTAACGAAAGACAAAAGGCCACAGCAAGCGTCGCAGCAGAAGGTCAGAATGAGAACGAGATAGAGGAGTCCTTTTTATATGTCCGTGAAGGGACCTTTACCTTTTTCAGCAAATGTGCAACAGAAGCAGATGTCACGGGTATATGTAAAGAGTATATGTATTCATGATCAGTATTGATAGTTGAGGCGTTATAGCCAAGTCTGTCAGGCTGTCTAATTGTTTCAATATAAACGTGCCACGAAACTTTGCGTAGTTGCAACTCATAATTGCAGGCAGTTCATATGTTGAGATAGACTAAATCGGAGCTCTATATCATATAGCTGTTCTTGATTGAATGATTGTTTACATTTGAACAATATCTTGTCAACTTCGGATTATTATATCTTTCAGCTTTATGAAAAGAATCGGTCGCAAAATAAGTTCTTGTTTGAAAATCGTTTTTGGTTTTCAAGATGTCTTAACCAAAATTGTGCCATGCTCCTTACCTTAGATCTAATCAATCATCTAATCAGTTTTTGATTATTGTATCATATACAATCCATAAGAATTGGTCTTCAGATAAGTTTTACTTATCTGTTTTTCTATTTATCTGTTATTCTAGCTACCTGTCTTTGTAGATATCTTGAGCAAGCTGAGCTTATTACGAGCTTTCCTATTCTCCCAACCTAACAGCAAAAGCGTTTCAAATCGAAATACTAAATGATATGTCGCCTATAGCAACAATCTGTTCAAGATTATGATTTTGTGTAAAAACATTTTTTAGGCATATGTTTGAAAGAGCATTAAATCTTCGGCGTGCCTTACGCTTGTTGTTTCTTCTTTTTTTGTGCTGCCTGGTTTTGTGTTTACGTAGCTTTTTTGAGCCAGGTTTTGGTTGGGGTTGTTGTGGCCTTTGCGGGCAGGTTTGTTTATCTGCATGTGCAACAGCAGCAGCAACAACAACAACAGCAACAGCAGCAACAACAACAACAACAACAAGAAGAACAGCAACAAATACATGAACAAGTCAACAGGCCCCACAAAAAAGCGCAGTTTTTGCGCTCGACAATTTTGCCATGCGCATAATTGTGGTTGGACATTTTGGTTAGCGCATGTTAATTGCAGCACCTCTTATGTCCATCCGACCCCCCGCCACCCCCCTTTAGCCAACACTTGCCGCTCTTGGCCCCTTCGCATTGTATTGACATTTGCGTCTAAACGTTTTTCCACACGTTTTGCCGCTGCGCGACCGGCACGTTTTCGGTGTCCAGTTTTTTTTTTGTATATTTTTTAGCTTGTGCCACGCCCACGCGCGCGCGCCTAATTTCATTAGGCAAACAAACTGTGCAGGCTACATTTTTTACATGCTCTAGCCAGGTGTGTGTGCGAGTGTGTGTGTGTGTGTGGTGTTTACTGTGCTGTGCGCTTCAGCGAGCAGCTCCACTTGCTGGCAAATGAGTTGGTTCTCAGCTACAAGAATATTATTAATTAAAATCGTGCAATGCATGAAAAGGTTTGTTTGCCTTCCATCTGAAGCACCTGTATTGGCTGCCTTTGCCATTGCCTGACTGAGAGTGTGTGTGTGTGTGTGTTTGTGTGTTTGTATTTGTATTTGTGTTTGCTTTAGACAATGTTTGCCCTTTATTAGAAACGTGTACCTGGCTTACAGCCCAGTCAGTTGTTTCCCTCTCTCTCTCTCCCTCTTTGTTTGTAAATGAAAGGCAATGCCTGAACATTTTTCTCGAACTTTAATATGCTATATATGCTATATAGTCTGCATTTGTATGTGTGTGAGCTGGTCAGAAGCCTGAAGCACGCTACACAAAACTCAAGGAGGTAAATTGTTTTACTAGATATTCAATTGTTTTTTGTGCCTGTCGAAAAGATATCGTTTAGGCTTAGATAGGCTTAAGGAACAGGGGTTGCTTATATAGAATGTTAATTATGGTTATAAATTTGGCAAAAATCATTTGTATATATATATATATATATACATATATATTATAGAGTAACTCAAGTATGTTGGGTTATTTCTCTGTAAGGACTTTGTGTAAATTAATTAACTTCAACTTTCCTGGGGGACATTCAAATAAAGTTCCGTTTTATTAAACATTATATATGAATTATGTATATATAACAATATTTTCCAATTCCCTTTACTTTCTATAATATTTACTGTAGCTCATAGCAAAGTCGAGCATGCCTCGACTTGTGTCTCATTTGTAATTTCTGTTTGTGTTTTTTTTTGTTGCCTTTTTGCGCTTCTCACACGCTTTGGCTCAATTGGGTTTCGACCTGTACAGGTTGCCATTTTTTGTACGTTTTATTTTTGCATGATTTCTGGTTGCTGCTGTTTTTGTTTTTGTACG
The DNA here is from genome assembly GCA_018903485.1 of Drosophila littoralis. Lineage (NCBI taxonomy): Eukaryota > Metazoa > Arthropoda > Insecta > Diptera > Drosophilidae > Drosophila > Drosophila littoralis. The sequence continues at coordinate 3,195,062 of JAEIGF010000124.1, read as the reverse complement.
TTTGTGCTCTTTGGGAAATTAATTGGATTGCGCGCTTTAATTGCCAGGCAGGGAGCTTGCCAACGGCTGACAAATTATTAATACGATTTTGCAGGACACAATGTTAACAAGAGCTGAAACTTTAAGGTATTCTGTTTTTTTTTTGAATTGGTCTGAAAAAAGACTGTACAAAATTGAGTGCCGTGCGTGTAAAGGATGTGCAAACAAATAAATGCTCAAAAACCAGTGAAGAGTAAATATTAAATATGCACAAAAAAGAGCTCTCATAATAATTGTGCGGAATTCGTGTCGTCGTCTTATCAGAACGAACCCTTTTCCTTTTATTATTCCTTTTATGGCTGACAGCATTTGCGGCAAGAGTGTTATATTTGTTGAATAAACATTATTCGAGTGCAGGCACCTGTCGCAGGCTTTACATTTCGTATGCGTTGTGCGGGACAACCTTTTTTCGCTTTCAATTCAAATGATAAGTAAAACGCTTTAAAAGACCAAAAAACGGTTTGTGTGCCAAACATGCTAAACAGCTGTACACTAATTGCCGCTCGTAAAAGATGACAATAACAAGCGCGTTACAAATTTGACATTTAAATGTGGCAATCAGTCGCTCACGTGTGCCACAAAAAGTGGCAACAAGGCAGCCCTCGAGTACTTCTGGCTGGCAGATTAACGAGCAACTCTCTCCCTCTCTCTCTTGTCTCTCTTTGGGACCGCAATTTGTTTTGCGGCAGGACACTTTGCAATTTTAGTTGACTAGCCTGACCCAACCCGATCCGACCCGACCCGGTCGCCTGCTTGGCCTTGAGCCGGGTTACGTTTTCGGCTGCTTTGTCTCTTTATGAAGCGCCAAGAGTCTTAATAGTTTCTTTTTCTACTGTCGCACGCCCGTAATTAGCCATTTGCTTTGATACTGAATGGCATTTTTAATGGCACTTCCGCCACGTGCCCCACTTGCCGCCTGCCCTGCCCCCTGAAGTATGCAACGTAGCTTGCCACCTGTCGCCACTTAATTGAATTGAAAACTCAGCTCGCACGTAATTTGCTTTTGGAAATTTTCATTACGCAGCGTCATGCCCCAACGCTCCCGGCCGCCCTCACACACACACACACACACACACACACACACACACAGAGACTCAGCTGCACGACACGCTTCCGCTGGCAGAAGGCTTTGCCAAAGTAGCTCTGGCCAAATATTTGCTTTACGGTTTTTGCAGTCGTAACTCCAGGAGTGGCAGCGTCAACTGTAGCCAGAACTTTGTTAGCTGTTTGGCGTTTTACACTCTGTTTGTCTGGCCAAAAGTTAGTTCCGAGTGCGAGCAAAAAAAGGAGGGGCCAAAAACAGAAATAAGTGAAAACTTGTTTAATTGCAAACAGCTGGTAAAAGTTTTCACTCGCAATGCAGTAAACGCTTCAGCTGCCACTAACTTGGCTAACACACACACACACACACACACACACTCACACACACTCACACACACTCACACACTGGCACACGCACAGCTTGGCCGTCTGTTTTGGCTGTCACAACATTGGCCTTGCGCCATGATGTTGCATTTCATTTGGGTTTATGTTTTAGCCCTTCATATAAAGTTGTCTTTTATGGCTACAATTTCAAGCGGGCTGCGGGCTGAGCGACTGGCGCTTGCGTTTCATCATAAAAATGACAAAAAACTAGAAAGAAGAAGTCTATTTAATATGTCGCAGGTTAAATACCCTTGTAGACCATGGCTTACAGTCTGTTAAATATAATCAAGTATTAAGAATATGCAATTAAATTAGCATAAGAGTAAAAGGAATCGACGATTAGAACCAATTGTTGAACAAGTTATGGGAATTGGCAGAAGGATCAGTTTTCTACATGAACTGGCAACAACTTCGCAATATCTTCAAAAAAAGAAGGGGCTTCATGCAAGAACTCTGAATATATCAACGATCATTTCTTTGGCAGCTGCATGATATAGCCAGGCGATTCGGTCGATGCAAAATATATATCAGTAAGCGCATATGCAGAGAGAAATTCATATCAGCATAGTTTTAAAATCATTTCTTTCATATATGGCTTTATAATAGCAAGTGCGCTGAGAATCAAGTTAGGTGCGTTACATATTTAATAAAAAAGCGTATAATATCCTCTGTAAGGGTATAGAAAGAATGCACAAACATTTGGAAACACAGCGTCACACGGTAACTGGCGCTGGCAGCTACAATTTACGATAAGGTTGCGTATACGTAACTCACCTGTAAATTGCGTATACGCAGAGTTCTCTGTCGATGTGTTTGTGTCTGTGTGTGTGTGTGTGCGTGCGTGCGTGTGTCAGGAGGACAGTTTGCTTTTGATGTAAAGAGGCACTCGAGGCAATTTTGCGCTCTTATCCCAATCAACGTGCAATAATAGAGCGGGCCAAAACGAACCGCAACGGACACATACACACACACACACACACACTCAGCCACACACAAGCCCCACCCACTATTATTGTACGACTTTTGTTTTTGCTTAACGTTGTCTCTAGAGCGACCATCAGACACATCAGCAACAGGGTCAGCAACAGCAGCAGCAGCAACAACAACAACAGCAGCAGCAGCGCCAGCTTCAATCCTCGCAACAACAACAACAACAACAACAACAGCAACAACAACAACAACAACAACGAGGGGATGGGATATCGAGCGACACGTTGTCCTCATTACCACAAGCATCGTTCAACTATATCAACTCCATCGTGGGCAGCGGCGTCATTGGCATACCCTATGCCCTGCACCGCGCCGGCTTCGGTCTGGGCCTGGCGCTGCTCATCCTGGTCGCGTACATAACCGACTATTCGCTCATACTGATGGTGAGTAGCCAGCTGGCCGGGACAGCAAAGGTGTGGCCGTGAGAAGTGGCAAATGATTTGCTCGAAACGGAAGCGGAAACGGAAATTAGATGCGTGTCTCGTTAACAGCGTGCTGCAAATTAAACGCATTTCCGCTACGAAAAATATCAGAAATTTGCATAATTTACGAAAGCCAGAGACGAAGACAGACGAAGAGAGAGGAAGAGAGACGAAGAGAGAGGAAGAGAGACGAAGAGAGAGAGAGAGGTAGATTGCTAATAAGCTCGATTTATTATTGCAGGTTCGATGCGGCCACATCTGCGGCAGATTCAGCTACCCGGGCATCATGGAGGCTGCCTACGGCAAATACGGCTACTATTTGCTATCGCTGCTGCAGTTCATGTATCCCTTTCTGGGTAAGTTGGCCGCCAATCGCTAAATCCCATCAATGTGTGCACACAATTTTTGGCTACACACACATCCCCATCCTTCATCTCCATCGCGCACGTAACTAACAAAGTTTTGCCATTTTACAGCCATGATATCGTACAATGTCGTCGTGGGCGATACCTTGTCTAAAGTTCTGGTACGCTTCTTTCCCTCGTGGGGCGATTCCATGGGCGCGGTTCGATTGGGCGTCGTCTTTTTTGTCACCGTCGGCGTTGTCGTCCCTTTGTGCCTCTATAAGAACGTCTCCCGTCTGGCGCGCGCCAGTTTCATTAGCCTGGCTTGCGTGGTCTTCATATTGTTTGCCGTCATCATAAAGCTAATTTCCGGCGATTATAAAGTGTGAGTATATAAATATATCTATGCATAAGATATCACAGTCAGCGCCAAAGTTTGGCGTTTGGCTAGAGGATATTTAATTTGTGACAGCAAACGGCTACAAATTTGATTTCCTGAGGCTGTTTCAAAAATGTTTAAGTTAAGTTGAGTAGAAAATTCCTCTTATCACCCGTTGAAGAGTTCAAACTTATTTTAACTTTGCCAAAGTCTAACCCAATCATGATCATGATTTGTTCTCTAGAGTAACATACTCTGATCTGATTTAAGCCAACAGAAAGCATATTTGATGCATAGGTATTAGTCCTGAGTCTCGTATGCACCAGGGACATCAGTTTGTTGATGGCCATTCATCATTTACCCGATTTATACTCATCTTAAGTATATTGTAATACTTTTATTGTATTGTGTAAATATGGTAAATACCTTATGTTTCAGCCAAATCTGCCACGCCCACGTGGCCCTTCCCACTTCTTGGTTTCTTGTTGACTCCAATATCCATGGTTATACCAAGTTATGTTTAAATAAACATTTACGACTTTACGTTAGAACCAGAAGGCCCACAGCGTTCCAGAATGCGGGTCATTACGTATTGTTCGCCAATCTGTAATTAAATTATAAAAAAGTGAATTGAATATAGGTAGAATATAATTCGTTCGGCTTGTGAATGCCTTTCACTGTTGAGCTGGCGCAGAGAGAAGGTGTTTGCCTTCTTTCCTTTTCAGGTAATTTGCAGAAATTAACAAAAATGTATTTTGCTTAATTGTCGACGCTGTCTAATAACGCGCACAGATTTATTTGCATTTTAATTACGATTTGTGGGGGCTGCAAATTTATGAGCACAGTCCTTGGCGGGCGGCTAAGTGCTGTGGTCGTTCTCCATGCCACATCTACTGCTTCATCACTTATTTTTTTCCTACTTCTTTTTTTTGAGGTTGAGTCCTGCTCGCTTTAGTGCTAAGTGGCGCTTTAGTGCCTTCGAATCTGCGGCGACTTGCACCGACCCCGGCGGCATTGAACTGCGCGCAGTGCCATAAAATGTAGTGTGCCACTTGTTTGGCTTTTATGGCTTTTCATTAGTTTGCCGCAGTGGCTGTTGCATGCAGCAAATGCCGTCTCGCTCGCGCACTCTGTTCCGCTTCCTATCTGCGTTTGTGGCAACTGCGAGGGCGAGTCGTTAGCAGTTGCCACAGTGTTGCCAACGGCGACGACGTCGTCGAGCTGCCAGCCAAACACCCGCTCCCATGGCTGCGGCTGCTTCTGCTGCTCCTGCTGCGTATTTCATGGTCAACGGGTGCTCGAGCTTTGTGCGGCGAGATTCCTACTTGTTGTAGCGGAGCATAAAATTTAAATAAATTTCCAATTTGTGTACTTTTGTGCCACGTCTCTCACATTGTTGTTGTTGGCTGTCCACAGCCCGCAGTCCCTTTTATCTTTGCCACACAATGCTTGCCGCTCGTGAAACATATAAACCTCAACTTGGTTCATTTCTTTTTTGTGGCCATATTTTACATTACTGAAAAGGCAAAGGAAAAGGGAAATGTTAATTTGGTGTTAACTTTGTGTAATTTATTTATATTTTGTTTTGTTTTTTTGTTTTTTTTTCTGTTGCTACCCACGTAAATCTATCCTTTTTGCCTGTTGCTGCCCGTAGCACGGATACGGCCGACTCTTGGCGCTTCGCGAACTCGGATCTAATACCCGCCACGGGCATTATGGTGTTTGGTAAGTAAGCGCCGCATTATATGTATAATATATGTGTTTACTTATGCAACAGCAGGCACTTCTGCAAGGATAACAGCTAGATGATTGCCAGACACCTAGAAAAAAGAAAGAAAGAAAGGAAGAAAAACAATTTAATTGCATTTGCCGCTCAATGTCAATTCTAATGCTCACTCACTCTCTCTTTCCCTCTCTCTCTCTCTACCTTGCTCGCCGTCGCTCGTTCTGCACTTGGCACAGCTTTCATGTGTCATCACAACACGTTTCTCGTTTATCAATCGATGCGCGAGGCGACCATGGAACGCTGGGAGAAGGTCACCCACATCTCGATTGGATTTGCCTGGACCGTGGCGGCGCTCTTCGGCATTGCGGGCTACTCGACATTCCGCGCCCTCTCACAGGGTAAACTAATTGACAATTTCGCTCGCATTTAATGGCATTTTCCGGTTACTTCCATTTTATTTTACAACGCTGTAAATCAGCTTTAATCTGTAGCATTCTTTGCCTTTGCTTTTGCTTTCATTGCAGGCGATTTGCTGGAGAACTATTGCTGGGATGATGACTTAATGAATTTCTCGCGTGTGCTCTTCTCCATATCCATATTGCTGACATTTCCCATCGAGTGCTTCGTTTCACGTGAGGTATGTCGGGCATTTCACCAGCTTAATACACTTTATTTCATTGTATCTAGAGCTCAACTTAAAGTTTGCGAGCCAATTATAGCTATTAAAGTCCAAGCTTGTTTTTTGCAATAATAGATAAATAATTTACTAGACCAAAGGCAAGAAACATGCTCAGGCATTTAGGGAAATAAAACATTTGATGAAATTGAAAATGAAATGAAAAAGGAAATATGGCTTAAATATATATGAATTGCATTTTTGCAATAAAAACTTAAACATATCTTAATGCATTTCACATAAGACATCTGCAGATTTACAGAATGTAGTCCCATTCGTATCCTTGAGATACTTAGTTTGTTTAATGCTTGGCACTTTATTTTGACCAGCTGCTGCTGTCCACTTGCAGTCATTTTGGTGAAGCTGCTGCCACATATATAGCTTACATTTTGGTTCGTGCCACACAGTTGCATTTTGATAAACTAGCTGTGTTTTCTTTATTTTCATTTTCATTTTCATTTTCATTTTCGCTGCAATATTGTTGTAGATTGTGCGCGCTCTGGTGCATCGGTTTGTGCTGAAGGAGCCCATCAGCGAGTTTACCCAGGACAAGGATCCCAGCTTGGAGAAGGGCGCGGAAATCGATGAGTATTCGAAGGCGATTACCTTGGCCATTGTGTTCAGCGCCTTCATAATATCGCCCATGACCGACTGCCTGGGCTCCGTCTTGGAATTGAATGTGGGTTGATTTTGATACCGATTTGTACACAGCACACACACACACACACACACAGTCGGCCATAACAAATAACAACTGGCTGGAGCATTGTAATTTGATGTAAATTTTTTCAACAACTTAGGGTCTGCTGGCAGCGATACCCCTGGCCTATATACTGCCCGGCCTGGCCTACATACAAATGGAACCGCATGCCCTCTTCAGCCGGGAGAAGCTGCCGGCCTTGGGACTGGTTGTATTTGGTGCGGTGGTTACCATACTGGGCGCTGCGGTCCTCCTGCCAGGTCTTATGGGCGACGATTGCCGTTCGGATATTGTGATGGGCTATTGCCGGCAGGAGTTCCAGAATGCCACCACCGCACAGGTGGTCCTCAACTGAGGTGGCAGCAGCAGGAAGAGGCGGCAGCAGCCAAGCCAAAAGTCATTAGTTAAGTCATAAGCATTGGCAATACATTTGCATTGATGTGGGTTTTACGGGTTGTGGATTCTAGATTGCAGATTACGGATTGCGGATTGCGAATTGCGGGTGGGGTTTACATTTTATTTATTCATTTATTTCTTTTTATGGGCCTAGCTTTTGTACTCTTGCAGATTTGTATTAATGTGATTTTATGGCAGAGTACGTTAAGTATTCATATTCATTTATATTCGTTCATATTCATATAGTCTACTCATGAGTTTATCCGCCTGTGTGTGTTCAACCAAAGGTTGATTATCCTTTAGAAACATTTCCATATCTCTACAAAACTCCATCAAAACATTGATTTATCAAGCTTCAGACTATATTACATTTAATTAATGTATTATTTATTATATAGAAATATGGTTTTCATTTAAGCAAATGTAAGCTTCATTTTGTTGTCCCCGCAGCCGTCAATTTTATATTAATTATTTGATTATATGATATTCTATATATATTCTATATCATATGATACGATATCGGAAAGCTTCCATGGAAATGTATTAACACAGAAAATATTGGTTGTAAACTTGGTCTATAAAGTTTACTAAATTATATTTGATTTTTAGTTCGGATTATTATTACTAAAAGTTCAAAAATATATTTCTGCAAGGGTATTAAGTGCTTCGGCCAGCCGAACTAAGTTGTTCTTACTTGTATTTACTTTTGCTTTTATTGTGATAATTTATTTATTTCTTTGTTGTAGCTGCACCATTTTTGGTTTAGGGGCAAAACGAATACTTGTACCTGAGTCTCTGATGTTCAAAGTATCTCGAAACTGTGTTGTAGTATCTGTGTGTGTATACGTGTGCGTGTGTGTATTGTTAGCTAACTGTGAGGCAAGTGATACGAAGGATTTGAGAAAAAAACAAAAACCTGAATCTCAGTACAAAACAGCAAGTTGTTATAGCATATATTTCCCCAAATGTATGTGCACCCAACAAAATAATCAAACTCTATTTACATATAATATGATTTCGATTACCAGAGATTTTTGCAAATTTTGTGTGCAGTTTTTTCTTATGCTTTTATGAATGGGGGGTAAATATATATAAAAAAAAAAAATAACAAATTGTAGTGCAAGTTCCTTAGACGTGGTCAGTGTAATGCATGCAATTTTTTCGTCGAATAGTTGTTATTGTAATTACAAGTAGCATTAGCGTAGTCTGAATATATTTGGGCACCAATATACACACAAGACATGCATACAAAACAGCCAGATCAAGTTGCAAATAATCAAAAAGTAAGAGAAATTAAAATATTAAACTAAATAATACCTATTTGTAACTATCTATTATATATGGCATATAGAGAAACTTATCGAATCGAATCAAATCATATTTAAACGTTTTATATATATGTATACAACTCCAGAGAATTGCTTCAGCTCCAAAATGTGACTAAGCTTTAACAACTTTTGAAATACACAAACAACAAACACAAGAGACATGAAACATGAAACATGAAACATGAAACATGAAACATTTTATATTTTATATTTTGTATTTGACATAGAACTAGATCAACTATTTCGTCTAATATATTTTAAATGTGAAACAACAGTTTTAAGTTGTTTTCGAATAAAATGCACTGATTATATTTTTCGTATTGTGGTATAATTATTATGTATGTACACACTGGTCTATTTTTGTACGTATTCGTTTTGAGTTGACAAAATGCACGATATAAAGAGTATATATATTATGTAAATACATATTTGTATGTTGTAATTTTTGATATGATTAAATAGATCTTTTTTACCACATATTTAACATTGGAATATTTACACACTACAATGCTCACTCTTCTTCTTACTGGTCTATGGGAACCAAGTGTCTATTCCGTTTGCTTTTGATCTAAGAACCAAACACATAAACCCCAAACAACTCTATCCTAAGAGCTTAAATACAACACAACATATCATGCAAGGCGAATACAAAACAATGGCCAAAACAATGGAGCACACAGGACATATTCAAGGGCTTTTCTAAGATACTTTTTACAAGAACTTACGCGCTTTTACACAACAACAACAACAACAAGAACAACAACAACAGGAACAACACGAGAAAACTGAACAACACTTGTATATACACTTTATAGAGCTGTCTATTCAGTTATTAAAACAGATATATTATATATATAAATATATAAAAGAATCACCTCTTTAAATATCTCACTGTTAGATACAAATTATAGAACCTAAAATGAATGAGAAACGGAGAGATGAGGGAAGAGTTCGAGAGTGAGGGACTCAAGTGTGGCGAAAGAGCCGGTAGGAGATAGAGAGAGAGAGAAAGAGAGAGAGAGAGAGAGACAGAGAGAGAGAGAGAGCGAATGAGCGAGGAGAGAAAGATTGGGAAAGAGGAAGGCAGTAGAAAAGAGTGAGCAAGTCTATGGAAGAGAGAAGGAGACACAGAGGGAAGGAGGTAGGCAGAGGAAAAGAGAGAGCAAGTATGAGGAAGAAAGAGAGACAGAGAGAAAATGAGAGGGAGTGTGCGAAAAAGAGAGACATAGGAAAAATTAGAAAAGGAGATTGGAATTGGAGAGATTGGATCGAGAGGAATTGGGAATCAAATTTGAATAGAGAGGAGAAGATAACAAGAAAGAGAGAATTAAAGGAGTTGAGACAGAGGATTTGGGATAGCAAAAAAGAGAAAGAGAGAGAGAGAGAGAGAGAGAACAGAGAAGAGCCCAATTAAAAAATATAGAGAAAACAATTTTGCTCTAGGGGATCTCGAAAGGAAGTGTAAATCACAGCTGATCAATTGATATTATTGGCAATTCTAGGGAAACGTTACCTTTATCTGGCGTATATAATTTAAACAAGTTGTTGATCTTAAAAAATATATCTATATATATATATATATATATATATATTTATATATGTTATATACATGTATATCATAAAATTGTGCATGTAGTTAAATTATTTGATGAGCGTAGAATTGGTTGCATATACTATATAAACACACACACATACATATATATATATCTATAATATATATATATATGTGCAGACAAAATATGGAACATATATAATTTATATACATACAAAGAATAATCAAATTTCACTCAAATTAGTATATACTATATATGTGTAAACATAATTGTAGCAAAGAAAACAAATAAAGAATGTATTTTAGAAATATGCAATTATAAAAAATAAATGGAAAAATAACAATTGTGGTTTTTTCATGCCACATGCGACTGTTGCCACCAGCTGTTGCCTTCCTTATCAGTCGCTATCACAGCGCATATTTTTTGGGCACCACAAAATGTGCTCGTTCCCAGCAAAGTTGAGCTTAGCTTGTGGTTTTTTCCTTCGGATAGCATTGATAGGGTGGCCTATAAAAGGCGTAGCCCGAGCCGAGAGAAGTCACAGTTCTCCAGCAACTGCAACAAGTGCTACAAGTGCCCAGTTCCGTTTACTCAGTTGCCCCGTTGACTAACAACTTGTTAAGTTCTCGATAAGATGGCCGACAAGAAGAATCTGCTGCTGCTGTTCGAGCACCCGACGGAGCCCGTCTTCATGGACAAGGGCAAGAAGGTGACCGTGTTCGATGTGCCGGACAACTATCTGACCGATCGCTATCGGCCCATCAGCAACGAGGTGCAGAGCCGTGTGGGCGAGAAAGTCGAGCAGCGTGTCCCGGTGCGTGAGATCTCCATACCCGATCTGCGCATACCCATGTCTCTGGGCCGCGACGAGCAGTTCTCGCTGTTCATACCCAAGCATCGACGCATCGCTGGCCGCCTCATCGACATCTTTGTGAACATGCGCAGCGTCGACGATCTGCAGAGCGTGGCGGTCTATGCCCGCGATCGTGTCAATCCGGTCATGTTCAACTATGCGCTGTCTGTGGCGCTGCTGCATCGTCCCGATACCCAGGGTCTGGACCTGCCCTCGTTCGCCCAGACGTTCCCCGATCGCTTTGTCGACTCGCAGGTGTTCCGCGAGCTGCGCGAAGAGTCGTTCGTGGTGCAGCCGGGCTCGCGCATGCCCATTGTCATACCGCGTGACTATACCGCATCCGATCTGGAGCCGGAGCATCGTCTCTGGTATTTCCGCGAAGATCTGGGCATCAATCTGCATCATTGGCATTGGCACTTGGTGTATCCCTTCGAGGCCTCCGACCGCAGCATTGTGGACAAGGATCGCCGCGGCGAGCTCTTCTACTACATGCACGAGCAGGTCTTGGCTCGTTATAACATGGAACGGTTCAGCAACAATCTGGCCCGCGTCCAGCCGTTCAACAATCTGCGCGAGCCCATTGCCGAGGGCTATTTCCCCAAGATGGACTCCCTGGTGGCCAGTCGGGCGTGGCCGCCACGCTTCGATAACACACGTCTGGGCGATCTGAATCGCGAACAGGATCAGATCAATGTGGAGCTGGGCGACTTGGAGCGCTGGCGCGATCGCATCTTCGAGGCCATCCACCAGGGCTTTGTCCTGGACGTGAGTAGCAAGCGAGGCAATTAATTCGATGCGTTTTCAATTATTCCATTATTACAGGAGCGTGGCCAACGCATGGATTTGGATGAGGCACGCGGCATTGACATACTGGGCAATATTGTGGAGTCCTCCATTCTGTCGCCCAATCGCACCCTGGTGAGCTGACGAGGGAGCACGAATTCAAGGCCAGAGCTTAACGTATATCCTGTAATTTCAGTACGGCGATCTGCACAACTTTGGGCACGTTTTCATCTCCTACTCGCACGACACAAACAACAAGCACTTGGAATCGTTTGGCGTTATGGGCGACTCCTCCACGGCGATGCGCGATCCGGTCTTCTACAGATGGCACGCCTACGTGGATCGCATCTTCCAGGAGCACAAGACCCGTCTGCCCGCCTACACGGACACCCAGCTCAACTATTCGGGCATCTCTATAACGGGTGTCCAGGTGGCCGCCAACGGCAGCCAGCCCAATGTGCTGACCACCTTCTGGCAGCAGTCGGACATGGACTTGTCACGCGGCTTCGACTTTACGCCACGCGGCAATGTCTTCGCCCGCTTCACCCATTTGACCCACTTGCCCTTCACCTACACGATCAATGTGAACAACGATGGAGGCGCCCAGCGTTTCGGCTATGTGCGCATCTTCTTGGCACCCAAGAATGACGAGCGCGGCCAGCCCATGCTGATGCGCGAGCAGCGCCTGATGATGGTCGAGCTGGACAAGTTTGTTGTCTCCCTGAATCCCGGCCCGAATACCATACGCCGTCGCTCCACAGAGTCCAGCGTAACCATACCCTTTGAGCGCACCTTCCGTAATTTGGAGACGAATCGTCCGGCCGCCGGCAGCGCCGAGGAGCTGGAGTTCAACTTCTGCGGCTGCGGCTGGCCGAATCATATGCTTATACCCAAGGGTCTGCCCGAGGGTCTGCGCTGCGATCTCTTTGTCATGGTCTCCAACTATGAGAACGACAGGGTGAGAATTTCATAGCTGACATTAGCTTGGCTTTAATTAATCTGCCCCCTCGCTTCTCCTATTCCCACACAGATTGATCAGCAGCTGGTGGGCCGCTGCAGCGATGCGGCCAGCTATTGTGGGGTGCGCGATCGTCTCTATCCCGATCGCCAGTCGATGGGCTATCCCTTCGATCGCCTGCCGCGCACAGGCGCCGATCGCCTGGTCAACTTCCTGACGCCCAACATGAGCATTGTCGATGTCAGCATACGCCACGAGAATCGCACGACCCAACGCCAGGCCTAGTTACAGTTCTTTGTGCTCAACTCTGGCCGACGACAATGATGATGACAACGACCTTCGCATAGATATAATCATAATCATATACTACTTGGCAATAGCCTATATTGCATCTTGATTGAGCTTTTAATAAAACGCATCATGGCATTTAAAGAAAACAATACAAATTCCTATAGAGCCCCATTCATTTCTATACTATAGATCGTGGCCTTAGATTGCGCTTATCAGGCGGCGCTGAAGCTATTGATAGCAGCTCACACGCTTCTCTCTCTCACTCTCTCTCTTTCGCTCGTCTCTCATGTGGTCTGCCTGCTGCTTATAATCGCGCTGCTGTCGCCACAGTGGCTCAGTTCTGGACGCACCGCCGTGTGGTGCAAAAGTGAAAGTGATTTAAACTAAAGTTCTTCGAAGCGAAAAGATGGGCTACGCGTGTCAAGCTCAGCTGCTGCTGCTGCTGCTGATAGCAGTTCTTGGCGTAAGTATAATTCAAAAGTAAACTTTAAATTAAAAAAAATAAACCCCACAGAGATTACCGACTGCGCAATACTCTACTTTGTTATCGGTATATATAGTAAATTCTATAACCGAACTTGCTTAACCAGAAGATACGTTCGTAGTTCCTTATGTACCCAACATATAGATAAACACACATACACGGGCATCAACTGTGCTTCTTCTTGCCTAGGCATCACATTTTTAAAAAATAATAGAATTTTTATATAGCTTTTCTGGCATATTAAGCTGTGCACAGCCAAATATGTATATCATTCTCTCCCTATATCTAAACAAAGATTCTACTATACTTTTACTTTTAATGAAAGTAGCTAACAAAGTCAATTCTCAAAATCGATATTTATCGATTTTCAAAAACAAAAAAAACAATAACATAAACAAGAACTGTTTGTGATATACGAAAACCTTGCCAATAACCTGATTGGTTTTGATTTAGACACACTTAAGATAAATGCACGAAACCTGCGTACCCTTCATTAATTTGTGCACAGGGTATACATGCGCATAGACAACAATTAATATAAACTTTGTGCCATTTGTCTGACCTTAGGCGACAAGAGCTGGCGTCAGCTCGAGCTACGATCGGCAGGCCAAGACGTTCATTGATCAGTCGAGCGAGCGCTACTTTAAGCTCTACAATCAGATCGCCTCGGAGACGTACTCGGCAAACAATGAGGAGGACTTTGAGGCGCTCTTCTCGAAGCTGACCAATGTGAAGCGCATTGCCGACGAGCTGGTGGGCATTTCTCGGGAGGCGAGCGGCTTCGATCTGAGCAAAGTGCAAGACGGGGAGCTGAAGCTGGCGCTGCAGGAGCTGCGCAAGGTGGGCGATCTGTTTGTGCTGGGCGAGGATTACTTCTCGTCGGTGCAAATGAATCTGGCAGCATTGCAGAAAATGTCCACAGACAAGGACATCGAGCCATATCTGGGCGGCGCCAAGATGCCCAACGAGGACGACAGACCGCTGGCCTACTATCCGGACATACAGAAGATTGTGCAGCGCAGCAGCGACGTGGACGAGCTGAAGTACTACTGGGAGACGTGGCGCGATAAGAACCAGATCTGGGCCTCTGTCAACTTCTACACAATTGTGCAATCGTACCAGAAGGCCGCCAAGATACTGGAGATACCCGTGCATCAGCTCTGGTATCGCTACGACAGCCAGGAGATGCTGCAGCAAATGGAGCAGGCCATGGCCGAACTGAAGCCCGCCTATCAGCAGCTGCACGCGTTTGTGCGTCACGAGCTGCACAAGAAATATGGCAGCGAGGTGGTCAATGCGAACGGACCCATACCGGATCACCTGTTCCAGCAGGTGCTCGAGCAGGCCTGGGAGGAGGGCAGCATCATTGAAGCCTATTTCCCCCGCAAGGATCTGCCCCAGTACGACGACTTCGTGCAGCAGCTGAGCGCCAAGGCGCTCATCAACGAGTCCGAGAGCTTCTATACCTCGCTGGGCTTTGCGCCGCTTAGCGCCGAGTTCCACAAGAATCAGCTGAAGGAGCCAAACGAGGACAGACCCGACGATGACTGCCGGCCCGCGCTCTTCGATCTAACGCCTCACGTCTATATGATGTACTGCGAGAAGGTGAGCTTCAGGAAGCTGATGCAGTACCACGCGCACATGGCGCGCGTCTACTATGCCGAGCAGAAGAAGCAGCTGCCCTCGTATTACTTCAAGGCCTACAACCTGGAGTATCCCGTGGGTGAGGCTGTCGTGCTATCCGCCTCCTCGCCCACACATCTGACGGGGCGTGGCCTGGCCAAAAACGTGCAATTCACGGAGCAGACGCTGATGAATCGACTCTTCAGAATGGTGGGTGTCAGGCAGACAGGAGACAGGAGTAATCTCTAAAGGACTTTCTCTCTCTCTTCGATCTCTCTTTCAGGGCATTCACACAGTCCTCAACATACCGCTGTACTATGTGCACACCAAGGTGATGCACGATCTGTTGAACGGCACAGTGGACATGGACACTGTCAACAGGCACTATTGGCGCCTCTTGGAGCAGCATGCGGGCATCGAGCCGCCCACGGATCGCACGGAGGGCGCCATCGACTTTCCCTACAAGTTCTATGTGAACATCGAGCAGAATTATCAAACCAAGTAAGCAAAAAAGTGAACTATCTATTGCTCAGCTGATTGTGAATTGTTTGCAGAAAATTCATTTCGGAAATTCTGGGCTATCAATTTTATCGTGCGCTATGCCATCAGGCCAACCATCGCGGTCAGCTACACAATTGTGATTTCTATGGCAATTTCGCTGTGGGCAACAGCCTCAAGTGGGTCTTGAAAGTAAAGCTAAGATTTACTTAGTTTAACTTGAAAACTATTCCTTTATTCAGAGCTATGATGGCCCTGGGCTCAACAAAACCTTGGCGTGAGGTAGTTGGCAAAGTTTTGCCCAAAAATACAGGACTCAGCAGTCTGGCGCTCCTGGAATACTATCAGCCCATCGTGGACTGGCTGAAGACGCACAACAAGCAGACCAAAGTTAAGATTGGCTGGAATTCTACACAAAAAAGTAAGTTAAGGCAGGTTAATGCTTAGAACTGAACACTAACATATTCATTTGCCTTGCAGAAGTCGTTTAAGTGCGCTGTTTATGTTATTTACAAACGTTTGCTTGTTAAATTTAATAAAAACTTTTGCAAAATATTCAAATTCGGTTTTCAAATAATAACTGCCAGGTGGCGTGCGCTTGGCAGCACTGCAAGCGAGTCAAACGAACTGCGGCTATGAACTACGTGAGCTAGTTCCGATTGTTGTCGTTGTCTCGCTTGCGCCGCAGTAAATGTTCGACGCAATGCAGCTGCGTGTGCGCTGAGCGTTAGAGTGAGACAAATATATTAACACACATGTGGCGGGAAAACAAAATATTCAAAATACGAAAAACTCGACTTTGTGCTTAACAAATCGAAAATTATAAATGTAAAGAATTCTTCGATATATGGGAATAGTGCTGTTGTTATTTAGTAGTTATTTTGTTCAGTCGGATATTCTGTATACTATTTTTGCTATTGTTAAATAAATTGGCTTTAATCTTGGGTATTCTCTTTATGCAGCCCTGGTCAATAGCAATTGCGGCGCTTGCCCAAGAACCATCAACCACAAGAGATTTGTCCACTTTGGCAGCATTTTAGCCGCAGCAATATAAATGCTGTTAGCTTTGGCTATGATTAGCTGCTGCATTTCCCAATTGGCTGCCAGTCAGCCGAATAATCTGTTCCGGCCATTTGGCAGCGCAGCTTTCGATGCACTTTACCTTTTGCTTGCCACAAATGACCGCCGACTCAGTTGACGTGGTGGGCGAGTAGCAGGGACGAGGCAACCTCTAAGCTGAATGTGCGTCCGCTAAAGTGTCGCAATGCTTAGTCGCAGCTGTCGCAGTTGAAGCTCATCGAAGCGCAGCTTTGTGCGTGGCACGTTCGCCGCTCGATTGCGTTCATGCAACAACAGACCCAAAAGCCACATCCACATCCGAGACGACGACGACGTCTGGACTACATGACAGGCAACATTTTTGTAGCTTGTCCCCTGCACATACCAAGCGGGGATTAGTGTCTGCCCACTTGGCTGGCATTCTGTCAAGCCGGACTTCAGCTTGACGCTTCACTTGCCACACACACACACACACACACAGGCAATGCCTGGCGAAAGGTCAGCGATTCTGGTACTTGATGGTCATTAGCCAAGTCGCAGCTGCAGCGAACTGTGGCGCAATTGCAGCCGCCATGCCGCAAGGTCGTCCGCGTCCATTTATATATGCGTGGCTGCAGCCAAAGATTTGTTCAGGGCTTTGAGCTAATCAGCGGGGCGTGCCATAGTATCTTTCACTACCAATTCGATTTCCAATTGTTTAGTGGGCGGCTTTTCTTGACTGTTTCTTTCTTTTGTGCGTGTGTGTGTGTAAATGATTGCATTGCGTGCCGCCCGCTGCTAATTGCGCCAAATTGCAGTCAGGGGGCAACGCGCACTGAATGGCCATGAAATGAAATTGTTTCCACTACGGCAGCAGCAGCTGCTCCACAGATTGCCAGACGGCTCCAACTTTGACATGGCACGGCTGCCGCAACAGCGAGCGAGCCGGACGTGAACTTCCAAGTTGAAGCTGAAGTTGAGTGAAAGGCACCCACGCCGTCGACGTCGCCGTCGCCATCGTCAGCGTCAGCGCAATCTTTATTCGGCTTTGCTGAATGCCTCTTTATGCAAAATACTCGAAATGGCCCACAAACAACAAAAAGGGAAAACAAGTTAAATGAAATTTACATGCGGCTGTCAGCCAATTTGGTTGAACTTTTTTAAATTGCCGCCTGGCCATCAACAAATGCATTAACATTAACCCAAAAATTCGTCTTAACTATCTCATGTATGGCTCGCTCTTGCGCTGTCTCTCCCCGTCTCCCTCTTCGTGCTCTAGCCCCACCTCGCTCTGTCGCTTTGGCGAATTTCTGTTTACACATTCAACTGGCGCGTTTTAAGCAAATATTTTCTCACTGATTTCGCACAAAGGAAGCCAAATGAAACGAAACGCGCCGAACGAGCTAAATAATCCACGAATTTTACAAATGGACGCAGGCATAGACAATTGTGAAAGGAATTACCATAAAGTTTAGATTATACTTTTATAGAGTGTGGGCTAAAGGTTGGAGACAAAAAACAGAGGGATGCATAAAGGATAGCTTCAACTATCTAACTACCTATCCAAGTGAAAAATTGTAGGTATAAATATAGGTAAAATATAAATATAAATAAAAAGTAACCTTTACAAATCGTAAATTAGTTAAATTAATTTGAGCTTTACGTGCTCCAATATCATATCTCTAGCCAAGAGTTATTCACATGAAACTTTACAAATTTTTGGCGATTCGCAGTGGTAGCCATAAAATTCAAGTAGATATCATTAAAATCGCGCTTAAGCCATGCAGACACGTATTTATTAGACCCAATCTGGAGTTGCTGGGACGCCCCGTTGCTTGCCGCATGCTGCCCGCTCCATAACAATCGGAAAAACAATAATAAAAAAAAAAAAAAAAAAAAACAAAATCAACACGCAGCTGACCCCAAGCAATTAAGAAATTATGTATATTATGACGCGGGCTCTGATGATGGCCACAAAGGCAATAATAATAATAAAAGTATATAAATAAAAAAAATGGGGGAATGCGAAACAGACGCTCAACGCTCGAAATGGAGGATTATGTATACGCACCGCTGGACGGCGCACAACACAGCTGCTGCCCCAATATGTTGTATGCTGGCTTAAATACACACACTCACACACACACACGCTCACATAATAACTGCAGGCGCTTTTTTGTTAACCTTTCTTTATGATTATTAGCAGCAGCAGCAGCAACAAAATACACAATGATACAGCAATGCCCATAATTATCATTTGTTGCATTTCGTTTCTTGTGTGTTTGTGTTTTTTTGGGGAGCCAAACAGTCCCGACTTTCGGCTGTCGCATTGTCTACAGTCTCTTCTCTCCACGCCCCACACACCCTGGCTTTTATGGCATTAGGCGTGTAAATCATGGCTTTAGTGTGAAGTTTTTACTAGTTGTAAATCTTTTACACTTCTATTAGGTGGAAAGCGAACAACTATGGGTTCTTCTTTGATGCGCATTAAATGCAAATCATGGCATTTATTTCGCTCAATGTCGGCTTCCTGCCATGGCGAGGGCATAAAACAAAAGACTGAAGACACGAACGCGCCAAAGATTTTAAGCACAGCTTGCGGCCGTGTTATATAAGCGTGTGCTCGCCTTAAATTAAACTCAACCAAAAAGCCACGCCAATGGGTCAGAGGTGAGACAAAGGGAGGGAGAAGTAGAGAGGGAGGGCAAGCTGGTAAGCGGGTAAGCGAGGCGGGAAGTGGGAGGCCTGCGGCTCTAGCCTGCTGTGTAGGTGGAGAAATTATGTTGACATCATCGCCAAAAAATTGCCAAGAAGCCAAGCAACGCGCGCTCGTTCAATACTTGCAAAAAAAAAAAAAAACAAAAAACAAAAGCACAAAAAAATAAGAAAAAGCGTTGGGTGAAAAAATATCAAAATAAAATTAATTTTACTTTCATTTTCGGTGAAGCTCATTTCATTTACTTTTGCGCTTTTGCATTTGTATTTGTGGTTTAACGAATTATATTTTGGGCATAACCGCAAAAACAAATCGTCTGCTGTCTATTTTTGGTTGTTAGTTATTCAATCTGATTACATTTTGATTATGTTGCAAATGCCACAAAACAAGTGCCGGGATTTAGATGCTCGCTTTGACAGTCAGTTGGCAAACTAGCTGTTAAATATTTGATTTCACTTTTAGTTCATATGTATCTCAGCAAATGAGTTGAGTTGACCAAGCAAATTGACTTAACATTTGCTTCGACAGGCAAATTTAAATAAAATTCTTGTCCATGACGATAAATTTAACATTCAGTTTGACAGCAATGCTTGAGTTTCTCTTTATAGCTCCATAACATAGCTGCGGTTTGACATTTACTTTGAAAGGAAGTTTTTGTAGTATTTTGCAATTTGTATATACAACTATTTACACTTCTTTTTGTAACGGTCTGAGCTGTTAAAACTACAGATCTGTTGTCTAACAGACGGACTGATGAGGTGAACGGTGCGCAATGAGGAAATCTTTTTATGTTTTTCTTATAATTTGCAACTTAATCATAATGAAAACGTTGCGAGCACGCAATTTGATTTGATTTGTTGCGCCTACTGCACAAAAGCAATGAAAGTCAAAAGCGTTTTAGCTTTAAAATTACCTTTTAATAGGCCACAGCGTAAATTTCCTGGCTCGATGCCAGATGACACAGACACAGTTACAGTCCCATTGCGAAAAGCGGGCCAATTTGTTTACCAATTTGCTTTTGCTGCTTATGAAACGCATCGCTGTCAACTGTTTTAAGCAATTTTCTAGGTCAACTGCGGTACCCAACAGCAATTGCCAAATCGCATTTCCAAATGTTTGCCCCGCCACCGCATCCCCATTGCCCAAATGCACACTAATGTGCAAATTATTCATACGCCTCGCTTCAAATCTGGCTGTCATCTTTCAGTTTTTGACAATCAAATTTTCTCAAATTGCAACTCGAGTTGCCTGGCTAAAGACCCGAAAGGTAATCAACTGCAGGCAACAGCGTCGAGGAGCCAAGCCGTGTGCACAAAGAAATAGTTTTCTTTATGCGCGCGTGTTGTCTTTGGTCTATGCAACTTATGTACATGTATTGTAAGAGACGCTCATAAAGCTCATTTCGCTGAGCACAAAAAAACAAAAAACACCCTCGGTTACGCATGCCCCGTTGAATCTGCCGCCTGTCGGATTGTATAAGCCATCAGTTCCCCCCTCGCACACACACACACATGGCACATAAATATGTCGCGAGCTGGAGCTGTAGCCGCAGCTCTTGCATAGACAATTGTGTAATTAGCCAAAAAAAAAAAAGCAACACAACATAAAAGAGCTAAAAGACAGTGGTAACAAAAATCTAAACGGCTTTTAGCTTTTCACATATTCATTTCCATAAGCCGCAGCTCGATTGTCTGTGGGCTGGCTGCTATTTGGCAATCCCGACAGCCGGCAATCAGTGCTCAGAGCTGGGACCCCAAACTGGTTGACACCTTTGCTCTGGCGGCGCCGAAATTGATTTATGACTGCCTCACTGCCAGCTGTCATATGCGCTTCCATATATCACGATCCCATCTTGTGTCTCTTCCCATCTTGGCCAGCATCG
The DNA here is from genome assembly GCA_018903485.1 of Drosophila littoralis. Lineage (NCBI taxonomy): Eukaryota > Metazoa > Arthropoda > Insecta > Diptera > Drosophilidae > Drosophila > Drosophila littoralis. The sequence goes on along the minus strand of JAEIGF010000124.1, from coordinate 3,173,958 downwards.
AGATATTTATTCTTTATTTGTTGGTCTTCAACCGAAAGCCTACTAATTGCCGCTGGGACGAACAATTTCTTGGTAACATCGCCCTGTGGCACGTGCCCATGGACAATGCGAGTACACTGTGAGAAAACTACCAACTGTTTTGTTGCTTTGTTATGCGAGTTCTTAAAATAAAATATGTGAAACCGAACAAAAAATAGTTCTAAGGAAAATATGTGATGAAATATGCCAAGCTTTTGACATTTATTTAAACTTTTGCCAAAAAATTAGCTCCTTCTTGAACTGAAAAACTTTGTAGAATATTTTTTAAGAGTGCACGAATTTATTTTTCGCTAACAGTTTCACATCATGTCTAAGCTGTTAAATACTTCGTGTAAAAAATGATTTGAACGGCGTATTTTATTTAATAAATTTGTTCAAATTGAATTTCTGATATTTGTGTATTTATTTATATGAAAATAACTCGTTCTAATTTAATTATGGCTGTTTTCTTTTAATATCCATTCACAAATATGGAAAGTTTTCAATATCCTAGACACACACACCCAATATCTGCGCTGCACAAACATCCGCTGTGAATATCCGGCGTTATTCGTGCGGGCCTTTTTTTCTTTCTTAGTTTTATATATTTATGTAATTAATAAACAATTAAAGGCAATTTGTTAAGCAGTGCTAATCGAATTAGTACGTTTGGGTGCATAACTATAGCGACTGCGAACTGAACGCAGCACACAAACAAAAGACTGAAGGCACGAACTCAATATTGAAACACCAAACACAGAACTCATACTCATTGTGAGTTCTTTATTAGAATCTTTGCAGCGCGCTGCGCTAAATGGCATCACGAGTTGGGCCTGGGCAACAGTCAAGTAAACAATGTGACAAAAACAATCCGTAAAAACAACAACAACAACAACTACTATATAGCGCATCTCGTAGCAGCTGTTGGATATAGCTGGCTGCGCCTGCAGATGCGATTTTTGCGCACTGGGGTTTTAGCTTACAGGCCAGGCCGGGCCGGGCCGGTAGTTCATTATATCACCTCTGGGTGAAAGTGATGATGGCATTCGCACACACCGGAGAGCGGCGTACAGATACACACACGTAAATGAAGCATGTGCGAACATTTTCCTGCCTCATCATTTTGGGTGCTTACCGCTGCAGTAGGGTGTGTGTGTGTGTGTGTGTGTGTGTATGTGTGTGTGTGTGTGTGCAGCTTTTTAACGTACAGCAAATGTATGCTAATCTCGGTATCCAATTGCATCTCCCCCTCTCCGCCCCGTCTCTCACACTCTGTGTGTTGCATTTGTTGTGCCTCTCGCAAATATTTGTGTTGCCATTTTTTCAATTATCGATTTTTATTTGCCTTTGACGTTGAGCTGTGAAGCGCAGACTTTGCAAACTTCCTCATTGCACACGCTGCCTGTTATGCAGTTGCAGCAGCAGTGGGAAAAAGCAAAATGAGAAATAAAAAAATGAAATAAACGACAGCTACATCATTTAATGCCTGCAAACAGCGCGGCTTTGTCTCTGCCAGAGAAATCGGCAAAAACAAAAGATGCTGCCAAAAAAAAAAGCAAGAAAAACAAAACGAAAGACATCTAAATAAAATGTCAGTCAAATGAATATTCATAAATTGTGCGCAAACAAACACAAAACAGAGGCAAATGAATGATTGCCAGCAGCAGCAGCAGCGGCCGCAGCTGTAAAAATTGTGCCAGGCTAGGCGAAATTAAGAGCAATTGCTACTCGAGTTTGCGGTTAAGCTTTTTTTTTATTGCGCTGCCTGCTGTATGCAAATATTTGCCCAGGTCACAACAAACACATACACACACAAGCACACACACACACGCTCAAAACACTTTCCAACAGTCGCAAGCATCCGCCAGCAACATCGACAGCAATAGCAGCAGCAGCACCCGCGCCAATGCCAATGCCCATGTCCGCCAGCTGAAGCTGAAGCTGGAGTATTTCCAGTCACAGCTACAGCTTAAGATACAGATACAGATACTAGCACACATACAGATACATACATTTGCCCAGCTACAACTTCAGCTGCAGAAATGGGCTGCTGCTCCTTTCACTTTCAATTCGCCGGTGCGCTGAAATGAGAGCAAAACGGACTTTAACGCGCCAATAACAAGGGAGCTAACAACAACAACAACCAGTACACACACGCAAACACACACACACACACACGCACACACACACACACACACACAACACTCTTCAGCTGCACAAACATAACAACAATCAAAATAGAAGAAATCACAGCGATGATTCATCTGAATTGGTTGGCAGCGGATGCTGCGAAACGTTGCTGTCGCCATCGTCTTTTGACTTCGTTCGCATTGATTTTCCAAAGGCCACTCCACACATGCGTTTGCGGGTGTGTGTGTGTGTGTGCTCATGCGAGCTTTTTTTTTTTCATTTTGTCAACTGCTTTTTGGGAGTTTCCCTCGGCCCGTTGGCTGTTGAGATCAAGGCTCCTTGGCACAGCCTTGACGTTGAATCGGTGCACATTCGGCACAAGTTCGTTGCCTAAGTCTTTCGTTTCGACAACGAACGTTCAAGTGCTCGAGCTCAAAGATGAACTGTTACCGGTTAGATATTCATTTGACTTGCTTGTTAACCTCTTAAGTATTGAGTTTGGGATGAGTTCTTGGACTTAGGCGAGGGTCAGGTCATGAGAGGCCAGGAATATATTTGTGGGCGGCAAAAAGTAAAAGGTCGTTCAGTCTGTTTTTTATTTGATAGAGTTGAGGTGAATAATCCTTGGACTTAATAATGAAAAATCGTATGATCACGAATCAAAGTAAAGATATTCAAATTGTCAATCATTTTCTATCATCGAATATGTAAAAGAATAGATAAACCATATGGACACTAAAGCAATGCAACACAAAAGTGATATTTTTCAAGGAAGGCACTAAAGCCGTACTTGACAACCTAGAGATAATTTGCTAGATCTGAACATTTATCGGTAATTTTGATATCGATAGGAAAGCTCTGCAGCTTAGATATGACAACAAACTAGCCGAAGAATAAAAATTGAATATTTTTTAAAGGAAGGCCCAAAGCCGTTTTTGACAGCTAAGAGATAATTTCCTGGTGCTGCAAGGCTATTGATAATATTGAGAGTCGATAATTGATAACGATGCGATAAGTGCGCATCATGAGCCCATGCTAATTGCCCTTGCACCTTTGTTTATTTCGCAGACTTTGCTCTAATTTTGTTGACAATGTGCCTAACTCGTATCATTATTGCGCCGTGGTCAAATAGCCCCCATTTTATGGAAGAGACGCTACATTCACAGAGTTTATGTAGTTGACAAGGTGCTCCGTTTACATTTCAATCGCATTGACGCGCCTAACTGCAATTAGCTGTCAAAGTCAAGTCACAGACATGTCACAGTCTGTCAAAAGGCATTAAACATGTCGATGCTTTTGTTGTTCTGTTTGATGTGAGCTAAAAATGTTTAATTGGCGCTTGTCATGGCTGGACAGTTGTTGCTGTTGCTGGCTATATAAATGATATAAAGCTGGCGGCTATTTAAATACTGAATGCGATCGTAAGTATTTGTGCTCGTCTGCGTACTTACTATTGACCATGGCGGCCAATGATGCTTTACGGACTTCATAACATAATTACAGCTTACGAAATGGGCGCCTGTCGTTAGCAGCAGCGGTGGGAGGGGGTGGAGAGGCAAGATGGTAAGGCGAGGGCGCCGCCGGCTGTCTGAGCCGGCATTAAGCAATAAGTATTTTTTTATTATATATATACATAAATATATTGCTGTTGTAAGTATTTGTACAATGCGCTGGCTGTTACTGGCATTTATTGCACACACACACAAACACACACACACTCACACACACACACACACACACACACACACACACACAAACACACGCACACACTTATCTTGAGCGTCGTCCCCTTTCATAGCTTTTACGCTGTGTCTGTGCATTTTATTGTTGCCTCATCGCCAACGCAGCGCCAGCGACAGCTGTTTTTCCCTGCTTTGCTTTAGCCAAAAAAACAACCGAGTAGGAAGAGGCAGCAGCAGCGGCAGCGGCAGTCGCGACTGCGCAGTTGGCTTCGTATGAAAAGCATTGCCTGCAGCTTCGCTCGGGTTTAGCGGCCGCGCTTGCGTTCAGACTTCTTTGAGACTTCGCTCAAGAAGGTCGTGTGCGCGCTCGCCACTGAGAAAAAAGTAAACGACAACAAAAAAAAAAGCTTAATCAAAAAGCTCGTTTTGTATCGCACGCTCGTTCGGTTCGACGTTTCGCAACACGCGCGCAAATCGTAAGTGTTGGCTAATGTGCATTTTAGTGTGTATTAGGATAAGCAGCTAAAAGGACCTGCCAACTGCAAATTAAAGCTAACATAAAGAGCTAAATAATAAAAGCTAGAAAGAGCGTAACAACAATTGCTAAATTGAGTGTGTTTATCAATAAGAGTGGTTTCGAGTGGAGTCGAGTGCTACGTATTGAAAATTGGATTGGATTGGATTGGATTGTATTGGATTGTAGTTATATTTACTGCTGTTTTTGTTGTTGTTGTTGTTGTGTTGTTAGTGAGTTGCAATTTCGTTTCGTTGCGGCTGCGCGCCTGACAGTGAAAGTGATTTGATTTTGCAATTGGAGTCTGGAGTCGCAATCGCAATCTGTAGCCGATTGCTGTTGCTAAACAATATACATATACATATATGTATATACACATAAATATATCTATATTTTTAGCTCAGCTGTAGCTTGATTCGATCTTTTTGCTATGATTATAGCCAGAAATTTATGATTAGCTAGCTTTATGGCCAGTTTATCAATTCATAACAAAACGCAACGCAACGTGCAGCCAAGCCAAGCGAAAACCCGAAAATATATTTCAACAAATGAAATTGCAAGCTATTTTCGATTGCATTTCAAATTGATATACACTTATAAACAAATTTCTTAACGCGTGTTTTTTAACCACTGTGCTCTAATTTTTATAGCCAAATAAAATAAACAACAACCAAGCGAAAAGCAGTAAACACACATTTGGATTAATTCTGCAAATAAGAAAACAAACAACTTGGGTAAGGCCATAAGCAAATTTGTTTGCTCATTTTTTTTTTTTCGTAGTATTCACGTATTGCCACACACATTAATGCGAGCGAAACTAATGAAATGTTCATAAATTTCACATTCAATCAACATTTATTAGCAATCGCCGCGACGACGATTAAATCATTCAAATTGCAACAGCGCACGAGCCGCATAAAGCAAAAAGCTAAAACAGAAGAAAACTCAAGAAAAGAAATAACTAAAGCGTCATTATCTAATAAATCTTGCATTATACATGGACATAAAAGTGTGTGTGCCCACACACACACGCACACACACACACACAATTGCGGCTGACTGCTGCCACATGCAGCGCCTAAACATGGCGCGATGTCTTGCAACATGTGAAAATTGCTCGGATTAGGCGTTAGTTGTAAACGCAGTTAAGCAATTGGGTGCTTAGAGGAAAATAAAGCTATTAGTCGCAGGGAAAAATTTAATTAATTTCTAATATCTGCGGGAAAAAAAAACAAGTAAAGCCTATTTGAAGCTAAGTATAGTATATTTGCTTTGCTTGTCGCTGGAGAAAATATTTCATTTAATTTAAAAAATTTGTAGAAAAAAATAAAGTAAAGTCCATTTTTAAGCTAAATAACTTTGAGCTTGGACTTGACTCAAAAATTTGTAGAGAAATGCAAGTAGAGTCCATTTTGAAGCTAACTAAATTTTAGCCTGGACTTGTCGCATTTTTCGATTTTTGCGTTTAAAAAGCTTTTTTGTTGTAGAAAACTTAAAAAATATCGTATACATCTTTATTTACTCATATAAATATTTATCTGTTTTTGAGCCCAGGCAAAATATTAGCAAAAATATTTCTATATGTGAATTTATATAAATACAAATTGATTTAATTGGCGCAAAACCTGTGTGCCCCATGCCTGTCCGCTTTTTGATATGTTAGCACAGTTACCCTCAATTTGTAGCCACATTAAATATATATAGCAAAACCACTTGTCATATATTATTCAATAAACAATATTTCAACAGCTCCTCAACTTGTTAATTATTATATAATAAACATTTGCAAGAAGAGCGCGCATTGAATAACAAAATAAAGCAGACTGCACACAACAAACCAAAAAAAAAAAACCATGTCAAGTTGTCTATATAAAAAAAAAACGTATATGCAAAAACAAAAACAGGAAAACATAAATAAAAGTGCGTCGAAAAAAGGGCAAACGAGACGCAGCAACAAAAGCAAGCGACAAAAAGTTTAACCCAAATTTTTAACTTTAACCACAAGACGGCCTCAAACCCAAATTATTTGGCAACGTTTTTATAGCCCGGTCGAAGCTTTTGTGTTTGTGAACGCACAACACACTAAATACATATACATATACATATACATATACACATATTTAGTTATAGTAGTATATGCATGTGTTACATACTTATATATGACATGAACTTCATTATCAGCAAAGCGCCGCCAACGCCATCGAAGTCGTTTTTTTTTTTCGTATTTTTTGGTAACATCTCTTTTTTCTTTCTTTTCTTTTGTTTTCCTCAAGTGGTTTTATTTTATTTTTTATTTAGGGCTTTGCTTATTGCGTAAGCGGAGAAACTCGTATTGCTCTGCATGCTCTTTAGAGCATGTTATATATTGAATTGCTGCTGCGGCTGTCAGCTGCTGCGGCGTCTGTGTTACGAAAGACTTAAGACACAAACTTGAGAACTTTCTTTAGCGTCGAACGCACGCCTGACACAAATTACTTAATTTAAGACGCGCTTATTATTTTTAAACCTTGTACGTGAGCTGCATGTGAAAGGGCCTTTTAAAGCTGCGCAGTCGTATGCAATTGCATATCACAAACATTTAAGAGCATGCGGTAGCAAGGTATTCAGGTTCTAATCGAACCGTTTTCATCTGACTAAATATTAGCTCAGTAAACATTAAAAATGAGTACGTGAAAAGCGCATAAAATCTATAAATATTTTATAAAAGTATGCAAAAACAAATACAATCTCAAGCAGGAGTAAAAAAGTGTTAAATGACAGCTGAGTAAACCTGAACAACTACTTTAAAGGGTATCGTTCAAGTCGAGCATTACATAAAAGGCTTAACACCTAGTTGCTTTCGGTTTTGTGGCGCCCAAAATCCGGTTGGGTTTTTCAGGCCGAGACCCTTTTCCAAAAATCATCTGGTAATAAACCCAAATTGTGATTATTGTTGTTGCTGCTGCTGTTGTGGATGCATGCGAGAAACAAGTTCCGCCAAATTGTGACCATGGCAATGGATTTCTTGCCAGTCGTTGCTTTTATTTTTTATTGTTTATGTAAATTATATATATATATATATATATACTTTTTTTGATTGGCGCCTCCGTCTTGCTTTCTGCTGCCTTTGGACTTATGTAAAGCAATCGAGAAATGTAAATGATTTCTCAATGCGCATCCACTTTGAGCAGCGCATTCGATTATGCATTCATTTCGACTGTTAATTGGACGCGCGCTACTGTTATTTGTTTTTTTACACAATTATTTTTTTTTTTATAGATCCCCTAAATCTGAGCTGTTTAGCCTGGCCAGCCAAAGTTTTGGGTCTAGTTTTTAGCAGCTTTTAGCGGTTAGTGACCGACTGGGCAGAGTCGATAGCCCCGTTTTGCACGACTCATTAGCGCGCCGCGCGCAGAGCAACAGCTAAATTGATAAATATAGAAGAAAATAATGCTATAAAATTTAATAGCGCTTATCTAATGCCCAGTTGACCAAAATGGAGGCCATAAAAATGGCGCCCAAATATCGAATGTGCAACAGATTTTTTTGATGAATATTGCTCATACGCGAAGTGGCCAAGCGCTAATTATATAATCATTATCAATATAAAAGTTGTTGTTGTTGCTGTTACGATTTGCATGCAATGCTTATGTTGCACACCGTTGTTGTTGTTGTGGTTGCTGTTGTTGTTGTTGTTGTTGCCAGCGCTTCTTAACACTTTTAGCTGCCGGTGTTGACTTCACACATTCGTAACAATTGCGCAGCAGGCATGCGTGTATTGAATATTAATTAACGCCGCCCGCTCTCCCGCCCTCGCCACACCCCACCAGCTTGTCCAGCTAGCATATCTCTATTGATTATGTGTCTCTGGGCGTGTGGCAACAACACTTTGGGCCCGGTTCCAAATTGCGCTCGCTGCTCTTACAAACGGCACTTACCTTACCCAATACCCATGGTAATAGGGTTTTTTTTTTTTTTGTTGTTTTGGCTTTCCATTGCGCTGTGTGTTTGCTTTTGGCCAGGCTAAATGTGCCAATGGCATGACACCAATTTTCATACGATGTGCACCTTTGTTTGGAGTTCAGCCTGCAGCTGACCCACTTGAGCTTTTTATTTGTGTTAGGTTTTCGTTGGTGTGGGAAAGTCAAACGAGTTGACCTTTTTGCAATTGAACAAAATGGAAGCAATTCACATAATTGGCACAACTTTATTCGTTTGTTGCTTCAAAGAGGATTTGTTTAAAGCGTTTACACTTAGCAAAAAGAGAGCTGAATTCTGCGCAAGAAAAAAAACACATAAGAAACTGCAAATTGTTTGTAGCCCAGTTAAGTTTAATTAATACCTATCCACATTTTATTCTCTACATGACATTATTTGGCTTTATTTATATTAAATGTCTTCCATTTGCGTTGCGCAAAGTTTGACTCAAAGAAACTTTTTACTGTCCAAAATGTTATTAGTTTGTGTTGCTCAAAAAACTTTTTCTTGATTAAGTTGTGGATAAAACTTTAATTTGCTGGCAATTTTACATATTGTGGGTCTTTTATTTTTTATTTTAAATTTATTTTTGTGCAATCCTGTAATTTAGGCATTTTGTGCAAATGCAGGCATTAAAGTTTTCATAGGCTGACGTTTATTTATGCGCAGCTCGTCAGCTCGTCACAAACGAGATGCAACAACAACGATAACGAGCAACAACAACAACATCAACAACAACAACAACGTATAAACAACAAACGACAAATGAGCGCGGCAACTCTTTTCGGCTGCACACACATTCGCCAGCTGCCATTGTTGTCATCATTTTGTGATTTTGTGCATTAGGCATTGTTTTTATCTTTATCTTTACTTTTATTTATATTTTAAGCAAACGAAATTCATTTGTCTTTAAATTATGCGTGGCACAACAAACCAAATGAGTTGAACAAACGCAGCTGCCCCTGCCCCCGCCCGACCGCATGCCCGCTAAAGCACACGCACGAATAGCTGATTGAAGCTGTGCGCAACGCTGCGTATACGCAATGCGTTGTATCCGCATCTTCAGCAGTCGCTGCTGCCGCTGTTTGCTGTTGTTGCTGCGCATTTAAAATGCATTTATCTCAATTACGAACAAAACCAAAAAATTGCTTGTTTGCAACGCATAAACGAAACATAGCAAACGGACGACGCATTGTTTGCAAAAGCAACAACAACAAAGGCAACTTTCACTAGGCAGCGCACAAAACTAAAACAAAGTGCACATGCAGATAAAACAGGCACACACACACACACGCACACACACAGAAGGGTGCAATAAAAAACAAAAATATATAAAAAATAAAATAAAAGAAGAGCAGCCGCAACAATTGTTAATTAAAACAAATAAACTGACAGTAAAAAACCAAAATGAATGTGAATTATGCGTGCAGCAGAAGTGTGAAACAGAGGCAATAAAAAAGCGAATGAATAGGGAGAAAGAGAAATAAAAAAGAAAGAGCGCAGCGAAAGGCAAAGCAGATAAAAGAAGTTAAGCCAGTTTCCGGCGTCCTTCACAAGGCCGTTGCAATAATTGCTGATGCGGCAGCCACATGTTGCTCATAATGAGGCGCTTCAGCATCGCGATCATCACGATCATCATCATCATCACCATCACGATCATCTTCATTATCGTGTAGCAGCAGCTGTGGGCAGTTTGCACGCATTTTTTTAACTCGATTTTTTATATAACTTTAATCAATTTGGCGACTCGCATTGCTCAAGCGTGTCAATTTTTGCATACGCTTTTCCAACACTGAACAAGTTGTTTTTATATGCTCTGTTTTTTTATTTTCGTTGCTTGATTGCATCACACGTAATTCGCATATATCGTGCAGCTCAACTTGCTGTGTCAATTTCGTAAAAATAATGTATCTATATAAATATATATATATGAGCATATACATATATACTGGTATATTTTGCGGCATGTTGACAAACCAGTTGGGACGCCAGATTTCAGTTTTCAGATTTCATAATCGAAAACCAAAAAAAAAAAAAAAAATATAAATCTATTAGTCGCAGCCAAATGTGTTAACCATTATGCAAAACGATCTTCATGGCTGCAACTTTGCCCGTCCACTAGGGAAGTGAATACCTTAACGTCTGCTCACGTTTGTGCAATGCTTCCTGTTGACATAAGCTGCCCCCTCAGCCCCACACACTTTAACCTCGCCGGCACAGACACGACTCTATGGAAAATCTCTTGGTTTGGCAAATCAAGTTCAAAATGTCAAGTTTGTGCAGTTGCAAGCGGCGGCCGCAGCGACGCCCCCGCTAAAGGAAGCTCAAGCACAGCAAACAGAGCTGCAACAACAACTACAAGAGCTAAGGCAGCGCCAGCTGGCCGCGTGGTGCTTGAACTCGAAATGAAAGTGAAAATTCGCTGGCAACGCCGGCAGCGACGACTGCAGCGCAGCTGAGCGCAAAAAGTTGCCAACTCTTACTTTCAAAGCTGCTGCTGCTGATATTGTTGTTTTTGCTGCTGCTGCTTTGTCTTTGCTGCTTCGTTGACCACACAACAACACCAACAACAACAAAGAACGCCACAGCTGCGGCAAGGCGACTGCGGGATGCTCTGCCTGTTAAGTTGAAATACTTATTTGACAATTAGATATTAGTCAGGGCTGAGACTACATCTTTTCATAATAGATTTTACATTTTACTATCTAAATAATATTCAAAGTTTGGGTAACAATTTTTTTTTTTAATTTACAAGTAAAGGAAAATACTGCAGAAAATGTTTGAACATTTTAAAGAACTGTTAAATGTTTTATACAAATTATATGATACTTAAACAAGAAAGGGTAGAACAAATAGAAGGAAGAAGCGCTTTGTATATAAAGTACAATTCTTATAAAAAATGCCAGTAATTTTCTCATACACTACTAAATTAATAATATATGCAATTAATTTGAATCTCAAATCAAAATATTAAAAAAACAAAGTACTTTACCGGAAATAATTTAACTGAAATGCGAAACGTTTTGCAGCACTTAGAAAATATGAGTTTAATAGAAAAAGGTATAGGAAAAAGTATTAATATAGTGGACAATAGCATTTAATCATAACACTATCTCTAATAAGAAATTGCATTTTTCTTTATATATGTATATTTATCTTAATTGTTATCAGAAAAATCCAAAATTAAGCCTCTGCTGCAACAATCAACTTAACCAGTGTTATAAAACTGAGCAAACTACAACATTTCGATAGCTGATAGTCAGAAATATCGATAATATCAAATACATTCGCAGCGTGTGAAAATGAAATTGAACAAGCAAAACATAAAATTCAAATCAATTACAAAAATCGCTTAAGTATTTTTGTAACATTTGATTTATTGCACATGAAAATTGCATTTTATTTAACAATATCGTAAAATTAAATTCAAGCATGCATAATTAAAATTCGGCAATTATTTATGCATGGGATCATGTGGTTAAGCTGTTTAAATGAATGTAAATGCCTTGCGCTTTCCATTAAAGCGCATTGGCTGCAATTGCCGCTTTGCTTTGCTTTTATTGCGCTTTTCATTGCAGTCATTCATTTCCTTCTATCGCTTAACGTAAAAATAACTTTTAAAAAAAAAATGCACGAAAATTTTGCAGCAGCAAAATAAAAGCAAATGCAACTAAATTTGCCGCTTTCCAGTTGTGCAGCGACTTTTATTTTGTTAACTGGTTTCATGAAGCTGTTGCCAAAAGTCAGCTGCTGCTGCGGTTTGTGACCGAGGAAACGCGTGATGCTGCTGCTGCTGTTGCTGCTGCATCAGATGCTGCATCAACTGCAACAGCAGCAGCAGCAGAGTAAATTGGTAATTTGCAATTAATTTGTTGTCGGTTTAATGCGCATTTAATGCACAAATCGTTGATTAAAGCTGTCAGATGAAAGCTCATTTGAGCGTTTAGCTGTGGCTAATGGTCTGGCACGCCCACAAATGCCGCCTCTAGCAGCAACCGCAGCACTAATATCTATGCATAGGATAAAACACACCCACATTTATTGTCATGCCTTCGGCCATTAAATGGCCAAAATGCCAAACTGTTTTCTTTTATATTTATTTTTGTGTTGTCTTTTTTTCTCTTCTTTCTGCTTCTTCTTGCAGGCAATTAAGGAAGTAATTTGTGGCCAAAGTTGTTGCTGTTGTTGTCGTCGTCGTAGTCGTTGCAAGATCATCAGCCAGCAGCCGTCATGAATGCAACCACATGAAACGTCGGCTGTTGAAGCGTCAACAGCAATTGCCATAATTGCCATTGGAGCAGCAAAACATACACCAAACACACAACCACACACACACACACACACACACACACACACACAACCACACATTCACACTCGCTCGCACACACCTTCACACACATCCCAGAGCTGCAGGCAAGGAGTCCAATAACCGCACCACCAGCTGAAACTCGCCACACGAGATATTCGCGGCAGGCACAAAATCGAAAACCAATTGCCAGCAGCAGCAGCAGCAGCAGCGGCTCCTTCAACCGAATTGTAACAGCGTCAAGCGTGGAGCGTCGGGCGCCGGAAAATCCCCAAAGCTAAAAACAAAAAATAAATAAAATAGAAATAAAACGCAGCAGCAAACCAGTGGAGTGGGGATCAATGAACGCGGCACGCAGCAGCTGCCAGCAACAACAACAACAGCAGAAGAAAAGCGAAACGGGCCAGCAATTGGCTTGGCAACGTTCAAGTTCAAAATCGCCATAACAACAACAACAACAACGATTGCAACTGCAACAAGCAGGAAGTTGCACAGCTGCACCTTAATTGGGCGCAGTGTCATTACCACCACATCCACAAGCACAACCACACACGCTCATCCCCGCTCAATGTAAAATGTTAGTGACCAACAAGAGCCACCACAACAGCAACAACAACAGGAGCATTAGTTGCCACTGCAATTGGTCCCGCCTGAAGCTCAGCCTGCTGCTCATTAGCTGCCTGCTCTATGATGGCCAGGTTGAAGCCTTGGCGCCCAGCTCAACGGTATCGTCCGTGCTGCTAACGGGCCAACAGCTGGCGCCGTGGCAAACTACCGCCGCCTTTGCCACCCAGACGGCAGCTGTCACAGCGGCGCCCGCAGCGCGTAATCTGTATGCGCCCTATCAGACTTTTAGCCAGCAGGATGATGTCAGCTTTAAGGATGTGCGCCAGCGCAACGATGGCAGCCTAGTGCAATCCTTTGGTTCCTATCGCACCGCACGTCAATCGACGGCTGGTGCCGCACAGCGTCGCTCCGATGTTGAGATCATTCCGGCGCCCAGCGTGGAGCTGCCTCAAAGCGAGCTGATAACCATACCCAAGCAGCTGGTGCCCACGTTGCCAGAGAATGTAACGCGGCAGGGACGCCAACGCAACTATATGTATATACCGTTGCAGCCGGAGGCGGATACAAGCGCTGCCGCATCCCTGCTCCAACTGCGACCCAGTCGCAACGCCACGCTCTCCGCGCTGGGGCCACCAGCCGAAGGCATTGCCGCAGTAGAACATGAATTTGGCGCCGAGCTGGCAGACCAGGCAGAGCAGCAGCAGCAAACCCCACCGGAACGCACCGAGCGCAGCGATCTGGTGGCTGCGGCCAGCTCCACGGACAAGCTGGAGTATGCGGAACCGGAGCATACCAGCCGGCGGGTGGGCTTTCAGTTTCCCAGCTACAGCCTGAAGCCGTCGAATCCTTTCTATCCGCAGGCCTACCGCGAGGACAGCCCCATTTTTGAAGAGAACATCGGAGGCGGCGGCTACGATCCGCAGCCCTTCAGCGAGGATGCCGCACCCACACAATACGAGACGCACGAGACTCGTCATACGCGTCAATTGTACTTCGACTCGGATGTCTCGCCATCCAGCTTTGAGTTTCCCGGTTTGGTGGCCAACTCCAAGCCGCACACACTGAATGCAGCTGTGGCGGCGGGCAAACATTATCGCGATGATGTCACCAAATTTGGCGATATCAATGGACCCATCACCGCAGTGCCGGGGCGTTTGCAGCGCGGCCTTTACTTTGGCGATACGGAATTCCGTGCCGGACCCAGTCCCATGCGTCAGTTTGGGCCGCAGAAGGCGTTCAACGAGTATGTAGCACCCGGTGACTATCAGAGCTCACGCAAGAGTCGCTATTTCCCATACAAATCTTCACGCAGTCCCAGAGTTGTGTTCCCCAGCAATGACAATGTGGGCACCACCGGACCGAGCGGCTCCAGCGCACCGTCCGGCACGGGAGTCTACTTTAGCGACAATATTGCATTCAGGTGAGTTGGCAAAGCCCTAATAAGATCTTAGATATGACTACAGTAGAAATCATTAGCGACATTTACAGAGTCAGAGTGAAGAGGCTTTTATAGCCCTTTAGCTTTCAGTTAAGATCCAGAACAGAAATATTCTTCAGAAAAAATATAAAGGAAACCAAAACTTCAATGGACAGAAAGAGAGAGACAGACAGAGAAAGTGCGAGAGATAAGTTGCTCTTGATTATTCAGTGTTGGTAAGCGAAGCTATGATCTGAAGCAAAGTTCACAAATATTAAGAAGATTGTCAATGAAATATAAAAAAGATCATGGCTTCAGTATTATGCTGAACATTATTGATGATTCTAGTGAATATATCAGGATTTTTCAACTTTCAGTGTTAGTTAACGACGTTGGCAGCATAATTTGTCATTAAAGTATTCAAAACTGAAGAGAAATGATCCTATTACCAAATAACCCAATATCTGTTTGTTTTTCTCCCCACAGAGATCAGAATTTTGGCATTAACGAACTGGCTGCCGTTCAGGATGTGCGCAATGATTTTAGTCTACAAGATTTGGATAGCGCAGCTGAGGCCACCAGCAGCCCCCAATCGGCGAGCACATTCAAGGAGAAAGGTAAGCGTCAGGGTCTGTAGCTCAGAGCCCGTTTGCTTTTTTCGCTAAGTTAAGCTTCAGTTAGTGTCGCTGCTGGGAACTGCTTGCACTAGGCCTAATTCTCCCAAAACGAACACTACCCAACACACACACTACCCTCAACCACAATCAAACACACACACCAACACACACACACACATATATACACACACCACGACATGTTGCTCATCTACATACATGAATTCCCCAACCATTTGACAGTCGACACCACAACGGACATGGAGTGCCAGCATCGCGGCGGTACTTGCGAGTTCTTTTTAGGCTGCTGGATATCCGGCGGCCTCATACAGGGCACCTGCAATGGATTGCTGCGCGGCTGTTGCCATCGCACGGCCAAATCGGCCAATTTGCGAAGCTCGGACTATGTGGGCAATACGGTCGATCTGACCGATCTACCGCAAAAGAACTTTGGACCGGTCAACAACGAACCCAGTGAGTGTGGCTGCCTCAACAACAACAAATACAAAAACAACTACAAGTCCATGCACGTGCACACTAAAAACAACAACAACAATTATTTAGTTTACACAACGGTCCAGCTTGCTCTATGGACTAAATCGAAAAACATGAATAAAATGTAAAAACACAAGAGACAATTCTTAAATGCCCTTGCAGAAGCACATATAACGAAATTTATAATTATATTCAGAGCTTGGCAGTGAATAAGTCTATATAGTTAACTTATTTGAACAAAACTCTGGCCGGCACTTCAAATAATTAAGATAGTTCGCTTTAAAACCACTTTTAGGGAACAGCTCTGCGCTTTTATGCGATTTCTTCTTTATTTTAAGTGCTAGAAAAAACATTTATGATTTTTAAACAGTCATATTTGAACTTATAGCTCATACGGTGGCTATAAAAAGAGAATAGTTTATATGGTTTTTTCCCGATAATTTAATAGGAGCAAAAAGATTTTCATATTTATGTTTTCAAGGGAGCCATATAATAAAGCAATTCGAATCAAGCAACAACACAATATAACTCAGATTTCTTTAGCTCAATATATCAAGAATATATTTTTGAACAAAAAGTTTTTATTTCATATAGAAAATGAATATCTGTAGGATCAAGTTTTCTGATAAAACGATATAAATTTATATATTTATATGGTTAACCGTAGACCATATAAAAAATATTTGTTTTTTTTAAGTTTCAGAGTTCCAATTTCCCAATAGTTATAAAACTCTCTGCAAGGGTATTTGTTAGACGAAATATTTTATAAATACGTTTTTGCATGCCTAACTAAAATAATTTGTTGTAGTAACTGCGTTTTGTTATGCCTATTTGCTTTGTTTTTGTTTTTAATTTCGTTTATGATTTATTTACTTAGTCTTGTATTTGCGCACCATGTTCGTAGCTATATTGTCTAGTTTCGAGTGCTTAAGCTGCAAATTTATTGTAACTGGAAAAAACACGCTACTAAAAACGCCTCGCACAATTATTGAAGGGGGCGAATGAAAATGCCGCCAAGTGCAGTTTGGGGGGGTGGGAAACAGCAGAGGAAAAACCTTTTGCCCAGCATGCGCATGTTTATTACCACAGTTAATGACAATTAAGCCACATTTAAATATCATTTAACGGCATGCTGCCAGTGAGCTCCATGTTCCAACCAACCAACAAAAAAAGTGACTAGAAAGTTAACGCTTCACCAGCCCGCACGCACCACCCAGCCCACCATCACCACCCCCCTCTCACATACACACAACGCAACCACAACGAATTGCGGGCAGTTCCAAGCGGCGTTTTATTTTTTGTTTGCCTTCATTTGGTTTGCGAGCTCCACCTGCCTCAAGCTACACTCACCTTAACGCTGCTCTCACCCTGTTGCTAGTTGCTACCACTAACTCTGTGCTGTTTTTATTTGTTAACCTTTGAACTCTCTAACCCGCCACACTGTGCATCTCTGTCTCTCTCTCTCACTCTCTTGCTCTCGCAGGCTGTGGCATTTCGCTGGCTAAGCAGACAGCACAGCGTCGCATTGTGGGCGGCGATGATGCCGGTTTTGGCTCCTTTCCCTGGCAAGCCTACATACGGATCGGCTCCTCGAGGTAAGCATAATAATTGGCTAACCCGCAGCCAGGTCATAATTTGTGGCTGTTGCAGATGCGGCGGCTCGCTGATCTCGCGTCGTCATGTGGTCACCGCCGGTCATTGTGTGGCACGTGCCACGCCCCGTCAGGTGCACGTCACGCTGGGCGATTATGTCATCAACTCTGCCGTTGAACCGCTGCCAGCCTACACCTTTGGCGTGCGTCGCATCGATGTGCATCCATATTTCAAGTTTACGCCGCAAGCGGATCGCTTTGATGTCTCCGTCCTGACGCTGGAGCGCACCGTGCACTTCATGCCGCATATAGGTAGAGCAACTACTAGACTAATCCTCTCTAGACCCTCACTAAATCCCATCTTGCCCTTACAGCGCCCATTTGCCTGCCCGAGAAGAACGAGGACTTTTTGGGCAAGTTTGGCTGGGCCGCCGGCTGGGGCGCCTTGAATCCCGGCTCCCGACTGCGTCCGAAGACGCTTCAAGCGGTAGATGTGCCTGTGATCGAGAATCGCATCTGCGAGCGCTGGCATCGCCAGAACGGCATCAATGTTGTCATCTATCAAGAGATGCTCTGTGCAGGCTATCGCAATGGCGGCAAGGACTCGTGCCAGGGCGACTCGG
This sequence comes from Drosophila littoralis, assembly GCA_018903485.1. Lineage (NCBI taxonomy): Eukaryota > Metazoa > Arthropoda > Insecta > Diptera > Drosophilidae > Drosophila > Drosophila littoralis. Next base: position 3,156,043 of record JAEIGF010000124.1, on the reverse strand, counting down.
GCGGTCCGCTGATGCACGAGAAAAATGGCCGCTGGTATTTGATTGGTGAGTGCGGAGCCCGGCTTAAGAGATGAGCTTCAAATTTAAGGTGTGTTTGGTCTTTGCAGGTGTCGTTTCGGCGGGATACTCTTGCGCCTCGCGTGGTCAGCCGGTAAGTTTCTATATCCTAGAGTTCCTTACTAATGCCAAAAGCTTCTGAGAGGAAAGCCGACGATCCGACCTACTCTTTCTCCTACTCCTTACCTATAGTTTATGTTCCCTTTAGGCTGCCTAACTAACTAACCTAGCTAGCTTTTCCTAATCCAACCTATCTTTGTCGAAACCTAACCAAACTTTTTCCTTTTACAGGGCATTTATCATCGTCTGGCCTATACGGTGGACTGGATATCCTATGTGGTTGGCCTGACAGCCAATATTTAAGCTATGCAACTTGTGTCTTATTTATTCTTAAGCCCAGCTTCAACTCCAGCTTGCAGCAAGCCCGCAAACATTTTGTACATAATTCACTTCTTTAGCTACGGCTTCTATCGAGACTTTCGCATTCTTTTTATCTTATTTATGCATATTTTTAATTATTTTCAACAAATTTCGCGCAGCGCCCCACAAACGAAAATTCTATTATAATAAAATAAGAGGAGGAAACTGCGTATATTAGAACTTAGTAGCTACAAGATATCGGTTGGGATATCTTTTGGGATATCATTTGGGATATCTGTTAAGCGATTTTCAAATTAAACCTTAAATTAATTATTAATTAATTTACTTAGTCATATGCGCTGTTACGTAATTTTAAACTATTTATGAACTAATTGTGTGTAAATAAATTATGTAAATGTTGAAAAATTCTCGTAGGATATTATTATTTAATTATTATATATACTCAACATTTATCGACTTTTTGAATTGTTCTTGCTATTTATTGCTTGAAGGGAAAACGAGGTAAATATAGCGGCGAATATGGAATACCAGAGGCATAGGCATGCTCCGCATCCTGGCAAAATTGTGCGCTACGCAAGGCCTGCTCTTGCATGACACGAAATAGGGTAAAGACCTCATGATAGATTTTATAATAGATCACTGTACACAGGCGCACATATTACTGGGAGTAGGGGTATAGAAATCATTTAAGAGAACTTACCTAGCACAAGGGCGAAGACCAGCAAACACATCAAGAAACTGGACAGATCTATAAATAGGCCAGCCATGGCATAGAATATACCCATATAAAGACCAAATCCGAACGCAACTCCGTGAAATATCAACCAGGGATACAGCAGGCTGCTTGAATCCTGTTAAATAAAGAGAATATTGGGTATAAATTGATTGCCAAAGTTAAAGATTGTTGCAGCTATATTAAAGTTTATTTCTATTAAAAAAAAACAATGCATTGCAAATATTTACAATGGAGATAGCCTATCCGGCAAGCTTTCTGAATTGGCGAATAAACAACTTGTAAGTTCATGTTAAATTTACAATGAACATGCTAGATCCTAACTAGATCTTTAGCCTTTCCATGCTCTTCCTATTACTCACCCGAGCCACACCAATGAGCAGCAACAGGCTGACGCCCAAGTTAATCAAAGACATACCATAAGCGACTGTACTAAATGCAGCCAACACTAGGGATTCACAGATATATAAGATATATATAAATGGAGTGGAATAGTTTGGTATAGTTACGATTCATTAGAAGCTGCATTTCCTTGTCTGTGACCTGGTGTAGCAGCATTTGTTTAATCAGCAATTCGACATCGGTTTGCATATTTATGATCATCATGGAGCTAAAGATCATCACACTTGATATGATGACACCCAGCCAGCCTATAATAATGGCATTATACTTCAGATTCTGGCACTGCACATACGCAATGCTGCTGGCATGTGCGGCAGCGATTCCCTGGGTGGCAGCTTTTGCTGCTTGTGGGTTACAAGCCATCTTTATTTAATCAGAGCAAATAAACTATTTGAATTTCGAATTGGTTTATATTTAAAAGAAAAAATATAAATGTTCATATATTTTTGTATGTGTTTGTAGAACTTGTTTTAACGGAAGCAAAAGTGTTTATGGAGGTTTGTATTTTTGGGGTTTTTAAGGTTTTTGAGTGTTCTAGGGTTTTTGTGGTTTTTGTAGTTTTTCAGTTTTTGTTTGTTTTGTGACAAGCACCAAAGTTGACAGCCCAGCGAAACGCCTGCTGCCTGCTGCGCACAAAAGTTGAAATATATTTCAGCAGCATTTTTGATATGCTAATATCCGCCAGAGCAGAGGCAGCATCATCAATAAGAGTTTACTTTTTAGAAAGTTACATAAAAGAATGTCTACCCCCCCTCCTTCCGACTGGCACGCAGTTAACCCAAAAAAGAGCAGCAGCTACTACCTTGTGCCAGGGCAGAACTGTTCCCATTTCCCATAGAAAAGCAAAATATGTTGCATGCCAGCAGCTCGGTTTTTGTCGTTGTTGTTGTTCTTGTTGCAATTATGTCACATAAAATAATTATAAGTCGACCTGATACAAACATTTCCTGCGTTTCGTAATAATTAGACAGACGTTGCATTTGAGAACTAGCGCCCAAGATCAAGATGTGCCAACCAGTTGGCGAGCAGAAGCTCACGCCAAGCGCCAAGCTCTAGCCAAAGCTGAGACTTCAGTTTGATTCTGGCCAGCATTGCGTGCGGTTGTCGTAGCTGCTGTTGCTGCATCCGTTGCCTTTTTAGCCAATTCTCGCGGCGCGTTTTCTGTGTTTGAGACATGCCACAATTGGCAGCATGTGTGAAACTCTGTGTGCTGCGTGTGGCTGCAATTGAAAATTGTGCCAGCGGCTAATGCATTGACACAGTTATTATTTAAAAAGGCGTCTCTTAACCCATTTAGCTAGAGAACTCGTTGCGACAAGGACACAAGCAGCTTTGAAGCTGGCCGCCAGCTTTATGTGAATCAGACAGAAGAATCACCCAAGAAGTAAAAGAACAACAACAACAACAACAACAGCAGCCACATAGAGCTGCAAAAGTGGAGCAGCAAAAAAATAATAAGAAATCTAAGTAGAAATAAGAGCGCGCTGGCAGCTCGAAATGGTAAAGCAGAAGATGGCAGCAACAACAACAAGATCAACAGCAGCAGACACCACAAAATAGACGACATAAAAGTGAATAAGAAATTGTCATGCTTTCATTAACAGCAACAATAGCAATAACAACAACAACATTAACAACAATTAAGCGAAAAATAAATTTAGCTGTCAGCAAATTGTGTTAAACGCCCACAAAACAAAAACAGTGACTGTGACTGTGACTCTGTGTACAGAAAAGCTGTGACTCGAAATGCGGCATTCGTGTGGCCAAATGCTACTGTTGTGGTTGTGCCTGCTGCTCTGCCAACTAGCGCCGCTGCAGGCCAGTAAGTAAAGCCAATCCTCGCCAGAATCTTGCTAATGCTTCATACGCAACAGGTATACTCAATACGCTGCTGGGCGTGCCCGCCGAGTGTGTACATCAGAGCGGCGTTTGGCCATGCAAGCTGAGCTTCTCCTGCTGGCTGCAAGGTGGCAAGCATGCCAAGGGCTGCGGCAGCAACAAGTGGCTATTTAGCTGCTGCATTGCCGAGCCGCATCAGCATAATCATCAGCATACGCATCAGTCGCCGCTGGAAAATCTGGTGGACTATGGCAAGCTCAAGCTGGGTCTGAACAGTCTGCCCAAACGCATTATGCTGCGGCGACGCGATGATAACGAGCTGCTCAATCTCAAGGTAAGTGCTTTTGGCGGCTCCAATTGAGCAATTACACTGCACATGGGAATAGAAATTACAGCAAGCAACGTATCCATGATTACCATCCATTAGTTAGACAGACTTATATTCATAAATATCAAGAGCAGGTTATAGGAAGAGAGGCCTTACAATGCCCCTGTTTTTGTCTTTAAACTGTAAACATAACTCTTCTAGCCATTTCCTGGCCACAAAAATAAGCTAAATTCTCTCCCAAATGCCATATTCTATGCATATATTGCAACCACAATATTTTTTTTATTTCCTATCATAACTTTACCCGCACAAGCTATAATTGAAGATTGTGCAAGAGTTCTTTGTTGGCACTTTGAGAAACACCATAATTATCCTGTTGTAGGTTTTAAGAGTTAATTTTAAAAGTCATCAAGTGCACAGCGTGTGAGCCCTGTTAACAATAAGACAATTGAGGTAATTTATTATGGAAAAACTAGTTTTAGGAATTTTTGTTTTGTTGCACCCTCTGTGAAAACTGTGTGCCCAATGCCATCATTAATTAAGCTGCAGAGTATTAACTAATCAGTTGTTCTGTCGATTCTAGCCGGAATGTGGACTGCCGCGCATAGCACAGAATACGCTGCAGAAGCGCATCATTGGCGGACGGCCGGCACAGTTTGCAGAGTATCCGTGGTTGGCGCATATACGCATTGCGGAGTATCAGTGCGGCGGAGTGCTGATCTCGGCTAATATAGTGGCGACGGCAGCGCATTGCATACAGCAGGCACAGTTGCCAGATATAACCGTGTATCTGGGCGAGCTGGACACACAGAATCTGGGCCACATACAAGAGCCGCTGCCCGTGGAGAAGCACAGTGTGCTGCAAAAGATAATACATCCGCGCTTCAACTTTCGCATCACACAGCCGGATCGCTACGATCTGGCGCTGCTTAAGCTGGCCCGCCCGACGGGTTTCAGCGAGCACATCTTGCCCATATGCCTGCCACAGTATCCCATACGGCTGGTGGGACGCAAGGGATTGATCGCCGGCTGGGGCAAGACAGAGGCGCATATGGGTCATGCGGGCACCAACATGCTGCAGGTGGCCAGTGTGCCAATCATTTGTAAGTACAGTGAATACTCAACGCAAATAAGCAAGATCTGACAGTCTTATATCTACACCACAGCCACCTTGGAGTGCATTCGATGGCATGAGAGCAAACAGATCAGTGTGGAAATCAAATCGGAAATGTTCTGCGCCGGTCACTCCGACGGGCATATGGATGCGTGTTTAGGTAAGAGCTGACAGAATATGCGTTGCATACTTTTAGCGGCGCTGTTGAAATGTTAACAGAGGCGTCTTTAACATAATTGTGTGAAATGATATGTTAACAGAGTCGAAACTAACAGAATTGTAGGGAATTTCGAAAGGTTTGTTGGTGGGAAATGCTTTGGGAATTTTAAGGATCAGTTTTCCATTATCTCTTTTAACTGCTGAAAATAGTTCAAGGATAAACAAATTGAGAAGACATCGCATACTCCTTGGCTTATTCTTAACTCTCAACTAAATTTAAAGTACAACAACTCCATAATCAAGTGCTCTAAAGAGTTCTAACTTGCCAAAAACTAAACTTAATCGTATTCGCTAGCTCTTTAAAGCATTTTTAGCAAAACTAATAAATATCAATTTGAGATATAAACGAAATTAATAAAATCTGATAAACTGATTGCATTACTTACAGGTGACTCTGGCGGTCCCTTGGTCATCAAAGAACGGGGTCGCTTTGTGCTCGTGGGCATAACTAGCGCCGGTTTTGGCTGCGGCGTGGATCATCAGCCGGGCATCTATCACAATCTGCAGAAGAGTCTGCGCTGGGTGGAAGACGTCGTAGCGCACAATGAGCTATAGCCAGACAAATGGCAGACTGAAGCGACGGCTCCCCGGGGATGTGGCAGCGCAATCTCATTAGTTTATGGCGTCTAGCATTAAGCAATGGCCTGTGCAATGACAACAACGGCAGCAACAACAACAATCACCAGCAAGAAAACGAAATTACAAATTACAATTTATTAGATTTATTAAATATTATTATGTAGCTAATGTAAGTGGGTGTAGCTGCCTTTTTTGGGTGCTCCGGTGGGTGTGTGGCACAATGAACGACCTTGAACGATGGCTGCAACTGTGCATTTGGAATTTTGAATTGAATTACGCACTTTTGCAAGACGTACAACAAAATTTGCTTTGTTATGTCATTTGGCATTCGTTGGCGCTGGCGCTGGCCCATTTCCCATTTAGTGTTCGTTGGTGCTGCCATAAATGGCACAATCAACCGCTTTCAACTCAACAGCAACAATAAACAGGCAACCAGCGACAACAACAACAACAACGAATAGTAAATAATAATCATAATTTGTACATTAAACACATTAAGACTGGGCCATGCCAAAGACACGACGAGTGTCATCTGCCAATTGCCCAATACTAGTACTTAACTTGTGTTACGTTTGTTTTGAATACCCTGTAGGCACAATATTGTATGCATGGGTATGATAAACGTGCATTGGACAAAGATAGTCAGCAAATCGAAGCTTCTTAAATGTACATGAAGCTAAATTGTGTATATTTATATGCAAAATCGATAAATATCGATATCGAACCCTGGATCTTAAGGTACGTAATGGATTATAGAAGCAAGTTTCATGATTGGGATCATAAATTGGTTCAAAGAGGAACTTACTATTTTTCGCTTTTAAATTCCTTTTTCCCCATACGATTATAATCAAAAATGTAATTTTATGTATTATATTTAATACAAGCAAAATATTTTGTGGTAATATCTTGATTTTTAACTCAAGCATATTTTCACCTTCATATTTGCACCTTCGCAGGGTATCCGCTAGTCGAGCATGCTTGTTTAGTTTTATAATTGTTTGCTTTGTTTATCAATTTAATTGTGTCTCAAGTGTGCCATCAATTTTGCGGCCAATAATCATCGAAAAGTTTTCCATGAACCCCATCATCAGGCAGACTTAGCCATCAATTATTTGGGCTTTGTTCATTTTGATGGCTTTTCAATTTTCAATGCGAGAAAATCACATTTGTTGCTGCTGTTGATTTTTCACGCATGAGATAAACTGGAAATAAGATGTTAAGCGCGTTTGGCTTTCGCTTGGCTGCCTGACTGCCGCCAGTCGTGTCTGCTGGTTTTTCCTGTTGCAATTTGTACAATTTGTTGATTTTTCGACGGCTCTTGGCTAAAATTACATTCGGCAGTCCACAAAAACCAAATTGATGGCAACATGTAAGGTGCGAGTAAAACAATTTGACTTCCTCTTTTAATTTTCTTTTAGTGTACAGCTCTAAATTTGACATTAGTCATGGCAGCAGCAGCAGCAGCAACAGCAACAGCAACAACAGCTAAGCGACAGGCGACATGCAATTGCCAAGTGAGCGACAAAAGTTTTCGTCTCTGCTCAGAGGCCACGTCTTGTTTCTGTCTGTTTCTTTTCACTTTCGATTTCGATGCGAGTGTGACTCTCACACACACAGACCCACACACTTACAGTCGAGAGTCTCTGTTTCACACTCTTTGGCGCATATTACTCAATAGTCAACGTTGCGACGTCTCTGCTGCTGCGGCGCTGCGTGCTGCGTGTTGGTGAGCGTGTTGATGGCCTTTTTGATTTTGAATTTGTCAGCCAACTGTTTATTAAGTGTTTTGACGTTACCGCAAACTGTTCGCAAACGCAAAACCCGCCGCAGCGCAGTTTAAACAGTTTCGGTTTCAGCTCAAAACTACAACAACAATATATAAATGCCAACAAAAGCCCAAATTGTAAGAGTTTAAAGAAAAAGTGCGTGACGCGTCGTCTGCACTTCACAAAAAGTTAAAATATCAAAAATGGCCGCAAAATATGCACCGGGAATTATTGCCAAATATTAAGCAAATTGTCTGCTGTGAATTTTATTTAATTCAATCTTAACTGCCGCCTGCTATGCAAACGCGCGATTATTCAATCAAAAACTCGCGCCGCTACGTGAATTAAGTGAAACACACAATTGCACAAAATCAGCAGACAACAAGACAACAACAACAACAACGACAACAGCGGCAACAACGACAACCACAACAACGACAACGAAAGTATTGCAAAATGCGCGCAGTTGCATGGCTGCCGCCGCTGCCAACGTCGCTGCCGCTGCTCCTGCTGCTTGGCCAATGGCTGTGTCTGTGTCGCTGCCTTGTCGCCGCCCACGGCGGCTACAACTCCGTATACAATGCGGTGGTCACGCCGGAGCTGAAGCAGGCCATTGACAAGGATTTGCCCAAACAGGCCAAGTTCTTCGATGAGCTCGATTGTAAGTATGCAAGTTTGTTGCCTAAGTCTTTCGTTTTGTTTGACAAGCAATTGCCTGGTTTGACCAAAAGTAGACAAATTCGTTGCCTTAATCTTTTGTTTTGTGTAAATAGGAAAATTACCAGGCACTGTGTAAGTTTGTCGCCTAAGTTGTTTTTTTAGTGGGGCCAAAACTATGCTCATTGTACAAATTGTTGTTACAAACTTTATTTTAGCTCATTTCCCAGTCTGTTGCGTCACTTGTGCAATATAAATGGAAGAACATGCTAGAAAATATGCTACACTATGAAACTTTGTCGCCCAAAGTGCTTTTCGCTCAAGTTATTCGCTTTACTAGCCACCACGCAAGTTTGTTGCCTAAGTCTTTGTTTATACCATCCAAATTAGTCAATAAAGATTTCCTATTGGTAACACCCAAGAATCTGTTTTATCAGACCAACTAATTTTAAACAAGTTCGTTGCCTAAGTCTTTCGTTTTGCGAATAGTGACTTGGCAAACATGACCAACATATTTCAATTACATAATTTGCATATTAATTAACCTTGAGCCGAGCTATCGATACGATGTCAAGTTCACATGATTCACGCCACGATTTCTACGCAACCGAATGTGAATTAAGCCAGCGAAAGTAAACAAAACTTTGCTGGGTATACTGTTTAGTACCTTATTCTTGGCGCGCCCCAGCAGCGAGCAGACTTCATTCATCTTATAAATGCGCGCAGTTTTAATTGGACTTTCCAAAAAAAAAAAAAAAACAAAAACAAGCAAACAACACAAAAACCAATTAGCTCGAGAAACGCAGGTGCAGAGTTTAAAGTTAAAACAAAAAGTTTTGAGCGGTCATTATTTACACGCCGAGCCGACATTAACATATAGCCCATTCTGCGCCCCAACGAAAGCGCATTATGCTCCATTAAAACAATTAACAAATTATTAAAAAAAAGAAAGACCGGCCAGCTAGAGCTGTATATTAGAGAAACAGATAGCTAAAACCACGGGCATAAAATCATGCGCAAATTGCAGCACAAGTTCAATGGCATTCCGCCATGTAATATAGAAAAAGCAAAAGTCTTTTTTTTTCTTATATATACTCAAGAGCAGGAAAATCAACTGCAATTAACGACAATTGCAGCGATTGCGCCGACATTCGAAAGTGTTAAACAACAACATGTTATATGCTATAGATTATAGATTATTTGTGCTCAGAGCTCTCATAACGTCGCGGCTCTACCAAAAACCTTGACCAGAAAAAGAAAAAATACGAAAGAAAAAACCCAAATCAAAGTCAAGACTAGGCTGCTTGGCAACATGTTGCTGGCAACTTGTTGCTGTCGCTCTTTCTCTTCAGCTCTCTCACACACACACGCACGCGCGCGCACACACACATGGCGTCTTCGGCTCCGCTAGTGAAATGGCGAAATGCGAGCAAATGTCTTCGGCAGCTTTAACGCAGCGCAAACACAAAACTTTGGCTTAGTTCTGAGCTGAATTTCCCGACGTGCGGTCGATATTTGATTTGCGCTGTTGCAGCTGCTGGCCAGCTACGTTTTGTATAACAATTTTCTTTTCGTGCGTGGAAAAACTGTCGTTGCGCATGCGTAACTCGACAAGAAAGTCGCTGGGCCGCTGAACGAAAATAAAAGTGAAATCCTGCTCAAGTTTTAAATACTCAAATTACCAAATATACAAATAAGTGTGGTCCAGGATTGCGACGCAGTCGAAAAGAAAGTGAACGTGAACAGCTGCTAGCCAATAGCAAGTGTGTTTGTCCGAAAGTGAAAGTACGCGTTTGTTACGTTGCGCTCCTCGCCAGGAGCCAGACATGTCGCGCGCCCGAAAACACACGCGTTCCCACATAAAGGATAAATGGCTGAGCCTGCTGCTCATCTATGCCCTGGCGCCGAACGGCTGCAATGTTGTCTGCGCCTTGGGCTATCCGAGCGCACAGCAGGAGCACGATATGCTCATACTGGATGCGCTCTCACGACGTAGCGGCACCGGCTATTATGGCGAGAACAGCGTCATGGAGATGTTATCCCGAAGTACACGCTCCTAAACTACACCAATTGACTTTTAACTTGTTGTGTTTTAATGTTTATGTGTGTGAGTGTGTGCGTGTTAACTTATCTAATGCCCATTATTTTGGTGTCTTTGCAGTGATACCGCAATCGTGCCGCTTCCGTGGCCACAAATTCGAATGCGGCCTGTCCATCTCGTGCGTCTTGGGCGGCGGCAAGCCGCTGGATCTATGCTCGGGCGGCATGATCTGGTCATGCTGTGTGGACAAAGATCTCGATGCCGAGGAGAGTCCACATGCGGCGCCGGTCAACAATACAAGTGAGTAACAGTAACTAAGTTCTAATAGCCGCCCATTTCGCCCAGCTGCTTTCCCAATGCCTCGCAATCCTCATCCCAACAAAGTAGATTTGCCATGCTTAGTTAAATGTAGCATTTGCTGCTCTTTTGCCTTACGGGCACAAATTGCAAATTGCTGCGCTTCGACTTATGCAATGCCCTGTATAATAGCGCAATAAATTAGTTCGCATTTCGAAAATGACAACAAATTGCTCGACTCTGCCTGCAAAAACACACACACACACATACGGCCCTAGGGCAGTCGTGGCAGAAGCACAACAAATGCATTACTAAATTCCATTTAATGCACTCTCAGGCAGTGGGCGCTGGAGTGGAAGGTGTCAATGGTAGACCATTTAATGGGTCGTTCAGGCTATATACTCAAGCAAAACAAACTAACAAAACATCAATTTTAAATTGAATTTATGTATGTTGCAAAGTTCAGCTTTGATTTTGTTGTTATAACATAACTATAATTTTTAGGAAAATATTAAATATATATGATTCCGAATTTATGTCTGTTAGAGGAGAAGCATGTCTAAGGATTGGAAAGTTTATATGTACTAAGAATGAGCTGTTATTTAAGTAAAGGAAGCTATTTATTTATCTGTGTAGCTGTCAAGCATTAGACTAAAATATTACAAGGGTTCTAGATGTCAAACCTAATTATTTATATATATATTTATTTTTATGACCTAATAGAGGCTATTTTAATTTTATCATGAAATGCGTAACGCATAAAAGTGGATGTCTCCGACCCCATAAAGAACTTTTATTCTTTCCTATTCTCGCATATCTGAAGAACAGTAGGGTAAAAGTCCATAAGGGCATCAAATCTTTGGCTTGCCGAAGACATTCCTACTTTCTTGTTTCTTTAAGACTGTCCTTAGTAAAAATAGGAAACAATTTCTGAGTTATTAATGTAGAATTATTTCTTAAATCGCGCTTAATATTATGCTAAAAGTTCATATTCATGTTCAGATTTACTTCCAACGTGAGAACATAAAATCTTTTATTTGTTTTTCTGCAAAATTGAATAGATAATTTGAATGCTGTCAATCGATATATTGTGTGTGTTAATAGTTATAACTCTCTTAATTTTTATTTGATAAAATTGTATATTAAATATTCAAGGCAAAATATTCCCTGAACCGTCAAAACCAACTGATATTACTTGGCTAATTTTTTTGTTTAACACCTTGTCTGCCACAAGTCTACATTCAATTTTGTATCTTCGTTTTTTTATACTTTTGCACTTCACATTCTCGGCTTAAAATTGATTTTGAACAAATTCAATTACCCTGAAGTGCATTTGTTATAACGTAATCTTAGCCAGCAATGCGATGAGCTAAACTATAAGCAATAACAACAACATATTATGCCACACACATCGCACACACACACACACACATACACACACATCAGCGCACTTGCCAAGCAGCTTGCTGCCATTTTGTTGTGCTCTGTTTAATTTTCTAGGCTTCTGCTGGCCAAGAAATGTGCAACAAAAACTAAAACAAAAACACATTACAACATGTTGTAAATAATTCTTAGTGGAAATTTTTTAACAGCCCAATTTGGCCTCATTTTTTTTTTTTTTTTACATGTTTTTCTCTTTTTTGTTTTTTGGGGTAATTTTCGTATAGCTCGTAAAGTAGCGCGTTCTGTTTTGCCTACTCACTTTCTTTAAGGGAAAATGTGGCGCATAGTTTTTCTGGGAATTTTGATTTTTGTTATTTTATTTTTTGTGTCTGTCTGCGTGTTGCTCAAGTGTAACATTTTCCAAAAGCCAAGCCACAGACGCGACAATAAAAAGACCCAAAAAATAAGAAAAAATAAAAGTAAAAATAAAAACGGTTGCGGAAATAAACGAAGGTGAACGTTTTTTGCATTTTAAAAGTGAAATTTCACGTTGCTGCGCCTTTTGCCAGAGCCTGCATCAAGCTTTAATTCAGCTTGTTTTTTTTTTTTTTTTATTTATTTGTTTGTTTTAAAATGTGGGAAAAATCACAGCGCCCAGAGTTACGGCATTTCGTTTTATACGTTCAAGTCCAAGACGAAACTCGGCCAAAAATGGGGGATAAAAAAACAAGCAGAGTGTTAATCAAGTTGCGCCGTTCTGTGGCGCTTGCAGTTCGTTTTTTTCTTTTTTGGCTTTTCTTTTATTTTTTTATTTTTGAATTACGTGCGAAAAATTATCTCATACGTTTGTCTTTTGTTTCTGTCATGGGCTTTGGTCAACTGCCTGTGTGTGTGTGTGTGTGTGTTAGTTGTGAATTTAATTTCAACTTCATTGGTTTTGGTGACATAATAAAGTCGTGCTGGGCGCTAGCCGTAATTGGTGGCCCAGTGTTTTTATTATTATTACTTTTGCTCAAGTCTTTCACTACTTAAAACGAATCACAGCGAAAGTTGAACTCGAATTTAATAGATCCCCCTCCCCGACCCCACCCACTCAACAAACACACGTACTTAAACACCTGGTTGTGCATAGAGGAAAACTGCAACATCATCATGATTCTTACACACAGGTGACATAATACACTTGCACGACATTTATCCCGACTTGTCGCCAACTGCCAACAAGCCGGCACATCATCAACCACATCACCAGACGCAACAGCAGCACCACAGCAACAACAACAACAACAATAACGGCCTGTCAGCGGCCTCGTCAGCACGACCCGCCTATCCCAGCCACGCCTACTACAGCACAAAACGTCCATCGCTTTATAGCGGCAATCCCTACAAGCCCAGCTCCAGCTCCAGTTCCGGCTCCAGCTCCAGCTCATCGGTGCATCGTCCCAGCGCCTCCAGCCTGAATAGCTGGGAGCACGACGCGAATCATTTGGGCATCACCAATCATCTGGATAGTTTCTTTGATGCAGATGCGCCGCCAGATAGCGCCGCGGCGACGCGTCCAACGGCAGCACATGTGCCGCAGGCGCAACCCTTTGCCGTGGGCAATGTGCTCGACCTGAACGCGGGCGAGGCGGTGGATGAATACGAGAGTGGTGGTGGCTACAATGACGGCAGCTATCGACCAGTGCCGGGTACTAAAACCAATTCAACTGTACCAAAAACTCTATTATATCTATCTGTTATCATTCTCTCTCTCTCTCTCTTACTCTCTTTGTTTGATACACACACACTCTCTCTCTCTCTTTCTCTCTTTTGAGCACCACTGCAAGTTTTCCTTAATATGCACCACACAACACCACTCTGAATCACCATTTTATGTAGTTGTTTTTTGCACGCACTTTGATCTCTGCATTTTCTTTAACTAATCCCATGCTCCTTGCCACTCCACAGGCTGCGGTGAGGTTTTTTCACGCACCAATCGTATCGTGGGAGGCCACTCCACGGGCTTTGGCTCGCATCCCTGGCAGGTGGCGCTCATCAAGAGCGGTTTTCTCACACGAAAACTCAGCTGTGGTGGTGCCCTCATATCCAATCGCTGGGTAGTTACTGCCGCGCACTGTGTGGCCACGTAAGTAAACGGAAATTTGAACTCTAACCACGACCTAATCACTTTTTATATGACAGCACCACCAATTCGAACATGAAGATACGCCTGGGCGAGTGGGATGTGCGCGGCCAGGAGGAGCGTCTCAATCACGAGGAATATGGCATTGAGCGCAAGGAGGTCCATCCACACTATAATCCCGCCGACTTCAAGAATGATGTGGCGCTGATACGGCTCGACCGCAATGTGGTTTACAAGCAGCACATTATACCCGTTTGCCTGCCGCCGCCCACCACAAAGTTGACCGGCAAAATGGCAACTGTGGCGGGCTGGGGACGCACGCGGCATGGTCAGAGCACGGTGCCCTCGGTACTGCAGGAGGTGGATGTGGAGGTCATCTCGAATGATCGCTGCCAGCGCTGGTTCCGCGCAGCCGGACGACGCGAGGCCATACACGATGTGAGTTTTAACAATTACTTTAAATTAAGTTCACATGAGTAACTCCTTATGCTCGGCTTCTCTTTCGGCCAGGTGTTTCTGTGCGCTGGCTATAAGGAGGGCGGCCGGGATTCCTGCCAGGGCGATAGCGGCGGGCCGCTCACGCTTACAATGGATGGCCGCAAGACGCTCATTGGCCTCGTCTCCTGGGGCATAGGCTGCGGCAGGGAGCATCTGCCGGGCGTTTATACCAACATACAGCACTTTGTACCGTGGATCAACAAGGTTATGGCCAATGACAACAATGCGTGAATACAGTTTGCATATGCCACATGCGGCTATCACTTAATCAATTGGAAGACTGCAGTCAACCGCTTGCAGTCACCCGTTTGTCTGGCCATGTGATTCCTCTACGACTCGGGGTTGCTAGTGTTTAAGTTTAAGCTCTCAATCAGTACGCAGCTGCAATTTATTTATTATTATTTTATTTTTGGTTGGATTTAACCCATTCAAGATATTCCACTCAATGCGGCTCCACTTTAATGTTAAGCACTAAACATTAACATATTTATTACAATTATTCGCATAGAGTTTCATGAATTTTAACCTAAATGTATTTTAATTTAAATTAATATTTAAAAATGAAATAAAAAATGTTTTTAAAACCAAAAATTTAATTTGTATCTTGACTTGTACTTTTCTCAATTGAAAACTTCCTTATGACCAGAAATTTATACAAAATTTTAAACTGCGTTCAGGGAAAATATATGCAAATCAAATAAATGTAATATTTCTTGGAAATATTTAAAATCTGCATTTTTAATGTATTTTTCAAAACTTTTCAGCTTGTTTTCAGCTAAGTAAACAAAAGACTTAGGGCACAAACTCGCAACTGACTTGAATAAAAATCATAGCATACTTTTGTGTGCCTACAAAAATGGTGCTGCCCAACACAAAAAACACTTTGCAGCTAGTTGGCAGCACTGACAGCCACAATATACACACAGTTACAACAGGTTGTGCGGCCGATTCAAATCAAATATTTAGAAAAACAAAGACAACAAACACCTGATAAGAACGAAAGGGAGAAGAGGTAAATAAAAGCAGTTAAATGAAAACAAACATTTGCAGCAGCAACAGCAGGCAGCAGTCAGCACATCTTCCCAGAAGCGCAAGTGCCACACAGACTGACTGTGGCGCAGGCTGGTCAACAAACAGGTGAGCCACACGCGGCATGCACAGAATTTCTAATGATGCAACTTCCGTTGTGGCAGCCACAAAAACTAACAACATGGGCAACAACTGTTGGAAAGTGTGTGGACATGTGTGTTTTGGTAAGTAGCGACACGAAATCACAACAAAAAATAACATAATCAACACAAGATTAGCTAATTAAGCGGCTTGAATCAGCTGCCTTATCAGGCACAGTCGCAGCTTCATTGATTGTTGTGCGCTCTCTCTCGCCCTCTCTCTCTCTCATCCCAACACGCTCTCTTTCACTTTTTGGCTCTGTTATGCTCTTGGCATCCACAGCAAATAAATTCCACGTCTTTGTTGCGGCGCAGCCTGCTGTTTGCTCCTCTTGTCCAAAGCAGTGGGCAACTGGCCGCAACTTGTTGCCTGCTTTCGGCTTGGGCCGGCCTCAGTTGCTGTGGAGCAGCGCCAGTGTCAAGGTCTCTCAAGTTCAAAGCGTTTGTTGTGCGTTGATTGCTTAACTAAAAATTAAAAAAAAAAATAAAGACACACACTAAACAAAAGAAAATGTTATGAGCCGCGTTTTAATAATATAAGCCACAACTCTGCCGCTAAGTAGCTGTGTAAGCCAAATTGATTAATTGTTTGATTGATTGATTGAGCGTGATTTATGCGTGTGTGCGCTGCTTTGTTGTTGTTGTTATCGTTGTTATTCATTGATTGCAAGTGAGCTAAGCATAAACAACAACAAAACGTTTTAAGCTGCTTAAAAAGTGCATTAACATAATCAAGCTTGTGTTTTCTGAGAACTGCAAAGCATAGCCTAATGGGCTAAAAGCTTTGGCTTAAAGCCTGACAGCTTAATTAGCAACAATTGCAGGCAATTCTTATCAGCAGCCAGCATAAACAGGTATACTGAAAGGCAAGCTAACAGCAGCGTTAATAAAGTTTGACTTTCTTAACCTGAAGACGTGCATAAATTATAACACAAACAAACTGCGACACACACACACACACTCGTACACACACATACACACACACAAGCGCATACAGCGTCAGCGTCAGTTGAACAAAGAATGGCGACAGGCTCTGTGAGCAACACTCATTTGCACCACACACCAAAAAGAAGAAAAAAACAAAAAAAGAAATATATATTAAAGAAAAAGCCACCGAGAGACTCCCAAGTTAACAACTGCGCTTCGCCTTTGTTGTTGTTGCTGTTGTTGTTGTTGTAGCCGCTTCTTGCTATTTTAATGTGAAAGCGCTGTTAACCCCAAACTTCAGCTGTATTGCCCCGCAGCCCGAGCCCGCCACAGCCGCTGCTAGCATACAAATGCCGCCAATCAGCTGTGGCTGTGACAACAAGAGAGCAGCGAGAGAGTGTGCCAGCGTGTGTGTGCCTGTGTGTACATGTGTGTGTGTGTGGCTGTTCATTTGAATAAGCAACAGCAACAACAACAGCCGCATAGCATTTGTTGTTCTCACCATTTTGTGAACTGGCCTTAATGGAAACCGTTATGCGCCAAGCTTCAACTAGCGTCGCTGTCGCAGTCGCTGCATGCGTCGCCGTCAGCATCGCCCGACTACGCATGCGCACATGTTGCGGCTCTCCATATGTGTGTGCGTGCGTGTGTGAGTGTGTGTGTGTTTGTTGCCTCTTCAGCTACTACCAATTTAGCTTTGTCGTTCTTCAGCGCTCTGCGCTGCGCAGTCGCAAAATCTCAGCAAACAGTCGCAGCGACGACGACGGTGACGGCGACTGCGACGCCAACGTTCGCGTCGGAGTTTGTCTTTGGCTTTGGCTGGCTTCAACTGGCGTGTGGATCTTTTGTATGCGCGCTTCTCTCCAGACGTGCGCAACTCAACGCGGTCTTTGGCTCCTCTTCGTGCTTCGGCAACGACTTGCTTCGCCTTACGGTTACGTCGATTCCGTCTGTGCGCCGTCGCGTGTGTGTGTGTGTGTGTGCGCGCGTGTATGTGTGCGTGCGAGTGTGCCTATAGAACTTGAGTTATTGGCCTCAAATTGGCTTGGCCAGTGCGTAGCTGCATAGCAAAAAGTTGAAAATTTTTGCCGCAAAGTAAACAAATTATAATCCCGAAACACAAGAGTTATAACAGTTCTTTGATTTTTTTGTAAATATATATACTAGCTATATATATACACATTTTTTGGGCCTAAAACAAAAGGCAGTCTGGGAGAAAGAACGCGAGAGAGGAAGAGAGCAGCAACACACAATACAAGCAGCGTGAGTGTCAAACAAAAGCCAAATGTGAAAAAACTCATAAAAAAAATATAAGAAACTAAAAAAAAAAGCCGCAAGAACTTAACAGCAGACACATAATTCCAGCAAAAACAAAATACAATAATAACAGTGCTGGCAGCAAATTAAAAGAAATGACCCCAAAATAGTTGACAGTGAAGTTTATCTACAGAAAAAACCCAAATAAACAAAAAGCAAGCGACACAAAAAAGATACACGCAAGTAAATGCAAAAGAGACAGACCCCAAAAAATCTTTAGATGCGCGCGCACCGATGCTGTGTGTGCAAGTGTGTGTATGTGTGTGTGTGTGCCCGAGCTTAAGTAGCTGCAGCGCACTTTCTACCACGTACAAGTCAATTAGAAGCACACACACATACACACAATAGTTGGGCATAACTGCAACTAACTGCAACAGCAGCAGCAGCAGGCAGCAAGTTGCTGCAAAACAAGAGCAGGCGCAACAACAAGTTCAAGCGCCTTGATTTTGATCAACGGCCAAAGCCAAACGAGTCCAAAGCAAAAGTTGCCTTGTGCTGCAAAATTTTTATTGAAATTCCTGTTAAAAGCAACAACAGCAACAAGAACAACAAGCGGCAGCTACAAGAGGCAAGTGTTTCAATTGCCGCAGCAGCCGCAGCAGCAGCAGCAGCAGCCAACGAGACACAAGAGCAAAAACTTCTTTTTGGAACTGGTCTGCTAGCTGTTCTTGTTGTTGCTGTCGCTGTCGCTTGGCTTTGACTTTGGTCTAAAATGCAGAGGCTCCAACGGCTGCCACTGAGCAAACTCCCCCCATTGGCAGCAGGCAGCAGGCAGCGGCGCGCCTTTGGCATTATTTGCATTTCTGCTTATTCTGGTTTTGCCAGAGATGACGAGAGGCTCAAAAGCTGCACCAGAAGCTGTAACTGGAGCTGCAGCAGGAGATGTTGCTGCTGCTTCGGCTGCTGCAGATGCTGCTGCTGTGATTATACGCCCCCCAGTTGCTCCGTTTAAGTCCATGTTAATTATAATAATTTGCGTGTGGCAAAAGCAATTGAGAAATTTTGTCGTAGCAAGTTTGTGCCCTAAGTCTTTTGTTTGTGTGCGTGTGGCGTGGCGTGGCGTGGCGTGCCTTAACTTGGCTTTCTAGAGCTAACTGAACTAATGAACTCCCGCATCCCGCAGCTAGCAATAGACAGCACACAAACACAAACACACACACATATACACGCACAGTGCCAACACGTTCGAATTTCTCCAAAGCCGTTTTTGGTTAGCAGCAACAGAAATGAAAGCCAAGTTGAGGCAGCAAAAGTGGACGCACTTCTGGTTTTGATTATGTGCGCTACCAAATATCAAATGGCATAATTCTTTTGTTCGTCTGCCGCTGCTTCCTCTTCTCGTTTTATTTGGCTAATTTGATGTGACAATATTATGCTTTCTGCATGCATTTCACTTTTCTTTTAAACAAATAAACATATACATATAATATGTATATATTCATATGGCCCCTGAGAGTGAGTGAGAAGAGCTGCCATATAAAAAGTACAATTTGTGTGGCTTTCGCTTTTATTTAAAGCAAGTGTTATACACACACACACACACACACACGCGCACACAAATGCCTTTTTAATAAAAAACATACACACAAAATAAAAGTTCCCTCAGAAAAAAACAAAACTTGTAATTTCACTTTTAACATGTCAAGTGGAAATAAACATCAAATTTTTATTTGCCCAAGTGGAAATTACTTAATTGTTTTCAGGCAACGCCTCCACTCCACCAGCTAAAGAAAAATAAAATCATGCAAATCATCTGTGTGTGACCCAGTTTAAAGATATTCTGCGACTCACGTGCGTCTGTCCCGCCTGGGACGACTGGTTTATCGACGGTAGCCACAAAATTCATGTTAATTTGCACATTTCTCGAAATGGAACGCGAATACAATTACACGCATCTGATATTTATATGGCGAGTCAAGAACGTGACCCAAATACACAAATAGCCGTCCGGCCAAACACACACAATGGCTGTTGTTTGCGCGGCGATTTTTGTGCGCTGTGTAGATAGCTTCAATCTTCAATCTACAAATCTCACAAATTTTGATGCTGAGCTGCAATTAGCTGCCGATTCTGGCACCTAATTAAAAGCAATCATCGCTGCCTTTCATGCGGATATATTTTATAGCTTCCGTTCTGGTTTAAGTTTAATTTTTTTTATGCGACCGCATAAATTACATTTAATTGCGCCTAAGACAACGTCCATTAGACAACGACGATGCTACAATAAAGAACAAGAATGATGTAGAGGAGCATGCGCAACTAGCTGTTGCCCTGGATCAAGATCTTAAAAGTTCTTAAAGTTATTAAGTATTTGGAATAAGTAAATGGCACTTGAACTAAACTTTTTGGCAAAAATCAAGGCATTAACTCCAAGAATTCTGCTTGAAATTGACATGTAAAGATTTCAGTAAAAGCTTAGAAAGTTGTCCGAGATCTGTCTATGGTGTAGCAGAAACTATAAACTTGCCTATCGCATTTGATATCTTGAACTGCTTACAATTTTTAGATCTACCACATAAAATATAATAGGAGTACGATTTCTGCGGCAGAGCGGAGTTAACAACATTCTTTATTAAATTTGTTGAGGATATTTTATCAAGTTACATATAAAAATGTGTGCGCTTATCGATAATTATCGACTTTTGCGGCAAAGCAGTGTTAGCAACATTTGTAATTAAATTTGATTTAAATCAAAATATCATACGCGTAATTAAAATGCTTGAAAATTCTTGAATACTTATCGATAATTATCGGTTTTTTGTGCCTGCCATCGATAATTATCGATCTATGTGGCTAAGTCTCCCGCATATTATAAGCAAAACATAAAAGTGTGTTTGATTTTCGATAGTTACCGATACATAGTTAGTCACAGACTACATTTTCTGAATCCTTCCGTTTGTTGTACGACTACAGGGTATTAAAGATAGCCAGGTTTATAACGCACTTGAAATTAATTAGAGTTTATTTTAATGACAGTCGCTAGACTTTAGCTTACAACGTTTTATGGCATTATTTTCTTTTTTGCACACGCAGCCGCATGCGGTTATAAATGCCTGTAAGCTTGAGGCAACGGTTCTGGCCCAATGTCAATGACCGTATTACGCAACGCAGCCCCTCAGAACACGAACAACAGCCGCAGCCGCAGCAGCAGAAGCAGCAGCTGTTGTTGTTGTTGTTGTGGCCAAAGAAAACGCTCCAAACAAACGCAGCGCGACAGCAAATTGCTCAACGCTGCAGATCGTGACGAGCGTGTGAGCAAAGCGAGAAAGATAGAGAGAGAAAGGGGGGAGATAGAGAAAAAGAGAGAGGGAGCACACAGCTAACTTCTAATGCTGCTGCTTACGAATCAATGAAAACATCGTCGCCAAAGCCAAAGCACAGCGTGTGAGCCAAATGGTGCTCATCATCAGCAGGTTGGGTCTTGGTTCGGTTCGGTTTCAGTTCCAGTTAGATTCAGACGACTCATCGCTGCCGTTTGCCCCCACATCACCGCTGGGCATTTCTTTTGTTGCGCTTTCTTTGATTGTTACAGTTTATGTCATCATACCTGTACATTTGTCATGGGCTGAAACTTTCTTCAGCCGGAGCAGCAGCAGCAACCGTCCATCAATTAGGCGTCTCTTGAACTTTATCGCACTGAGAACCAGTTGCAAATGCTGCAACATTTGTGTCCACTCGTTTGCACTCTGTACAGTTATATAAACGCTTATACAATCCATAGTTCCCGCTCTGATGGGACACTGCGGGCCTCCATTAGCACGTTGTTGTGCGCTTTCTACGCACACACACACACACGCACACTTTTGCTTTCCATTGGGCGCTTTGGGCATGACTAAACAATCGATAACAACGACAGCAGCAGGCGCAGCAACAACAACAACAACAACAACAATGCCGCCAGCAGGTGGCTAAATTACACATACGCCCAGTTCTCTCTACATTTATTTGCAATTTGAAGTTTCTTCTTACTTGGTTTCTATACACTTTTGCATTGGGTATAATCAATTCGTCATGCTGTTAACACTCACAGCATAGCTGACTTTGCTTTGTTAAGTTTCTGGTTGTGCTATAGACGGTATGTAGAAAGTACATAGTTCTGCGTTGGCAATTTAAATTGTAAAGCCTTTTAGCTTGGGTTTATGTTGGAATTTTATTGGTTCTCTTTTCTATACAGAAAAGTGGAAAAAGAGAAAAAAAGCTGTCTTAAAACAGATCGAAGTTTGATAAGATTTTGTTTCCTAAGAATATATTTTAAATATTATTTTGAAAAAAGGCACGCTGCATTCCATAAATTTAGTTGCTTGGCGATTTTCTTAACTAAAAAACGAAATAGTTCGTAGATAAATTCTCAAGTTCTTTTCACAGTAGTCCCTCTAATGAATGGCTTCACTGTGTATGCCTAAATTCTTACCCCATCTTTAAAAGCCTAAGACTTCACATGCTCAGCTAAATTCTCAGCAAGTTTTCTGCACAATTGTTAGGTAACCGCTGAAGCGTAGCCTGAGTTCGTTGTGCTGTAGAAAGTCTTTCTCGCCTTCTAGAGTTTTGTTATTATTTATGTATTTTTAAACAATTTTTTTTTTTTTTTTGCATATGCAAGTCACTCGAAGCGAACGACTTTCACCTACTTGAAGAGCTTGAGTCACCCAATGCTTCTACGCACTTGCTGTCTGAATGTTTTTGTGTTGTTGCTTTTGTTGTTATATTTGCCGTGCCCATGGCTTGTGTGGTAGAAATTCCGTGTTTAGTTTTAATTTGAATACGGATAAGACCCGTAAAACGTTTCACATTTGCCGCAATGACTCATAAATAAAAATGTTTATTTTCCATTTGCAGATGGGCGCGTTGCAGCAGCACCAGCAAAGTTACAGATACAGATACGCAGCCACAGATACGGCAGCGGCAACTACGACTACGTCGGGCAAAAGTAGAGCAGACAGCGCATCGCAGACCGCATCGATCAACGCCAGAAACAGCAGCCCGAACACCATGAGCAGCATCTTCATCCTGGCGCTGGGCAGTCTGCTGCTGTTGCTGCTGCTGCCCGCACTGGAAGCCAGTCCCATCTTTGTGGATAATCCGAGCTTAGCGCAGTGTAAGTAGCAAGTTTATGAAGCTGCCACCTGACAGCTTTTTGCGGGCATTTCTCTGGCATCACTCAAGAAACTTATAAAGACATCACGCAGCTGAGCCCCTGTTGACAGGTTTTCCACAGAACTCCAGCACTTTCTCTCACGTAGGCTATTAAAATGCTTTTTACTTGATTTTTTTCTTCTCTTTTTTTTTTGGGGCTGAACCATGATAACAATGAAATTAAATGAAATTGAATAAAAGCGAATGCAAGTTGTGAAAATTCTACAGCGGGGGGTACGAGAGGAAATGGAAAGCAAATTTTATTTAAAAGATTTTATGTGGACTGGCAGATAATGAAAATTATCTTTGCTTTAATAAGATTTGGTTGTTGAGAAGATTTTTATATATTTTGATAAATTTAAAAGGTTCGATTAAAATAAACCAAAAGCTAAGAGACTAATTTACATAAAAACAAGCAGACAAACAACTCAACTTGTTGTCCTGATCAAGAACCTAAGATGTTTATCGATTTAAAGGTATACTCAATAAGAAAAACATCTAAATATATCACGTACAATTGCCGTGTAGAAAGCGGCTTAAGAGCAGCTTCCAAATCTCAGTTTAATAGCATACAAATTTATTACCCTCTCAGCACTTAAGGAAAACTAGAACTAAAACTTTTAAATCTGTTTATGGCCATGTAATTTGTGTTCTGCTCGCTCAAAGCAGCAGCATTGGTAGCTAGCTAAACGAAAAGTCCATCAAGTTTGATTGCCAAAATATAAAACGAAAGACTCAAGACACAAACTTGTTTTTTGGCTTGAATAGTCAGAAGTTGCGAGCTGAAGCTGCTCTCATATGGCGTCTCAAATGAAAGTAATCAAAATTAATGATGCACAGCGACAGGCGTTGCGCATTGAGCATGGTTTAATTGGGTCACAACCATTAAGAATCAAATTTGGACGCGATTAGCACTTCCTCTGGCCGGCGATGCCATAAGACATGTGTTAGCAGCAACAGCTGCCAATTTGTCGACAACAATGAGCAGCGCTTGAGGCAGTTACAATCGCTGTCGCAGTCGCTGTCGCAGCATCCGCAGCTCAGAGCTCGCGAGAGTTTTGTTGGGAAATAAAACTACACAACTTTCTTGGCTGAAAAGCAAACATTGAGCCAAAACTGGCAATGCCGGCAAACGGCCAAACGTCAGCGAGCAAAAGCAATTGAGGTCAACCATCAAAGAATGTTGCCATAAAAATGAGCCACCAGCGCAGCCGCAAGAAAGCGTGTGCCAGACAACAACAACAGCAACAACAACAACGGCCATTGGCAGTGGCTGCGCTAAGGTGGCAAGCATTTCATTTTTATGACTTGCGACTGGACCAAAGCTGACCAACAGGCCATAACAACAACACGAACAACAACAACAGGCACAATAATAATAAAAAAGAATATATATTTTGTACTTGCCTCTATAGACAGCAAGATGCCGAGCAGAAAGCGGAAAGTAAATTGACGCCAAGTGAAAGGGAAATAAATATAAAAACAATGCCAGCCCATGAACTCATTCTCAGCGCTCTGGTCAGCACTCTAACACTAACACCCCATGCTGGCCACACCTTGGCTTGAGGTCATGACGCGCCTGACCCAATTTCAATATATAGACGCCACGATCAAGTCGCCCACAAATGTGTGGCTCGCAGCAGCGTCGCATTCGCATGCCAAAAACGAATATCCGACATTGCAATGCGGGTCTCGGACCACGCTGGGCCACGCTGCTCTGGCTGGCTGTTTGGTAGGCTGTCAGTGTGCTTGGCGAGTGGCTAGCGAAACATATGCTAAGCTGTTGACCCAAAAAGCCACAAAACGAAATGCAAACACAGAACCAGGCGAAGAACAAGAGGAAGAAAAAGAAGAAGCCAGCCCGAAGAAAGAGCTGAGACGTTGACGCCAACGCCAGACGCTGACGCTGCGCTGAGTCTATGAAACGTGACAAAGTTTTGACTACAGAAATTTAATCAGAAGTGTGTGCGTGTGTGTGCGTGTGTGTGCGTGTGTGTGCGTGTGTGTGCGTGTGTGTGCCGGCATTCGATTTTTCGGTGCTGTCTGTGCTTTTTGTTGGGTTCTTGGCCACGGTTCGTGTCTTAAGTCATTTGTTTTGCGCTGGCCCAAACAATATATCAGCATTTCGTGTTAATTGCATAACCAATAAACTCTTGTATACATCAGCTTTACAGTTAAAGTTCAATAAACGCAAAGCACACGCACACACACAGATGAGGCGTGCTGCTGCAATGCTTCTGATTTAACATTGAACTACGAGTAAATCGCACGAAATTTATACGCCATGTAACTTGTGCTTAACACGTTGCCTGTGACACGGCAGCTACCGCTGCGCCGTTTATTTATGAACGCGCGAAGTGCAAACATACAAAAGGTTCTTTACAGGCGGCGCCGAGTTTGTTGCTTAAGTCTTTCGTTTGGGGCGACGCACTCACTCGCTTACTCTCTGCCCCTCTCTCTCCACGTGTCGCCTGCAATTACATAAGTTCAAAGACTGAACGCACGACAAACTGGGCTCCATTACAAAATATGGCCTCAGCGCACACGTTGTTGATGCTTAAAGAGGCAATTCATAAATAAATAAAAAGAATAATAATAGTAATAATGCTACTGTTGCCAATGTTGTTGTTGTTGTTGTTGTTGTTGCTGTTGTTGTTGCTGTTGCCGTGTTGCCTCATTGGGCTCAAGCGGACGCCCTTCAGCAAGCTTCATGCCGCTGCTTTTTATGGCCTGTTGAAGCGGCTGCCGCTTGTTGTTGTTGTTGTTGTTGTTGTTGTTGTTGTTGTTGTTGCCACTTCATTTTCACTTGTGTTAACTGTTTGCCTAACGGTAAACGTCTGCCGCAAATTGGCGTACAAATTGAAGGCGTTAATCGCCCCAACAAACGGAAATGGTGTGGAGCATCAGAATAGCAATAAGAATACGGAGCAAAGTGCAAAGCAATTGTCGTACTGTTAAGCGTGAACTGAGAGAAACATGTACCTAATACAACAAAAAAAACCACATTACTACAAATTTAAACTAAACTATGAAACTTTGAGCTGAGCCAAGTCGAAAGTAGTATGAAAAACAGCACATGATAAACTTCTTAGAAATACAATTTAATTTAACAACTTAAGCAAAAAAAAAGTGAGATCGAGAAAATGGGATCTAATAAATCAGATTTATAATTCCACAGCTGAAAGCTGTAGGTTTATTTTAAACTTTATGACGATTCTCGCGAAGAGACGAAATATATTGGAGATAAATTGTGTATTTAAGCGTAATTAAAGTAAAAAAAAAAAAACCGAAAAAAAAATTACCTAGAGCCGCAAAGGCAAAAAACCTTAAAAATAATTATGATATATGTGTATGTCATACATTAAATTAAAATTAATACACTTTCTTAGTTCGTAGAAGTTCATTAATAGTTTAAAGTAAGAAAAACCAATTTATTTATATTTATTTTTGCCTTTTTTCTTGATTAAATAATTTATATTTATTATGCCCTTCTTGTATTATTCTCAGCCTAGCCTGTATTAATTTGAATTTTCGTTTGTTTACCCACAGTTCAATCCGGTCGCAACATACGCCACCTGCCCTGCATAGTGCGCAAGTCGGGACGCTCGGGTGTCTGCATGTTTGCCATCGACTGCATCAAGCAGAATGGTACCCATTTGGGCACTTGCATCGATCGCTTCTATTTTGGCTCGTGCTGTGCGCTCAAGGTAAGCTCCCAGCTGCAACCAGTTTTGTAATATTTTGTTTAATAATTATAAACCAATCTCTATCCGCAGGAGGAGGCTTCGCTCTTTGCGCCGGAGATAAGCGACAATAGCATCGATCAGAATACAATTTCACATTTCTCTCACGAATCCACCACGTTGCCCACGAGCGCACTCTTCAAGCTCACCACCGAGAGCAGCACCACGCTCAACCACAATTATCAGCAGCAGCAGCAAAATACCGCCAGCGAGCTGCTCAAAAATGTGACGCAAAGCTATTTGAGCAGCATGAAGCCGGTGCGCACCACCAGCAGCAGCAGCAGCAGCAGTACAGCAACAAGCCACTCGCCTAGCTCTACGCGTCGCCCCACCACCGCGCACACCACCCACAAGCACTCACACTTTGTGGTGCGCACCACGGTCAAACCCAGCGCAGCACCAACGCTGACAACCACCGTTAAGCCGCCGCGTCGTCGCACCACCACAACACGTCCAGTGCTAACCACCGCGCCAGCGCTTGAGCAACGCATCGAGACCACGACAGTGCCCAGCAAGTTTGTCACTTTCCAGATTGTGGAGACAACTACGCCAACAGCCACCGAACCCACCAATCGCTTGCCTGAGACAACCACCAGGCGGCATACCAGGCCCACCGCTAGCAGCAGCAGTAGCTCAGCAGCTGCTAAGACAACAAGCAGAACAACAACAACCACCAAAGCGCCAGCCACAACCACAACTCCGACAACAACGAGGACGACAACGACGACGACGACAACGCCACGTCCAACACCACCGCTGCGCACCACCACGCCAAAACCACACAAGCCGCAGTCTAGCAGACGGCCAGCGCCTGTCAAGAAGCCAGCAGCAGCAAACACCACAACAACAACTGCAACGCGCAAGCCCAGCGACAGCAGCAGCGGCAGCAGCACAGCAACAACATTGCCCGTTCGCAAGCCAGCTAATAACACCACCAGCACAACAATAACCACAGCAGCTAGCCAGAGCCATAAAACTCCGGCAACAGCAACAACCAGCAGCAAGCTGCCGGAAAGAACAACGCTGGCGCCCAGACCAAAGCCACAGCCAACGGGCGAGATTGTGAAGGTGCCAGCATTGCTGGCGGACGCCGGCAGCACAACCACCGCAGCAACAAGTACGCGCAGACCAACCACAAGCAGCAGCAGCACAGCAACAACAACGGCGCCCAAAAAGCAAAGCAGCAGCACAACAACAACAACCACCACAACAAGTACGCCCAAGCCCACGCGCCGGCATACAACGAAAGCAACAAGCACCACAGCAGCACCACCAACAATCACAACGACAACAACCGCTGCAACGCTGCTCACAACCGAAGCGCCCAAATTGCAGACAAAACCAACATCAGCAACATCAACAACAGCAGCAGCAGCAACAGTTGGTAGCATCACCAAAAAACCTGGCCTGATCACCTGGACAGACGTTGGAGCGGAGCCTATTACAAATGCGACCATTAGCAGCGATTGGCAGCCGGGACAATCCGCAGATTGGGTGCCATTGCCCACTTTGTTGCCGGAGTTGTACAACAAGACGACAGGTAAGTGGTTGTTGTTCCGTGTTGTTCCACAAGCAACGTATAAGCAATGCGGCTAGCTGCAAGATAAACATGAATCGAACTCTAATTGCAGCAACGCCCAGCGCCACAGACAAGGTGGTTATCTCGGTGGCCACCAGCGTCAGCACCAGCAGCGGCGATTCGAAGCCGGGTCAGAGTCAAATGCATGAGGAGACGATGGTAACCAGCAAGCCGCATAGAATCACAAAGCCGCCCATAACCACCAGCAGCAGCAGCAGGCCAACAGCAACAACTGCAACAACTGCAGCGGGCAGCAGCAGCAGCACAGCAGCCACAACAACAACAACAACAACAACCACAAGAACAACTGTAACAAGCAAAACCACAGAGGCACCACCAACAAAAACAACAGCAAAAACAACAACCACAACTGAACGCTTGGAATTAGCATCCTCAACGTCGTCTTACACAGATTCAAGCACCGAGTCGAGCGGCGGTGGCAGCAGCAGCAGCAGCAGCACCACCAGCACCACAACGGATTACAGCGGTGAGGAGCTGAACCAGACAACAACAACAATCGATGCAGCTGGAAATACAACCGTAGCGCCTGCGACTGGCTTGGAGGGCGTCGATTACAGGGAAGGTGAGTGCAACGCGATGCTTCTTCATTGATGCAGAAGGCAAAATAAAACATAAAGAAACGAACTGAGAATAGTTAAGTAGAAAGTCGAAGACTGCATGCCCTTCCCTCATAGACAGACTGTGCTTTGCATATGGAAAATTGCTGACAAGCAGTTATTTATCAGTCAGGCTCAAAGAATGATTCTGACCCAGAACTATGCAGAAGGGGATAAGAACCGGGTTTCAGAAATCCTGATATAGATGATATAGTATGCAGCTATTAATAGTTCTTATAGTAAAAACTATAATAGAAGACAGATTTTTACTTTTATTAAATATTTAAAGTTATTTCAAATTAATCTTTAAACAGATTCTATGCGTGAAACTTCACAGAATTCAGAAACAGAATAGTGAATTTTGTTTTTATTAAACTAGATTATATTAAGATTATTCCACATATTAAATCCTTTTTAAACCAAACTAAATTCCATCAGGACGGGCATATGATAGGAGTGCATCATATTAAATTTATGATAACAACCATTATGTAGATAATTTACTCTCAACCATAATCAATTTAGTAGAAAACGCAATCTTCCCGCTTACATAGTTGATATACCCAAAGCAAGTGATTGGGTTGCATACAAAAAAAAAAAAGGATGAAAAAAAGAAACTTGTTTGCTGCAGAGCGAAGAAATCTATTAATATACCAGACTTTGGCCATAAGACAAAGATGCGTGGCCATTAAATTCAATTTGAAGGCTGAACATTGGCCTTGAGCAAGAACTTTGTGTCTGAATGTCTGTGCAGAGCGCGAATGATACTCGACTCCTCTTGCGATGGATGCTGTACAGGAGCAGCAGCAGCAGCATCATCGTGTGTCTAGAAAGCTAAGCGCGGCTTTTACTGCCACAAAGACAACAACAACAACAAGTAGAAGAAGAACTCATGTCCATAGCAATTTTTACAGCAATAATTTACAATAATGACTGGCGTTGCGGTCATTGTGCCGCCTGGGTCACGTTGTCTGCTGCGCTTATCGTGCTTGCTTAGTCGATTGTCCGATCTGTTGCCCCAAACCCCACCACACCTCCTTCTGTGGCCTGTGGGCAAAATGAGTCAGGGAGTTCTTGCCTGTTGCCTGTTGCCCGTTGGCGAGGCCCGTTGACCGATTTGCGAGCAACTGCAATATCTTGATGCACGAAACGTACGACGTAGCCATAAAGTAGGCCGTTGACTGCTGGCCAAAGTCAAGGCCTGGCCAAGACCAAGGCGAAGACCAAGACATGGCCAAAGCATATTACATTTCTTGGCTGGACTCTTGGGATGACTGAGTGCCTGTTGTAGTGATTAAAATGTTTAAAAGGCTTTTCTGGCCATTACTTTAATTGTGACCTGCTCGCCTATTAAATGCCGCCCTTCTGCCCTTTTTTTTTCATTCGTTGTCCGCAGTCTGCGGTCGACGCATGTTCCCCGAGCCGCGCATTGTTGGCGGCGCAAACGCTGCCTTTGGACGCTGGCCCTGGCAGATATCGCTGCGTCAATGGCGCACCTCCACCTATCTGCACAAGTGCGGCGCGGCGCTGTTGAACGAGAACTGGGCAATCACCGCAGCGCATTGTGTTGACAAGTAAGTGGTTCGCCAGAGAGCTGGCTAAAAGCGAACTGTTGCCTAACACCCGCTCTCGTGTCTTGCAGTGTGCCGCCCTCCGATCTCCTGTTGCGCCTGGGCGAATACGATCTGGCCGAGGAAGAGGAGCCCTATGGCTTCCAGGAGCGACGCGTGCAAATTGTGGCCTCACATCCGCAGTTCGATCCGCGCACCTTCGAATACGACTTGGCGCTGCTCAGGTGAGTGTGCACACATACACACACACACACACACACACATATATTTATAATTACAATTCTTGCTGCCTTGCAGATTCTATGAGCCCGTGGTATTCCAGCCGAACATCATACCCGTTTGTGTGCCCGACAACGATGAGAACTTTATTGGGCAAACAGCCTTTGTCACCGGCTGGGGTCGTCTTTATGAGGATGGACCGCTGCCCAGCGTGCTGCAGGAGGTCGCTGTGCCTGTCATCAACAACACCATCTGCGAATCGATGTACCGCTCCGCGGGCTACATTGAGCACATACCGCACATATTCATCTGTGCCGGCTGGAAGAAGGGCGGCTACGATTCGTGTGAAGGTGCGCTTTGTAATTCATATTTGATTTATGACGCGGGCTAATTGCATTTAACCGATTCACAGGTGATTCTGGCGGGCCCATGGTGCTGCAGCGTGAATCGGATAAACGCTTTCATCTGGGCGGCGTCATATCCTGGGGCATTGGCTGTGCGGAGGCCAATCAGCCGGGCGTTTATACGCGCATCTCCGAGTTCCGAGACTGGATCAATCAGATTTTACAGTTTTAGTCGCATCGTAGTCTTCGCCTGTGTATTATGCCTAATCCTTAGTGAATGCCCAGCACCGCAAACGATCAAAAACTAGAACTCGTGCTTTGGTTATGGCCACACGCTCACAGACAATTAATGGAGTTTTGCGCATAACCCAAGCAACGATTTCAGTTAACATTTACCCACAACTCCTACTCCTACCGCCCCCTTCCCCAAAAATCCACCTGCACACACAGCACAGCAATGAGAACAACAAAAATCACAAGAAATTCCATTGTCATTATGTTAATTTTAAAGAAATGCTTAGTTTAAATCATAATTTACAAAAGAATGAAAAGAAACCCCTATTCATGATAATGATGATGATGATGATGATAATGATGATGAGGATGTAACGTATTAAAACGATTTGACTCTTAATTTATTTTCCCCCCATTTTAGCTCTGTATATAATTTTCTAAATTATTGCATAACATTTATTTAGCTTTAAGCTTATTTAATAGAAATTCGGCAAATAGCTCTACTCGATGTAGGGCATTTGATAAGGCGCTTCTTTTTTTCACGAAGTTATTATACGAATACATAGAAGAAGCTATTGTAATTTAATTTAATACGCGTATTGTAATTATTTATTTAAAAGCACAACAAATTAATTCAATTAAAATGTTTAAAACAAATTTACAACTGCTGCTGTTTTTATTTTTACTAAAATAGAAAATTGGGCTTAGGGGGTTTTTTTTTCAATAATATATTGAATATTGGCTTTTCATAATATAAATTATTTATGTCTTGCAAAAAGATAGTATCGATAAATTCTTTGCATGAAAATAGTTTAGTTTTTTTTTTAATTTACCCAGCACAATAAATGAAAAATTTAATTTGCTATGAATACTAAACATAAAACACTATTTTACATATTAAAGTAAAGTAAGTTTCTATTAAAAAACAAACAGTTTTTTTTATTTGCAAACAAATTTGTTTATGAATTTCTCGGGTTCTTTTCAGTTTCCCCACTAAGCCTCAAACGCAGTGCATACTTTTGGGCTGACAAACTTTTTTACTAGCGCCATCTAGATTTCGTTTTAAAGCCGAGTCAACACATATTTTGTTTATATTCAACCAAAATGTAATTTCTATCGTGGTACAGTTCTTTTGTACTAATTATGTACAGTGGTAAATCGAGTAAAAAGACTAATTAAAAAGAAATTAGCTCAGACAAATATTTGATTTAAATTCCATTTGTTTACCCACTGCTCCTAATGCTTCACCATAAGTCATTGAAAAATGCAAAAGCTGTTCAACAAAAGCTATAAAACTGGGGCCCCATCCAGCTGCATAGACACAGCCGCACAGCAGGCAAAGCAAACTTCACACATTATTCATTAAGTGGAGTATTTATATTCCGGCTGCATGCACCGAGAGCTTGGCAACAATTCAGCATTATTTGGCAGACGCCGCATATGATAGACCGAAAATAAGCACGAAAATCCAACCGAAAATAAAAACAAAAAAAAAAACATTGCCCAATATTTCAAAGTACAAAAAACTTTCTTCACAAGTTGAGCAAGTGACAAATTTCCAAATGTATTTTGCATATGTTAAATGAAAAAAAAAATGAAAATATATTTTATATGCGAGGCATGCGACAAACGAGCAATACGCTGCAGAAATAAAGTCCCGAACAATCGGCGTGTATTTTGTGGGCATTTTTTTGAATATTTTATTTGCCGCACGAGAAAAGCGCAAGAGCTTGA
Organism: Drosophila littoralis; assembly: GCA_018903485.1. Lineage (NCBI taxonomy): Eukaryota > Metazoa > Arthropoda > Insecta > Diptera > Drosophilidae > Drosophila > Drosophila littoralis. Next base: position 3,123,037 of record JAEIGF010000124.1, on the reverse strand, counting down.
TATATATAGATCAATCTAAATTTACGAATTGGAAACAAAAAATAAATATTACCAAAAACTTGGAGAACTTTTAAGTACAGAAATAAAAGCCGAAGGAACTGTATATCTCCACATGATAATTAACAAATATTATAAGCAAACCAATTTCTAGATTGAATATTAACCATATATTAAACATATATAAACAAAAAGCTTTATTGGTTATGTCTTTTATTTGGAGATATACGCAGCACAATGAAGCGATCACTATGTTATATTGGTCATAAGTTTAATGTCTCGCATAGGAAAGTTATCTTTGGTCTCATCAAGGGCTAAAAGACAAAACGTTTTTGGTCAGCACGATGATCAACGCCCCGCAATTACGGTTGTCGACGTCATTGCGATGAGTTCGTTCGTCATGGAACTTTCGCTTTCGGACAATGTCGGTCATTTGCATATGACAGACAGACAGACAGACAGGCGGTCAGACAGACGGGTGGGCAGGGGAACAGAGCGTGGTTGCCGGCAGCTGAGTTTGTTTATGGCGTGTGGGAGCCACATTTCGGGCCACTCGAATCACCTGCAACTACTTGAGATCATCTCAGGCGATCTCACAGACCAACATATCATAATTTGTGCAGGCATCACGAGCCTGCGCTCATGTGTTCCGATTATCAACGGCTGCAATCACAGCTCCAACTTCAAGTGCTGCTCCTTGACCGGCTGCATACGATTTGTACCTGACTATTGCATGAACTTTCACATGCAATTGCCAGTGGTATGGCATGGCATGGCATGGCATGGCATGGCTGCCTGGCCATTCGTGCCACTAATAAATGCTCTTTAGTAAATGCGCTGGGCGTGTACAGATTATGCGATTTGGCCAAACCAAAAATTGAAACGTGCCCAGAAATTGGCGGACATTGATCCTGCCGATCGCTGATTAGATAATCGCCCAACCAAGCTTAGACTTTATAATTTATGGCGAAAGTGCAAATTTGCTTGGCTGGCGCATTCACTTTTATTTTGGTATTCAAAATATAATCATTTGTCATGTGAGTTTTTTATGAGGTTTTGTTTAAATGCGTATTTATTGATGGCATATTTTGCTGAATCTGCTTCATTTTTTGGCTTGTTTGATGCCTCACTTTTTGTCATCGGCCAAGCGCCTAATTTGGCCATTTATGATATTGTTAACACTCTTGTGATAGGTCGGCAATTAATATAAAAAAACTGGTGAAATTTGTGTAGCATTCGCTTGCATAAGTTGTAGATAATTTCACAAATTTTCAAGCATGAGCCCTATATAGTTTAATTATTTGATGTCAATCAAAAAATCTTGCTGTTAAATGTGGGTTGAAGTGTCTTCTGTGAACATATAATGCTAAAATATATATATATACAAGAATAATGTTGCCAGATATAGATGTCAAATTGATCCAGAGGCCAAGCCAAACCTCATGAAAATCGAATAAGATTTGACCGAGTTACTGGGGTGGGAAATTTTGATCTATGTCTATATACGATATTGAGGGTTCCACCATCGCGTGCATATAATGTTGTAAGATTTATGCTAAATTGAATTAAGGGCAAGCCATGAGCAAAGACCCCAATCTCCTGAAAATCGATCAGTAAAAATTAACATGATCGATTTATAACTGTCTCTGTTCATTTAAAATGGTTAGCTAACAGAAGTTCAGGTAGCCTTTCTATGCGATTCTCAAGTATTCAAGTAATACCTCAAAGACCTCATTAAGTAAGCTTTACAAGTACTTATGCTTTTTATTGCTATCACTGATATTTAACAAGTGTTTTTGACTGTGACACCGCAGCAAATCATGCAAAATTTACTTTAAACTTAATTAATTACATTAAAATTAATTACAAAATGCAAATGATTTAAAATTTGCATTCAACGGTACCCCATTTAAATTAATAACAAAGACTTTAAGCTAAAAGGTAAATGGGTAACACCGTTTGGTCATAGAAAACGAGAGGGGAGCACGAAAATTTCCCACAGCCAATGCCGCACACAATGAAAAACGAAAGCGATGAAGTAACTGAAACTGAAACTGAACTCAACTCTGTTGCGGGCAGATCTTGCACTTAATTTCCATAGAAAAGTTGCACAATTAAGCAGCTTGAAGCACATTTGGGTACACAGAGACATCATTAAATGCTGCGCACTGCCACAGGAGAGTGGGCGAGTGTCAGTTGGCGAGAGCCGTTTTTTTTTTGAAAGATGACCAAGTTCCAGTTGCCGTTGCTCTGTGTCCCGCATGCACAATGACTTTAAGCGACGTTTTGAACTTTCCCAAACTTCTGGACAAGCTGTACAATGGAAATGGCTCTTGCTCTTGTAATATTATTTTTTTTTCTTATAATTTTATTGCTGCCCGCAAAGATTTATAGGAAGCAGAGCCCAGCCGCGCCGGCCACTCGAGAAGCAAACAAAAAACGAAAGTTCCACGCTGCAAGTGCTCAAAAGGCAACTGAATTTTCTTTCTCCAAAAGCTAAATAAAAACAAAAAAACAATTGAAAGGTACTTGGTAAGGTAAACAGCGCCTCATGCTGCTGCATGCTGAGTTGCCACCGTTGCCTCAATTGCTGCTCTGTTCTGGGCTCAGGCCAAACCATCCCCAGACAAAGGGCCTGTCAATATCAACTGCTGCAATCGCACAAAATACACAAGACAGACAGAGGAAGAAAAACAACACACACAGAAAACTTGAAAACTTCTTTAACGCTTTCGGGGCAACTGTTCATTAATTTGATCGCATCATTTTGAAAATGCAGCCCATAGGAAATTACGCCTCATCCGGTAATTATTGGTTTGCCAGGCCCTTAAATCTTGATAGATAGATCTTCGACATGTGTGAGTACTTAAGTCCACACACACAAAGGCAGCCCGCATTTTGTGAGCGCCGCCAGCTCAAATGCATTCGCTGCGATACGATTTTCCAACGGCTTGTCTACAGGTGTATCTAATGTTTCCCTTCATCTCACAATATGGGCGTCATAATTGTAATTTAGCTAAGATGATCAAGTGTTGAGACATTACCAAATGACAGCAGATTTAGAAAGCCAACAAGCTGTGATCTTCAGTAACAAATGACTCTATTCGAAAGACTCTACCACCAAGTCTTGGAAGGAAGTCGTATAAAAGAAGCTTTGGAAAATAAATTCAGTGAAGCAAAAGAATGAAAGGCAGCTTCCCAATCAATCATGTTGACGAAAAACGAATCTAATGCTATGCTTTATGATAATCGATAAGGTTTATGGCTAAGCTATAAGAGTTCCAGGTCTAGGAGAAGCATTTAGCATTAGCGAGCTTCACAAGTCAACATTTTTGTCCTGTTTCCTGTCCTGTCTCCCCACTTAAAATAAAGTATGTTCACACCAAGCCAGCAAACAATTTAAAATTCAATCTCAGAATGTAATTAGTTCAAAAATAATATTTCCTAGAATAAATATAACCTAAATGCTGAATCAATATAGAAAACAGACCAGGATTGAAAAAACTTTGTTCAGTTCAGTCTTAAGATAGTAAAAAGCTCGTAAGATCTGGAAAGAGATGGCTTTATATTTGTTCAATAAAAACTGGTGACCCACTCAAATGTGAAGTGAAGGCAGCCGCAAATGTTTTCCCGCCCAACATTTATCACATAGAAATGGATGTAATCAAAGAAGAAAAAACTTGGACAAGTATTTATGCATTTTCTTTTGGACACTAACGAGTGTTTTGTGCAGTTTTTTTGTGTGTTAAATAAATTAAAAGTTTCGCTTTCTAATTAATTGCCTGAGCCGAGACACCTACACCAAGTGTACAGACAAATATTTTCCCTTTTTAATTTTCGCCAATTATATGGCCGCACAATATAAACAAATAATAATCAAAAATTGTATATATATATATATATATAGGAGATGATTACATTGTAAGAGCCAAAGAAATAACGCTCTGTCCGAGACGGAAGTAAATAAAATGAGGCGAGAAAAAAGATTCTGTGAAAGGTGCAAAAATATGCGCGAGATTCGGAGGAGGGGGAAAAGTGCAAATAACATTGGAAAAGGCAATGAAGACGAAAGTTGTTGCGCAAATGAAATTAAAATAAATTGCCAAATACAAATGAAATAATAGTGCAATTTGTTAAAGGCACGACAACAGCAATAACACACAACAACAACAACAACAACAGCAACAACGACAACGACAAGAGCGAAGCTCGTGCAAAAGTTTCGCCCATTTCTTCGACTATTGCCCCGCGGACCCTATTGAATAACATTTGCGTAATTAATTTTAAGTGCGCTGCAAAGCAAATTAAATCATATGTGTTGCGCTCGGTCAGAGGCAAGGGGCTCCACCCGTAGCCGCAGCCGCAGCCACAGCCGGAGACGGAGACGGACCCTTTCCGGGCCATTGACACGTGCTAACCGAAATTGTCGGCGATTTGTTGTTTGCGGCTTTTTCTAACAGCCACCGGGGCGGACGGTGGCCGCTGCTCAATTCGAAGCTCGTTATGTTTGCATTTTGTTAACGTGTCATACATTAGTTAGTTAACTACGATAGTGTGGCTGTGTGTGTGCGTGTGTGTGTGCGTGGTATTTGTACTTGTTGCTGCTCACTTTCATTTCTAATGCGCCGTTGCTGTAGTTTCTTTTCTTGTTATGCCCTTGCTTAAGCTATCACAACTTTCACATGATGTTTGCCACAACTAAAGAATTGGCAATTATTTAAAAAAAATTACTACTAATGTTTTTTTATGAATTTTAAAAATTTTTTAAAAATTATTCTTCATACTTATGTTGTAATTATAGAGCCCTGGCTTGAGAATAAGACTTCAACACTTATTTCAAAAGCCAAAGATTCGAACCACGAGCCTGCCTTTTCAGTCTGATTGCCATTTGCTAAGGACTGCTATGGGAGCAGAAAATTGAGCTGCAAAAATCCCCTCATCTAATCTTAAAGAAGTGAAAACCTATGCGACACAGCTTGATATTTAATTAGAATATGTGAAGATAAAGAAATAAATAAACATTTATCTAAACCTTATATGATTAATAGTATAAATATATATCAAAAAAAAAAAACTACTTGAATATGATTAATAGCATAAATGTGTAACCAAAATAATTTAGTTTCACAAAACAAAAAAATGTTTTTTAAAATAGGAAGAGAAAGAGAAGCAAGAAGAGAGACATTCCCGTATGCGAAGGTCTTATAGGAAAAAGGTCTTATTACCAGACAGGATCAAAAGAACACGTTAATATCATATGATATAGTAGAAATGGCTTATACATCTAATATAAAGAGTATATAGATATATTTTGTATAAATATATATGATACATAAATACATGTAATATAAAAGTTCAAATAATATATTTATTCAGTAAACATAATCAAATGTTGTTTCATTTAAGCCAATCTCAAGGGTATTAAATTCGTTGTGTTTCTTTATATATATTTTACTTCTAGTATTTTGTTGATTTAGTTTTCGTTTGTGTTGAAAATAAACATAACTGCCAGATGCTAAAAGTGAAATTATTGTTGTTTTATGTATTGTTTTGTTGCATGTCTCTTAGTAGCTACGGTAGCTGCGACTGCGAACCTGCTGACTGGGAATCGAATTCCATTGAATCTCTCGGCCGGGTTAGTATTTTGAACTCGGCTGTTAAGCTACTTGTTTGTATGAAATGTAGAAAGTAGAGTTCAAAGTCGGATAATGATGATGATTTGACTGTCAGATCATGAAATTGGTTGGCAAAATATGTTAACTTAATTTAGCTGGCAATTAATCACAAGGGCGTCGTCAGCTTCAAAATGATTAATTAGATTTCAGCATTGCCAAAGATTCCAAATATTTTTCAGACACATTCATTCAACTCGCTTGAACTTTCGTTTTCAACGGCGGCGGCGATGAAAACAAAATTTGACAGACCTAATCAACAGCAAAACCAGACAAGAAACAAGGAATACCCACAGTTCAAATAAAAGTTGAAAAAAAAAATACTGCTGAGCATTTTTTTCTTTTGGCTGTTAACAAATGTTACGATTTGGCCCCTGGCCAGAGACCTTATACATATCTTGTATCTCACGTTTTACACCTGCAGATTCGCAGCAAAATTCACATGTCAAAAAGATATTGACTTCTTGCTTCTTTTTCTTGTTTTTTGCCTTCAATTGATTGTCTGAACTCCCACAAAATGTAGCTTTTGACAATGCCACGCCTACGACGGCATCGCCTTTCACGCCCCCAGCCGGCGTTGATTGGCATTAACTGAGAAATTCAAATTCACACACTTGTCACTAATTATGCCGTTGTTATTAGCGATCTATCGTGTAGTAGCTGCCCAGATGCAAAATATTTGCACAGCGGTCGTCAAAAAAAAGTGTGCAAAGCAAAATATAATAAATAATAAATAAAAAATAAAACGAAATTTCATCGCGATGATGGATCATCAGCAGCTCGAGCGATATGTGAACACAAGATGCCAAAAATAAAAAAAGATTTAAGCGCTGGAATTTTCCATTGTCTATTTTTAAAACAAAATAAATGAGAATTAAGCAGAAGAAAGCATGAAAAATGCCACTTAATGTGTTTATTAATGTTGAGGATCGATAATCGATTGAGCAGACCATGTAATCAGTTGTTAATTAAGCGCTTGGAATTTAGTTAAATATAGAAATATACAAATATTAAATATAGAAATATAAAAACTGCCAAGTTTTTTAGTTAAAGGCAAATATTTGCTTGTGTTTATAAGTATGTATCTACATTTTAGTTAAAGTCCAGCTTATTTAATCAAAAACATTTATCAATAGGTCTGTGATTAATTCTGCAAAATTTGTATACCCTGAACCCATTAAAAATTGGTAACGAGGGTATATTGTTTTTGTGTAAATGTATGTACCAGGCACCTTCGATCCCATAAACTATATCCATTGTCTGTCTGTCTGTCCGTCCGATGTTTGTACAATTTTAGATTTTACTAATTTTCCAAATATTTCTAGAGATCTTAATTAAACTTGAATATAATAAAATCAGATTTAATTCAATATGTGAATGTAACCAATATTGAGAAAATTATTGTTACAGATTTTTCAAACACTTTCTTTGGAGCTGTATTTTTAAATGAATTTTGAATTTAAAAGCTCAGCTTTGTTTAACTAAATTTATTTCAATAACTTTACATTTAAAAGCTCAGCTTATAAATCTTAATTTATTGCATTTGTAACAGCAAATACCCATTTTTTATTTTAACAAACTGCATTCACTAACAAAGAGGGGATGGGGGGATTTCTGCTTAATGAAATCTCAAATACCTGAATTTATGCATTTGGCTTTGTTTTAAATCAAAACTGTGGCACATTCATTGTTTCAAATGGCTTTTCAATCGCTTATCAATAGTCATTTATTTATTTCCTGTGCTGCCATCGAGCAGCCCATCTGCTTTCGATTATATAATCCCGCAGCTAGCGGCTACAACAAAGTCGAGCGCAGAATCGCTGCAACTAAGTTAATCATTCGCTTTATTTTTGACTAAATTGTGGCTCATTCGTTATAGACCGGGTTTTTGTGCTTTAAGTTTTTGTATTTTGGCACCTTCTGGGCTTTTGTCCAGGTGAAAGCGATTCGTTTGGAAGTTGTCTGTGTTTTAATTTATCTTGGCTAAAATCATTTAAATTATAATCGAGTCATTTACGTTGGGCGAATGTCGTAATATCACAGCCGAGCAGAGGCTAATGACGCGCCTGGGAACGCAGAATTTGCCAACAGCAAAGAGGTGTGAAAGTACACCGTGCTGTGGTTCTGGCCATTAAGATAAACGGCTATGCGCCACCCACGTGCCCGGCGTACCCAAATGGCAAGCCATAAGCCGCAACGTTTTCCATTTCAATGGCTATGCTGCGGCCGCTGGCTGGACTGACCGCAAGAGCCAACCAAAAAGCCAAACACGAAAAGAAAACAATCACAAAGCAGCAACTACAACAACAGCAGCGGCAACAACGACAATAACGAAAGTGAAATTCTACACAAAGATCGTGTTGGTGGAGCTGCACGCTTGACCAGCCAAGTGCCCGGCCCTGGCACCGGCTGAGCGCAGCTCGAGCTGGTACTCCGACTATGCTAATGTTTTTTTTTTTTGCTAGGCCAAGCCCCGGCAATTGCAGTGGCGGCGGCTGCAGCGGCATGTCCAAAGACGTTGACAAACTAAAGTCAGTGAAATTTGGGTCAAGGAAATACCAAACGACAGGTTAGAGGCCCACAAACGCACACACACACACGTATATACGTGCGCAGATGACAGTTATTGCTGCGCTTGTTAGCAATTTTGAGTGCACTAATTGCCAAGTTTGTGTCTTGCAGTCTTTTGTTATTGGCTGCGAACGGATCTGCAGCAGCGGGCCGATAACCTTGCTGAATATCGAATGCAAATATCGCGGCACGTAAATCGTGGGGCCAGTAGGCGAAAGCTGGGCCTGGAAAAATCTATTGCTGTCAACGCTGTCAAATTGCAATTATGTGCGGCCGCATAACATGCGCTTAACAGACTGTTAAGTAACATGTCTGTTAACTGGCAGACGCTGTGCAGCTCTTAACCGCAAGTCGGGACTGTAAACCGTTTCAGTTGAGTTTGAAACGCGCACGCGTGCGGACGTTGGGAGCGCACACACACAGCAGGCACACACACTCACACACACACACACAGAGAAAGCACAAGATGTTAACAGTAATATAGCCAAGTAGTTGCCGAATTAGAAATGTTTACCATTTAAGCGGCTCGCGCCTCATACAAATACTCGCACGTACAAGCGTGCGCTCTCTCACTCAACAGTTCTCTCACATTCGCTCGCTCTTTCCCTCTCTCTCTCTCGCTCGCTCGTGGCATTGCTCTCGCGCGCTAAAGTGAAAGTTCTGCCGCACAAAAGTGGCAAAGGTCCGTTATCTGCTCGGCCAGCGCTGGCAAACGGGCAACGCTGACAATCAGACACACGCGGAACGTTCAGTTGACCGGACGCATGGCGCTTGACATGGTCAAGTAGCAACTCTTGAAGTGCTGAACTATATTAAATTCGCTAATAAATAAATGATTTAACATCAAACATCAAAAACAGTGCGCCGTCTTAAACGAATGCTAAGCAACAAATGTTTAATAATTTAGTGTGTTTTATTTGTTGTTGACCAGAGAATTCCTTCGATTCAATTTAAATAAAAATAAGAAAAAAAAGAGCTTCAAGAGTCGTGCATGAAACGCGTTCGTTGCCTAAGTCTTTTGTTTTGCCTGTAGCGGTACATTTTGTGGTGTGGCGTGCGCGCGCTCGACTCGCGTCTCAGTTTCCAATTACAACATCAACAGTTGGTAATTGTTTTTCGCACTGTCCCCACATTAAAACCCTCAACTAAGTGGAAATTGCAGCCGAGACGAACCGTCTAGCCGGAATAGTGTCCAGTGACGATCAACGACCGACGACCGACGACCAGCGACCGACGATCGCCGTAGACCAGCGCAAACATGTTTAAGTGGGTTATGCCGGCGTCAGCGTTAGCGTCGCGCACAAACGCGACAACAATAGCGGCAGCAAGAACAACACCAACAGCCAAAACAACAATAACAACAACAACAGCAAGAACAACAACAAAACGGCAACTACTTTCCAACGCTTTAACAACATTAATAATAATAGGCGCATTATTTGTGCAGACAACAAGTGGATTTAGATCATCAATTGAAACGAACGGCGGTAAGTGACAACCCATTCCACAGATATACATATATATATATATATATATATCCATATATAGTATATTTAGTACAATTGCATAGAAAGCTGCTGTTAATAGAAAACTGTGCAAGAATTATAAACTGAACAATTGAATGAAAATCAATTTGGCAAATTGCTAGCTCATGTTTGCGGCCCGTTCTCATTGAGACAAATCGAAGAAGCGTGTCACTTCGACACTTTGCTGCCACTGCGAGTGAAAGCCTCTGCTGCTGGTCTTTGACAATGGCCAAAAAAAAAAAAAAAAAAGAAAAGCGCAAAAAAGTGGTAGAAAAAAAAAATAAAAGCCAACATAAACTGTGCCTTTGTGTCAATAACAATTCCACATGAAAAACTTTGGCACAGAAAACGACTTTCCATACATACAAACACACACACACACACACATTCACACCACAAGCAGAAGCGCAACGCACTTGACAATTATTTGGTTCATTTTATGCTACATTACGGGCGCGCACACACACACACACACACACACACACGCACAACAATATTTGCCATTTTTAGCTATTCAAACAAGCGCTGAGGATGAGCACATGAGGCTCATCTGTCTGTCACACACAAACACACACATACGCACAAATACCTGCACACACTTTCTTATGACAGTTTTTAACGTTTCTGCAAGCTGCTTTCGTGTTAATTGTTGCCGATTTAAAAAGTGAAACAAATTTCTAATGTGTCAAGCTATTAGCTGGAATCGAAGGCACTGGCACAGCTATTGAGTTTGCCTCGAAGTTGAGGTTGAGGTTTTATGTGTGCTGAATTAGTTCAAAGCGACATTAACAAACGAAAGACTTAAGCGGCAAACTTGAATAAGAGCTATACGAGAGTCAAAATAAAAGCAAATAATTCATTTGCGCGCTTATTATTTATGTGGCACGTTTAATAACTAATCGATTGCTCGCACAGCGAACTGTAGCTGAAAGAGCAAATTAAAATTGTTCAAATGTAGCGAAAGACTTCCCGAGTCAAGCAGCGAGTTGTGAGTGAAGCCTTTAAGTCATCTGTGCGTTGTTAAGATATAGCAAAGGGTATCAAATTCGAATAGTTTCTAGGTATTATTATATAAAATATTTAGACAGGTTTTACCTTTTCTTAAGTTTCTGATAAATCTGAAACTAACCGCTCATTTATACATTTTACTAAATGGCGAACTTATATTGAAATATAATTATGGGAAGTTTATAAGCCAAGCGGGAAACTGAACATATTTGGGCTACAAAATAACATAGGTAGAAAACGAAATAACCAAAACAGAGGGCCGCAAATATAAAAACTAGTAAGGCTGCAAAAAAAAGGTTCAATTAAAAACGGGAGCAAATCTAGCTAAGACAAGGAAAAAAGGAATTCGGAACACTTAGCCATAAAATAAAATGTTTAGTTGAGTTAAAATTTCAATTAGAACAAAATAAAATATACATATATTGCAATGGTCGGGTTATTAAACCCGAGTTGCCCCATGGCAGAGTTTAACAGCAGTTGCAGTTTGTTTGTGCAGCAAACGCTGTGAAAACTTCTTGCCAAACACAGACACACACACACACATAATCAAATCATCAAATCATTGAACAAACACTTTTGTAGGTTGGCTTAGGTAGAAAAGAAAACGCAGTGCTTCCGTTTTGCGGACAACTTTGCTGCGTCAGGTCAGAGACAGCAAATGCCAATCATGCACACAATATATCATTACCAGCAGATCTGTGTGTGTGTGTGTGTGTGTGTGTGAGTGTCTGTGTGTTAGTGTGTGTGTGTGACTCTTGCAGCGGAGTTACAAGCATAAAACAATTTTCAATTTCTATTCAATTTTTATTTGTACACCAAAGAAAAACCCGCGGCCGAGCTGTCCGAGCTGATTGCGCGTGCGAAATGAAAATGTCTTGGCCAGTAGCCACAACAACAACAATAACAACAACAACAACAACAACAACAATGGCATATCTTATACAGGTTCTGATCGCCGCGTGTGCCAGTTAGCGTCTGTGCACTTGTCGGCCTGCAGTTGACGTTGAGTTTGCGGTAATTTGCGGCTCACTCCACTCAGCTAGCCTAGGGGCAGGAAGCTGTAGAGTTGAACACTTGGAAGACTTGCAGACTGCAGTCTGAAGACAGCACAGCGCTTGCAGCCGCTGGCAGCAGCAGCAGCAGCAGCGGCAGCAGCAGCAGCAGCAGGCAGTCAGTCAGTTGTTTAGTTCAGCTCAGCTGCTCGTCGTTCAATTTTCCGTGTCGCTTTGGCATCGATATAATTTCGAGATCACGTTTTACCGCTGTGCGGTCAAATGCTCCACATAAGCGTCTCCCTGTCACCGCTCTCTCTCTCTCTCTCTCTCTCCCTCTCTCTCTCTCTCTCTTGGCAAATTATTGCGCTTAAAAAGCAATTCATAAGGCGGACTAGGCTAATTGTTTAAAAGAGGCGCTTGACCATTCACTTGAGCGATATTTTTTATTTGTTATCAATTTATGCAAATTGCGCATACGCAACGTTGTTTCATTTCATTTCATATTTCCCTTGCTGGCAATTAATGTGAAAGCGACATTTTTGACTTTCTTCCAACATTTTGTTTGGGCAGTGGGGGGGGGCACAAATTTTCCCACAGACGTTTACCACATCATAAAACTTAAACTCAATCGCATTAAAAACTGTGACACATCATCAACATCAAGTGCCCGAGTGCGAGCATTTCACCCAAGAGAGCGAGAGAGACACACATTAAATCCGTACTCATAAATATCATATGATGGCAATTTAGTTGCACTTCCTACGTTGGAGCGTAGGAACTATTAGTGCATAGCTTAAATGAGAGTGTGTGAGTCTGTGAGTACTCATTCGTACTTACTCAGACTCATATGAGTGTGTGTGAGTATTTATGAGCATACTCATTCGTACTCAGACTCGTTTGTTGTTTGCTACTTAGTTTATCTTTTAGGCTCATCAACAATTGTTCAAGTGCTCCAGCTCTGTGTGGCCATGTCTTGGCCATGGTTTCCTTTTATTGACAAAGCAGCAGTTACAAATTATCGACTTGTCAACACAGTTTGGCGAGTCCAAGACTTTTGTTATGGATGCGTCTAACAGGAAATACATAGCAAACATTCAATTTGTTTTGACATGTTTGGCGGTGAAAGTGAAATGCGCCTCGCTGACGATTGGCTGCCGTTGCTTTTGTTGGGAACTGTTGCCAGCTACTACTTCCGTTGTATGACACCACATATTCTTTTATTTTCGCACGAATTCAGCATTGGCATTAAATGTCTGTCTGTCTGTCTGTTGCGAACTCTTTCGTGTGCATCCATTAAAGAGTATAACAAAAAACTTTTGTTTGTCTTTTGTTAAGAGTTTTGCTGGCTGTGCAGTCGCGGCAAGTCGCATTCTCAATGCTTTGGTTATCGATTGGAAATGAGGCTTTTGCCAAAATGATGTCATTTATTGCGGCCGACAACTTTCACTGCTCGTTCACACACTCAACACACACACAAACACACACACACATACACAGGCAATAATCTTCTTTTTTATTTAGCTATAGATTTGCGATCATCTGGCATATTTGATTTGATGTTCAAACATATTTTATTTTTAATTTTTGCCACATTTGTATTGACATAAAAGTTAGGGTAGCAGCAGCATTTACATCCAAAATCAATTGCACTTAGTCATTTCAGAAAACGGAGAAAAGCGGTTTGCTAAGCCCCCCTGCCTGCACAGTTCCCCTTTCTGCTTCACACAAATTTTTCACTTAACCAAAACCGTTTCATTGTGCAGAAACAATACAAATCATTTACATGGGCACAAAGCAAAGTTCTTATCATGCCCCAAGGCCCCAACGAATTCGAATGACCTGGCAGAAAAGTGCCACACAAAAAGCGTAAGATAATAATAATAAGTATAATAATAAGAGTTGTAATGAAAACAAAACGGAATAATGTACTTACCTACAATGCATGAACAATAAAGCAGAGCGGAGCAGGCCAGAAACGAAACTGGCGCAAATACCACCACAGCCATGTCCCATACGATGATATCTTTTAATAACTACATCTGTGTGCGTGTGCGTGTGCGTGTGTGTGTGTGTGTGTGTGGTGCTTGACCAACGGCTGGAGCCCCGCTTTTGGTGTCGCTGCGCAACCTGTTCGTCGCAGAACGCACTCGGCTCGTGGTTGACACTGTGATTACCTTTCTTGTTGCGATACGAGCAGAGAGATGGCTGCGTGAGATAGAAAGAAAGATTCCAGTTATTAATTCAATAATATATGCAATATATAACAAGCACCATCGAGCAGCTTCTGTCAGCAGCAGATACAACAAAATACACCCACCAGCCATATTTAACTGCAGTTAGCACATTGCAGCTTTATAAGGTACACACTGCTGCAATTTTCACGCATTTAAACTAGTTAAAACGGATATTTTACTTATTATTTCACCGGCAAAGCGCCAAAATTATCTACTTTTCTTGCGTGCAAAAGCCGGCCTTAGCTTATCGATAATCGATTACAATCTCGATGCAATTCGCGGTGCGATTGTTTTCAGAGCTGCACACACAAGTGCCTGGTACGCAGTTTACATAAATAACCACTGAACTAGTTCGATTACGTTCACACATGGAAGTAAATAATTTGAAGCAAGGCAACGCAAAGGACATTGACTGTAAGTTGCACCCCTATTTTTGGCAATTTTCGTTTGCCACACTTTGCAGTTATTTAATAAATAAAATATGTAAGAAATCTGCTGCAGCACTTGCGTGAGATGCATACGCAGCTTTACTATTTGATTGCCATTACGATAGCGAACGCATCAGGCGATTGTCGTGACACGATCTACAGTGGGCGCATCACTGTCACACGCTCTGCTCGCCTCTTTTAATACTGGTTTTGCAAAAACAACAACAATAAACACAATTTCCCATTAGAATTGCATGCGTAAAATACGTACGTATGTATGTGCAGAGAAATATATACATATATAAATGTGTGTATGTATGTTAGGTATGAACAGAGCGACTGTCAGCAGTGGAAGCACTTGCACATTCACTGTTACATTACCGGTCTTTTCGGTCGCCGCATTTTATTTGGGTCACTGTTACAATTTACGCCGCGGCAAGGGGCGAAGGGGGCGTTGACGCTGGCAGGTGAAGACGACGAAGCCGATGCCGATTCGGATGCTGTGCCAATTCGAGCAGCGACACCCGACGCCGCGACCCACAGCCGGGATCAAATGCGAGCATCCATCTGCAAAGCTGTGTGCATATGTGTGTGAGTGTGTGAGTATGTGTGTATTTATGCCGCGACTTTCAAATGCAATTTTATGTAATTCAAGGCGCTGCCTTCCCGTTTGGCGTGGCTTTGCGTGCAAATCGGTTATATGCTGCATGCCACAGTCCAATTCACAGTGCGCCTACCAGAGCATGCAACAAGTTATGCTTAATATGTTACTCCAGCTGCAGTTATTGCTTTTGTTGTTGTTGTTGTTGTTGCTGTTGCTGTTGTTAAACAATTCAATTAAAATGTGATTAATAGAAATGTTTTGTTCCGGCTCAGCTGCCACACAGCGTTGCCACTCTATTTGCTGCCAGTGTGACCCTGACCATCATATGTTATGACTGACAAGCATTTCGATCCTCGAGTGCAGTGTTGCTCAAGGGTCAGAAGCTTGAGCTTTATTACACAAATGCTCAAAGGCAAACAAAAAACCACTAAAACTTTCATTTTCCAACACGCAAAACGGAAAAACTTCTTGCGTGACATCGCAGAATGGCGTAGAAAGAGATGCCAGATTAGAGAGATTATACATAGATGTTTGTAATAGCGCAGAGTCGCACGTAAGGCCCATTAAAATTAATAAAAAGACGAAGATGAAAACAAGAAAAATACAATCATAAAACAACAGCTACAAATCACAAAACAAATTCAATTTAACTAGCAAGAAAAAAACAAAAACAAAGAGCATGGCCAGGCACTCTCGCTTTAGCTCGGATGATTATTGCCGTTGTTGTTGTTGTTGTTGTTGTTGTTGTTGTTAGATTTGTTGTCGTTGTTGGGCTAGTCATAATTAGTAGTAGCCCGAATCAAGCGATAGAGATTCATATAAAAAATAAAACCAACAGTAAACAGTTTTCCTTTTGTCTATGAAAAGTGAAATTAACCTCGAGACAAATGTTACAACTTTTTATGGTAATTTCGTGAAAAGTGACAAATATTTGGCCTCTGCTTTATCTATTTATTATAATTTTTGCAATCAATATGTCGTTAGGGAAACTTGTCTGATATTTAATAAACTTTTACATAAGCTTTTTAACTGTTTTAGGCAGCGAAAAACTTTCCGGCGAATTAGTAGCTTATAATTAAATAGATATGCAGTTTATTTGCATATTCTCATAAGCGTTAAGAAATGTTTGTTCCATTAATGCAACTATAATTACCATAAATGTAGTCCAAGAACATTTCAACACTTTCACAATACAATCAGAGCAAGAATTGTTAAATGCAAAACTGGTCGTCGGGAGCACAACTTCTATGCAAATTGATGGCTTGTCTGAAACCGATCCGACACGTGGTATTGCATGTTTGCATATACTTCCATGTGCGACTATATAGTTGTTTTTTTTTTTCTTTTCTTTTTTGCAACGTTGAGCTAATTGATCGATAATAATTTTCCATTTTACCGTTAAAGCGCCTCGTTTGTTTACATTCTTTGACCGTCTGGCAGCACTCCGCAGCACTCGGATGCTTGGGAAGAAAACAAGTTCTACGAATTCGATCTGCTGAATGGCTCTGCGTTGCTTGCCGTGCAGCATATTTCATGATTTAATTAATTTTCGTTTGCCCACCTATGTGTGTGTGTGTGTAAATTTCACTGCATGCGATACAAATGAAATGCAGTCGCTAACTGTTTCGACACTGCAGCAAAAGCATACCAAAGCCCATTCCAATTGGAATTCGAACTCGAACTGTGGTGTTTTTGGTCTGCCAAGGGCCCAGTGACCCACTCAGAATGTCGCTCTTCTTCTCATTGCAATTAATTTCGTTTGTGCGTTTAAATTTCACTGCACTTGATAACTGTTTCAAGACTGCAGCCAAAAGAATTCCAATTCGAATTCGAATGGGAGCTTGGCATGGCAAGGGACAGAGGTTGCCACTCTTTTTTCTTTTGGCATGATTAATGCTGCTGCGCAACAGGTTTGCCGTTGTTTTGTTTGATTGGGCAACCTGTTATCTCATTTTCGACTGCTTCCTGACTGCCTGCTGCCGCTTATTCTTTGCCATTTGTATGATAAACACCGAAAAAATGTTTAACAAAAAAAGAGCAACGCAAAATTTTTCAGGCGTTTGACACACTTTCGTTCCACCCAAAGTCAAGAGAGCAGCGCGCTACATGTGTGTGTGCGTGTGTGTGAGCCGGCTTTTTGGCTGCTCTCAGGTGTTGTTGTTGTTGCTGTTGCGATGCTGTAACCTATTTTGCATGCCAAATCGCGTCTGATTACGCTGATACATTGACTTGAATTTCTCGTTGCGCCAATTGGGGTCAGAGGCTGGCGATAAGTCGTCTCCTCGCTGCCTGACAAATCGAATTAAAACCCAACCAAATCACAAATCATTTACAAAAGTCACGCGCGCTCAGTTACGACTACGTTTTCGCTCTTAAGAGCAGCTGCTTGTTATAGCAGGTGAGGCGCACCAAAAAAAAAAAAAAAGAAAAGAATTTACAAAAAAAATAAATAAAAATATCTAATGTTCATGCAGCGACGCGTTGAAACATTCTTTGCATATTTAATGGACAATGCCGCAACGAAGCGAGGGTTTTGTTTATTGAATTTCTCACTCTTTCATCAGACACACTCGGAGCTATAGACTTTTGTGAAGGTCACGAATTGGGAGAGTAGAGAGCATGACTGGGTAGAGTTGGGATTGTATTCTTTGAAGGCTTTGTCAAGTGCGATAAACGGTTGATTTTATTGGAACAGCTGCTCGGCAGCGATAACATATATTAACCTAACCTCACTTGTTTAACATTCTACATTAACACCTAACCTCACTTGTATAACAGAAACGCTACTCTAGTTCTTAAAATCTGACATAGTTTCTGCTTATAACAATAGTATCTAGTTATACACTTAATAACTTAATTTCCAAGCTTCTAAAGCTCTAAGCTAACATTTTGATTATTCAATTAGGCTCCACACACTCATCATATGCATTATCTTAGATAAATGTAGATCTCGCATGTGCCATTAACATTTTGTTTGGCTTAAATCAAACAAATTATGTTAAGCTGCATAATTAACACTCAACCACACACACGCACACTCGCACAGCCATTGAAAGTTCGCTAGCAGGGCAAGAGAGCGCGGCCAGACACCATAATTATGTTAACTACAAGCAGCGCTGTTAGGTGTGCGCTGTTAAGTTAACAGCGCGCGGGGCCTGCGGCCATTTCCCATCGTTTGTGGGTTTACCAACTTTTAACGATTGTCGGAAGAATACTTCAGCGCACTTGAGTGTCTAATCATAAAATGCGAAATGTCTGCAAATAATAAAGCCACAAAAAGCGAACGCATTTATAATAAAAAAAAAAAAAAAAAACTAAATAATAAAAAAGCAGCAAAGCCACAGAGCAGAAAAACGAAATCATTTATAAAACTGCAAATGAAATGAAGAAATGAAATATATATACAAATGAAATGAAAAAGGCAAACAAAACACTATCACTTTTCGCAATTATGTATTTCTTTTTTTTTTTTTGCGGTTGAAGTTGGAGCTGAGGTTACGGACGCTACGTACCGAACATTCTAATTGGAGTTTTTGGGCGCCGCTGATAAGTTATTCACTTTTCGCGCCGTGTTTACTTTCACTGAGAGCACTTTTTTCTCCGCTTTATAGGTTCAGGAACTGTTGAGGGAAACTCCAGGCTTATGTTTTTTATGGCTGCCGCATTTTATGGGCCTAGCTGTAAATGTAATTGTGCTTGTTTTTCATTTAATTAGCAACTTGATTGTTAATTGATTGCGACCACAGAATAACGATTTTATTTATTTTTTTCTGTTGGCTTAGAATCTGGCACTCAACGTGAATTTCGACTGTGCTCCATTTTCACACCAACATTGACATAGTCTCTGCGGCCAAACTGGAAATGGGGGCACGCAGCCGGCACCAAGTGGAGCAAGCGCCAGCGCTTGAGGTGTTAATTGTCAGCTTAGCCTCCCCCCGCCCCCTACCCTAGCACCTGCAGTTCCACAAAAAAAACAGATCGATAAATGTCTAAAATGTCAAGTTGCCAGTCGCTTGTGATTTGCTAATGAGCAAAGTTTTTGCGGTGCGACATCATTTGCCAAAGCAGCCCAAAATGCAATCAAGGTGCATTTGACTTAACAGCAGCAGCAGCAGCAGCAGCGAGTCCATAAAAAGCCAGCTTTGAACTTTGACCTTGCTGCAGCAACTGCGGCCAGCGGCACTTTCACTTGGCAACTGCCTTTCAACTGGCCCCGTTAGCAGCCGCTTGCAGCACACGGCAAATGTTGCTCCTCATGTTAATTGAGTTTATTGTTTTGGCGGTTTTTTTTTTTGTGTTTTTTTTTCTTTGGCTCATAATTAGCACTGCAAAACGCCATTAAATGGCCAACTTTATGGGCAAAAACAAAAAATGCTAAATGTCACTTTCATTTCAAGAATTTCATAGAAACTACTTAATTTTCACCAGGCTAATCCAATTATGTACAGTTGCCTGGCTTTGATTTCTGCAGTTGGCTGCTTAATTAATTGCCCCCAAGCATTAGGCTGAAGCGGAAATTGCCCGCAACTCAATTAGAATGCTAAGCAACTCCGATTTTCGTGTAGAAGAAAAAAAAAAACAAGTTTGGCTTTAAATATTTGAAGCAGATGAAATTGAGTAGTTCGACTCGGCTCTTGATGTTGTTTACGATGAAGCCGGAGATAAGGGTTATCTTGCCATCCACAATCTTTATACACTTTGTCAAATAAGTACAGGGTATACACATAGATGCACAAATTTCTTTACGAGCTTTTGTTATTAAAGGGAAATCGTTCATATTCAGATCATAATTAGATTAAGTAGAATATGTTTATGCACTATTCTACTTTGCAGACTCAAAAAACTGAGCATAGAGCTTTAATTAGTATACCCTGCGCTTAGTTAAAGTGGGCATAATAGATTTGAGCAGAGGATAGCATATTTAATCTGTTTACTACATATATAATTGATAAGTACGCTATGGGAAATTTATAATGTAGAATGACAATCTAGTATATATCGATAAATATCGATTTCCTGCTAATATAAGAGCTGACATGTAAAGGCCAGAATACCCTTTGTCATATTTACTAAAGCGACCGTCTCTCAATTAAATCAGGGAACGTAAATCTTCTTAAAACGAGAAAAATAGCAGAAAAAGCCTTCTTAAAAATAGAATAATTTTCTAGAAATCATTATGACTTTTCAAGAAGGTTAAATATTGATTAAACTTCTTGACCTCTCTCTCTCTCTTACAGCTGGTCGCAAATTGTTTGGCGGCTATCGCATAACGCCAAAGCACTGTCGCGCCACCAAAACGCTGCCCAGTTCGGATCCGCGCTCCAATGGCCCCACCATATGCATGTTCAATCACGAGTGCGCACAGCGGGGCGGCGAGGTGGTGGGCGCTTGCATGGATGGCTTCCTGTTCGGCGCCTGCTGTCAGATACCGCAGACGCACGAGCTGGCCAGCACGCTGATCAACGATGCACAGAATGCCTACTTCCAGCAACAGCAGCAAAAGCTGCAGCAGCAGCAGCAACAGCAGCAGGCGGCGGCACAATCCTCCTATGAGAACTATGGCGAGCAGCAGCAACAACAGCAGCAGCAACAGCAGCAGCAGCAACAGCTCAGCGATGAGCAGCCGGCGCAGAGCATTTACGATCAACAGAATCTGGATAAGGTGTATCAGCAGCTGGGCAGCACGGCCAGTCATGGTCAGAGCGTGCAGACGGATGAGCTGAGCTTTGCCAGCAGCTCCACGGAGGCGACACATTCTCAATCCGCCAGCGTGGAGTTCGAGCAGGAGGCGGAGCTGCAGCCCAACAATGAGGCGATCAGCACCAATGAGCTGAAGCCGACGGAGCTGCCGCCAGCCATACATGTGAACAAGCATTCCGTGAAGATAAACACGTTCTCCTCGCCGCCAGGCAATGATGACTTCGTGATGCAGGTTCTGGCAACGCTGCCACCCGAGCATATGGACGATGTTCTGACATTCACCACCGAAGTGCCCAACAAGATAGTCAACGGGCATTTGGAGCACAGCAGCAGCAGTTCCGAGTCCTCCAGCAGCTTTGAGGAAACACCCGCCACCAAGGCACCAGTTAGTATATCCACGCCGAAGCCTAGGCCTAAGCCCCAGCCCAAGCCGAAGCCACAGCCCAAACCGCAAGCCAAGCCGCCACTAAAGACCGCGACACAGTCAAAGCCTGTGCCCCAGCTGGCCGAGGTGATGAAGCGACCAGTGCAGCAGCTGAAGCCCAAGCCTAAGCCTGCCCAGCAAACGAATATGCATCATCACAATCATTTGATACTGGATGGCGGCGAGTTTACGCACAGCGACATCACACATCCCGGCGCTGATGCGGATCTGGTTGAGGATTTGCAGTTCTCCACGGGCTACGGACCACAGCCTGTCTATGTGCAGCCACCGCAGCAGCAGCAGCAGCAGCAGCAGCAGCAGCATCAGCATCAACAGCAGCAACACCATCAACATCATCAACAGCCCTCATCCCAGAGCTACATCTCCTCCTCATCCTCTTCGAGCAGCACGCAGCCCAGCGCCTCGGCGGAAGATAAATATATTCTGGTGCCCACCTACAACAACGAGAAGCGACCTGCTGCGGCACAGAGCAATCCCACCACAGTCTCCTCCATAACCACGCACGTGGACTCCATTGAGTCGATTATATTGCAGCTGAACAACAGCAGCCATGGCCCCAGCTACAATGTGGTCAGCCAGCAGACGCCCTCTTATGGCTATGCACCACAGTCGGAGCACAGCGAGACGTCTGCCACCGCACAGCCGCCTAGCTACTATGAGCAGGGTAGCCAGGAGCAGAATAGCGAGGCTACCAAGACACAGGAGCTGGAGCAGCAGCAGGATTATGGCTATACGACCAACGCCTATGAGGAGCCCAGCTATGATAAGGTGTCCGCTGAACAGGATGCGGCCGCCACGAACAGTCAGTCTGTGGAGCTGTCCACGCCGCGTCCCACCTACAACGAGGATCAATCTCAGGTGCTGGACGAGCACACAATGCCAGCGACTACCTATAATGATGCCATCTCGCCGCAGGCACCGCAGACCTCCGAGTTCAATAAAATGCCCGTCATGGGCATAGCCTATCCGGTGGACATGTCCTACATGGAGGGCGATTCCAATCAGGCGGACAATGAGCCCTCGGGCTATGGTCAGCTCAGCAGCGGCTCGCTGGAGGGCAACACTGAAGTCAACTTTGAGAAGATCACGAACAGCTACACGGAAACGCCGCAGTCCCCCTCGCCCGCCTATGTGCGTCCGTCAACGCCCCATCGTCCCGTGGCCTCCTACATTGGCATGGTAACCATGCAGCACTACAATGACCCCTTGCCCGCTGAGGTGTCTGTCTCCTCGCACACCACCAAGGTGCAGGAGCAGTATGATGAAACCTCTGCTGGCTATCAACAGCACACCGAGAAGCTAGCCACAGCCAGTCCGGCGCCCACAAGCAGCTACCTGGCGGCCACAACAACAACGCAAGCGCAGCGCCCGCAATACGATAGTCCTGTAGAGAGCTCCTCACTGCGCCCAGTTTTGATTACAGCCAGCCCCAGGCCACGACCCAAGCCCACGACAAGGCGTCCGCCAGCCAAGCAGCCGACTAGCATTAAGAAGAAGCCAACACAGAGCGAGCAGAACACGAGAAGACCCGTCCAGCAGCAGCCGCCAAGCAGCAGCTACCACACAGAGGCGTCGGAGTCACCCGTCACCCACATACAGATTAAGCAGCCGGCGGGCAACTACAATAGTGAGCCGCAGCAGTTGGACTCCGGCTACGGCCAAGCTCCGAGCTCGGGCTATGAACAGCCGGCGGCAGCTACTGCCAGCTATGAGGAATTCTCCTCCGCTTCAGGCTATGAGCAGCCCGCCACGCCTACGGTCAGCTATGATGATTCCTCCTCGCCGGCTGTCAGCTACGATCAGCCTGGCTATGGCAAACCCGCCCAGCCCAGTCCCAGCTACGAACAGTCCGCGCCAGCACCCGCGCCCGCGCCTGCACCGGCCACATATGAGCAGCCCGCGCCATCAGTGCTCAGCTACCATGAGCCGGCGGCCAGCTCGCCCACGCGCAAGCCCGTCTCCTCCAAGCCGATTGCCACCAGCTATGTGACAGGTCCCACCACGCCGCGTCCGCCAGCCACCGTGGACTATCACTACGATAAGGTGCCGCCGCTTTTCATGGCCGACGATAAGCTGGATGCGTTTATACAGAGCACTGCTGAGAATATACTGGGCTCCACGCCGGGCAACTATCAGCCGCCCCTCTATGCCACCGCCTCCACGCCCATACACATTCAGCAGCCGACGAGCAGCAGCTATGGTGGCCATAAGAAGCCCGGCTTTGTGCAGATCAACATTACGCCCAAGCCCTCGAAGCCCACTGTGCTGATCACGCCCAAGCCGTCAAACATAAATTTGGCAACGTCGAGCAACTGGGATAATACGAAATTGGGCGACAACACAAATTCCTATGTCTATGGACCGATTGGGACCCGACGTCCCGGCAATACGCCGTCTGTGGTAAGCTCCAACGATTTTGAGGATCCGGGTTATTTTGGCATGCCAGCTGGTGGTGTCGGCAGCAGTCCGGTGCACTTGACCTTCACACAATCGACCACAGAAGCGTTGTACGGTGTGCCATCCGATGATAAGCCCGCCTTTCCGGGCTATTATGGTCCGACGCCCACCTATCCGGCATTCTCGGTGCCCGGCGAGAAGGTTGGCCAGATTGTCGAGGAAACATATACCTCACCCAATGATTTTGTCAACTTCCCGCCGGTGCGCAATCCAAATCTGAACATGTCCGCCGCCTCGAGCGCTGTAACCAGCGATCTGGAGCTATCCACGCCCGCTTTTGTCGAGGATATTGTGCTGAAGGACAAGATGCACACGCTCGTGCACAAACTGGTGGCCTCATTGCAGGGCAATTTCGAGGCGCTCGCCGACATGATCGACGAGACGAATAATACGGCCTCCACGTACTCATCGGGCGCCGCCAGCACCAGCAATGTCAACCGCAAGACCACACGCAAACCGGTGCGCGTGGCAACCACCTCGAAGCCCAGGGCGACCACAAAGAAGCCCGTGACACGTGTCTCCACCAAGGCGCCCAACAAGAAGACCTCGGCCACCAGCACACGCAAACCGGCTACACGTCGACCCATCTCGGCGGCCAGCAGCACAACGCGTCGTCCCAGCTCGAAGAAGCCGACGAAACGCGTAAGCACAACAGCCAAGACCACGGCGCGGCCTGAGAATGATGAAATTGTCGACGAGGAGGACGAAGAGGATGTCAATCCGAGTCCTCATGACAACGAAATCGAGCAGGAGACGCTGAGCTCTTACGGTGGTTCAAACGGACGCAAAATACGTAAGTGTTGAGTGTTTGTAGCATGGACCCCAAAAACAAACTGTCTCTCTCTCTCTCTCTCTTCTCTGTTTTCTCTCTTGTTCCTAATATAATTCATGCACATAATGTTCGATATAACCCCAACCAAAATCCATCCGAATCGATCGTCCCTAACCTTACACTTGCATTTTAATCCATCCAAAATTATAGCACGTCGCCGCCTGAAACGGCCTGGCCACAGGCAACGCCATCATTGATCAACCCAATCGCTATCCCATAGTCACATAGCTAGTTCTAGTAGACCAGTTCAACCTGTTCCCAGTCCTATCCCACAACCAACCCCCGCAGTTCATCCAATTCTTGCCTCGTCCCGCAAATATTCGCAGTTCTATTCCCAATATTTTTTTCTCTGTATCTCACTGGCTGTCAGTCCGGACGCTCGCTCGCTCGGTCACCCGTTCATTCGCTCTCACTCTCTCGCTTTATGAACACTCCCTACTCCTAACCTCACATTTCACTCCCCATCAACAGAATGCGGCGTACGTCCACATGTGAAGTCGGGTCGCATTGTTGGCGGCAAAGGCTCCACATTTGGCGCCTTTCCCTGGCAGGTCCTGGTCCGCGAGTCCACTTGGCTCGGCCTCTTCACCAAGAACAAATGTGGCGGCGTTCTAATCACCAGTCGCTATGTCATCACCGCAGCCCATTGTCAGCCCGGGTAAGTCTTAAGCCATCCTAACCAAGTCCTTTTGTTAATATTCCAATCATTTTGTTAGTTTCTTGGCTTCTTTGGTCGCTGTCATGGGCGAGTTTGATATCTCCGGTGATCTGGAGAGCAAACGTCCCGTTACCAAGAATGTCAAACGCGTCATTGTGCATCGCCAATACGATCCGGCCACGTTTGAGAACGATCTGGCTCTGCTGGAAATGGACAGTCCCGTGCAGTTCGATACGCATATAGGTAAGTCGTTGGGTGTTACAGCAAAGTTCGATTACTGGCAATACTTTAAAATAGTGTGCAAAAGTATAAAAGTTAGCTGTCGCTTTTTTATCGCCCAAGCGATACTCTGGCGATACCACGCATATATATATTTTAAGAAGTTGGATTTTGGATGTCATAGCAAGATTAGATTACTGGCAATACTTTATAATTGTGGGCAAAATCAAAAACGTTAGCTATCGCTTTTTTATCGTCCAAGCGATACTTTGGCGATAGCACACATATATTCATATATATATGCTTATAGGTAAGTAGGTGGGGTTTTGGAGCTATAGAGAAGCTAGACTTCTATGGAAATGCTTTCTAACTGTGTGCAAAAGCAAAAACGTTAGCTAACGCTTTTTTATCGCCCAAGCGATACTTTGGCGATAGAGTACATATATTCCGTAAATGTACCAAATGTACGCTCATGTCTATAGTTAACAATCCGACAAACTTCTTCCTTGTAGTGCCAATTTGCATGCCCAACGATCTGGCTGACTTCACCGGTCGCATGGCAACTGTGACCGGCTGGGGGCGTCTCAAGTACGGCGGCGGTGTGCCCTCGGTGCTGCAGGAGGTGCAGGTGCGTGTGGTTAGCTGATGGTCAGCCAGCTTGGCTTGACATTTAACCGAATAAAACTTTTAATTGCTATTTCGCACGCAACAGGTGCCAATAATTGAGAACAGCGTCTGCCAGGAGATGTTCCACACCGCTGGGCATAACAAGAAGATTCTCGGCTCGTTTCTGTGTGCGGGCTATGCCAACGGGCAGAAGGACTCGTGCGAGGTGAGCTGCACTTAATGTTGCAATTAGGACAGAAACTTTTAATCATGTATATCCTCAATTGTCCTGGCAGGGCGACAGCGGCGGTCCTTTGGTGCTGCAGCGTCCCGACGGACGCTACGAGCTGGCCGGCACCGTGTCGCATGGCATCAAGTGTGCGGCGCCGTATCTGCCGGGCGTCTATATGCGCACCACATTCTACAAGCCCTGGCTGCGCAGCATAACGGGCGTTAAATAGACGCCACGCCCACTGCATCAGAGCGCAACTGTAAATAGAAAAGTAGGTTTAGAGGACATTTAAGCGTGACAAGGCGAGACAAAACAAAAAAACTTTCATCTAACTTAAAAGACGAGCGTCGCATTCACAAAACTCATCCCCCTCCCAACGCCCCCCTTTCATTAGTTTAGTTGGAGACTTTACAGTTTGGCCAGCACTGTGGCTTTCAAACTGCCAACATTTCCCATTGCCTACTTTGCGGCGTTTTCGTTCAGAGCACGCGCAACTGTAGTCGAAATGTGTGTTAAATGTTTAAAAATTAAACTAATTTAAGAGCGAGCAGTCTTCTACTTCCCACATGCGCAATAATAATTTTAAGACATATTTATTTTAATTGCTAAGCTTATTTATTTATTTATTTATTTATTTATTAACTATTGAGCTGCCGTGTTTTTTTGCTATTTACTTTGATTCAACTAAAAACTGTAGCATGCGTTTTTAATTTTTTTACATACAAAAAAAAAAAAAAGAAGAAAATAATAATTTTAATATAATCAATTGTTAATTTTCATAGGCAAATTGTTGTTATGTTAAAATGCAAATATGCGCGAGCGAGAGAGCATATGTTTTTAGTTCAATTGAATTTATTAATTAATTAATTTATGCTTACGATATACGATATATCTATACGATATATATACCTTATATCTATGTATTTCTACATACAATTTGTTAGCAACTTAAGCGTCCAAAACGAACAAAGCGAAAAACACAAACACAAGAAAAATATCGACGAAATAAACGAGCGTAAATTAGTAAAAAAAAAAAATTTGATTATTTTTTCATGATTGAGAACTATTCAGGCCTCCAGATCAATTTGGCATCTAAGTCTGGCAATAGGTCAAAATTTCCCCCTCTCATAATTCGGTCAAAATATGAAATAGAACTGGATTAATATTTGTATACTCTTATGCTTCTACCGACATTCAAATGCTTCCCTTAACTTTTCTGAGTCTGGCAATAGTTCAAAGTTTCCCACTCCCATAATTCGGTCAAAATATGGAATAAGAACTGGATTAATATTTGTATACTCTCATGTTTCTACCGACATTCAAATTCTTCCCTTAACTTTTCTGAGTCTGGAAATAGTTCAAAGTTTCCCACTCCCATTATTCGGTCAAAATATGGAATAAGAACTGGAGTCTACTCTTATGCTTCTACCGACATTCAAATTCTTCCCTTAACTTTTCTGAGTCTGGAAATAGTTCAAAGTTTCCCACTCCCATAATTCGGTCAAAATATGGAATAAGAACTGGATTAATATTTGTACACTCTCATGTTTCGACATTCAAATTCTTCCCTTAACTTTTCTGAGTCTGGAAATAGTTCAAAGTTTCCCACTCCCATAATTCGGTCAAAATATGGAATAAGAACTGGATTAATATTTGAATACTCTCATGTTTCGACATATAAATTCTTCCCTTAACTTTTCCGTATTGCTACCTGAACATATTCCCCAATGCACAAGAAAAAAAACACAGCAAATCCATTTGCAGCAGCACAGAAAAACGAATAACAAGAAGAAGCAGTTGCAGTAGAAAAAGAACAACAACTATATGCCACTGAGAATCAAATCATGTCAAGTGAAATTGGATTTTACGAAATGCCAAACACAGGCGCATAAATCTTATAAAATCAAAAGCAGATAATCAAAATGCGACCAGGATGCGGGCAACAGGATACGGACGGCGCCAGCTCTCAGCCAGCTGCTGCTTTAAGCAACTGGCTATTTGCCGCAATTTCCGCTTGCTGCAAAGGCAACTGCAATTGGCAGGCAACTGGCAGCCTGCCACCATGCCCCAGTTGCACAGAGAGCTGGTTGCTCTCCATATTACCAGCGAGCTGGTGCATTACCTGGATGCCAAACTGCCGGCAACTCTCTGTGGCGCACAGCTGTCATTACAATGGTGAGTGGAAAAAAAAAAAAACAAGGCCAAAACCATTTTTAGTGCCATTTTATGTGCCACATTCCGTATGCGTCACGTGCAAAATGCTCAAAAGCTGCTCCCGTAATCGATCTGACTTTGAACTTACTTTCACGGACGGACTTAGGTAACATAAACAACGTTGACCACTTTTTATTTTATCTAATATATGTATATAAAAGGGTAGACACATAAAAATAAAATTGTTACCGCGGTTGAGTGCTTGTCAAAGCTGCATACAGGGTGTCTCAGCTGTGTGCTTGAATGTAGGTACATATATCTATATGTGACTGAAAGACTGACTGATCGACGAAGTGACTGAGTAATTCACTGACTGACCGAATGATTTACTGACCGACTGATTGATTGACTGACTGAAGGGTGTAGTTAAAATAGTTGCCCGATCGACTTCAAACTTATTTTCAAAACCCTACAAGAAAAGTAAATGAATACGTGTTTCAGCGATTTTGAAAAATCTGCCCGCAAATGTTGAAATTTGGCGTAAAATTTGTAAATTATTTGTTTACTATCGGTAACAAAGTTCACTGCTCTTGGATGGAAAATGCGGGTCAAAGATTTAATGAATGAAAGTTTATTTTTCGGCTTCGAGATTCTCACCAGACACAAGACTAACTAACATCCGCGGAAACCATTGATTCCGATCATTTGCTTCGATGAACTTTAAACATATTTTTAAATAGAGTTGGAGATCACGATAGTACGGGTAGGTTTCAATTTTCCCCGGGCCTGTACCGAAAGTCAATATCTAAAATTTTTAGCACAACTCGTTTAAGTAGAAAACTAATTGCTTTATAGAAAATTCAATATATTTCTCAGGTTTCGGTGCTTTTCGAATTTTGTTGCAGAGTTTATAAGATCCAAGCACATGTTAGGGAATATAAATTTTAAGGTTGTATAATAAATGTAAAATAATTTTGTCTACTTCAATATGTCCTCAATGGCGACTTAAATTGCTGAGAATATTTCTATCAAAGCAGCCTGACACAGAATATGAGTGCAGATTCTGTTGCATTCCTAGGATTTAAGACGAAGTACTCTTCCCTTAGATTTGTTCTTATGTTCATAGACTTGTGCCAAAAAAGAATATTTTAGAATGAGTTTAGATCGATTTTTGCTCAAAAGAAGTACGAAAATTCAATTTGTATAATTGCTTTCTGCAATTTAGTTGGTGCAGAGCTAAACTCAAAAATTTCCTCAACAAGCTAAGAAAATACAAAGCGAGAAAATTGCACTGAATTTCCACAGTCGACTATGAATGCAATGCAAAGCTGCAGGCGCTTGCATAGTTTATGCCAAATTTGGCGTAAATTGTTAATAAATTTCGACACGCTCCGAATGGCAGCTCGCGGCGATTTCTTGCCAGCCGACAAGCTATTTGACAGGCTTATCAAATTCGCAGGCCAAAAATGCCGCGGGCTGTCAAAGGACATGCCAGCCGAAGAGCAAGAGGAAGAGGCAGCACGGCGAGCAAGGCTCAAGCAGGCAACTGCTTGCTGTGACGTCACGAGGCCAAACCATCGAAAAAAAGGCTGGCTACATATTAGATTGTAGCCTTTCATTGATTCCATAGGCCTCAAAGGCAATAGACACACACACACACAAACACACACACAAACACATACACACACACACACGCAGCGCGAAAGCTTTTCGCTTTTTAATTCATAAAAATGCACACAGAGCTCGGTGGCAAAAAGCTTGCGTCGAAAAGCTTGCGCCTTGTGGCAGGCAGCAGGCAGCTGCCGACAGCCGACAGGTGTTGGCCGCCAGTCGCTGAAAGGACACACAAGCAGCAGGTACGCAGCAGCTCCTAGTTCTAGCAAATAACTAGTGTATGTGTGTGCTAGTGTGTGTGTGTGTGTGTGTGTGTGTGTGTTTGCAGTCGCAATTGTGCCTGAAAGTCATGTAAGTGAAATTGTGGCATCAAGTTACGCGTTGCTGCCACTTGCTGCAATACGCAGCAGAAGTTAGCCGCTTGTCGCATTAACTAATCAGAAACAGGTGTGTGTATAGTGTGAGTGTGGTGTGTGTGTGTGTGTGTGTGCGTTTTAATTAATGCGCTGACATAATTAACTTTGGCAACTGTCAAAACTTATTTGTGGCCAACAATAATCAAGTCGTCGGCAGGAGTGTGACACGCCCACACGCACGCCCACTCACACACACACACACACACACACACGCACACCTGCACGCCAACATTTCTTTCTTAATGGCCATTTACCGTTTATTTTTGGGCCTTTAGTAACTCATCAAATTGTCCGTTTAACTGTGCTTTGACAGTTCGTGTCCCTTCCTCCTGTTAAATAAAATATGCTGCTGTCAACTGGCTGTTAGAAGTTTCGCAACAAAAAGGGACTTAACTACAAGTTATTGAAATGCAACAAAACTTCACAAGTTTAAACAACTTGTTGTTGAATGTCATAGCTCTGGCATTTGCTTTCATTTCAAACTTAAGCTCGAAGTTCAACGAGAAGTTATATTTAACAAGAAGTTGAGTTTTCAGTTAGTTTGAATCGAAGTGAACCTAACTTTTTGATATTTTAATGGCATTTCACGCTAAATATTACTTTAACTTAGACCAATCGAACAGTTGGCTAACAAATTCTTGATAGCGTGGAATATTTTAGAATGTGTTCGAGCAAAAATGGTTAAAAACTAACCTACAAAATGTCATTTATTGAAACTCGGAAAAACTAACTGGGTTAAAAGTGGAATGGGCTTAAGTCCCGGTGACCAGACCCTAGCCTGCTTTGGGCTACTGGAAGGGGATCTTTGGGGCACCCCATCAACATCTCACAACTCAGCTTGAATAACCAGCAACCCCTCAATTTTTTTTCTGATTTGCAACCTGTCTTCTCTAACTCCCACACACTGTTATGCACAGAGATTATGTTCCACACAGCATGAAGCAAATTCAAGGAATTGTATTTATGCATGGGTGGGACATTGTGAATTGACGTATTGTCCTCAAGATTACCAGGAAAGTGAAGTGTGCGAATGTTTCGTAACTCGTGTTTTCCTGCGTATTCTATAGCAGCTCTGATTAAATTCAGCTCAAATGCCTTTATAAGACTTTTTACTTAATTTTTTTGCAGGCTACAGATATTCCATATTCCATATCTGTAGCTGGCTGTGCTTCTCTACACAGGTTTTTTCTTAAAGATCAATATTTATGCCATATAAAAAACTAAATATACTAAACTATATAGACTGTATGGAAGTTAAAAACTTGGTGGACTGATTAAGCTAGATGGACTTCATAGACAAGATATAAATAAGGGCTTAATAGACAATTTATTCTAGATGGACTATTCATATATACTAGGCAATCTACATAAACTAAATGTGCCGAAAGATTTGGTAGACTATATATACTAACAGACAAGCTAGATATACTATATATACTAGCAGACTCGTTGGGTATATACTATATATATAGACTGACAGACTAGATACTATATATACTAGATAGACTATATATACTGGCAAACTAGATATACTATATAGTATATATATACTGACAGATTATATAGACTATATATACTAAGAGACCGACAGGCTATATAGACTGTATACTGACAAACCAGATAGACTTTATAAACTGGCAGCCTAGGTAGACTATATATACCATATATACAGACTAGAT
This sequence comes from Drosophila littoralis, assembly GCA_018903485.1. Lineage (NCBI taxonomy): Eukaryota > Metazoa > Arthropoda > Insecta > Diptera > Drosophilidae > Drosophila > Drosophila littoralis. The sequence continues at coordinate 3,090,990 of JAEIGF010000124.1, read as the reverse complement.
GTGCTTAATAGTATATATATACTGACAGACTAAATAGTCTATATAGATTAAATATACTATACAGACCATAACAATAGATAGCCTATATATGCCAGATAGTCTATATAGTACATCTGCCAGCCTTATTTGGCGCCTTTGTCTTGGCCTAAGTATATATAGCAAGGAATTTCATCTGCTGCCCTTGGGCTAATATGTAGATATTTGTTACAATAACTTATTTATTCCTGGCTTTAGGCAGCTATCAATTGCAACTAAATTTATGCCACTTGTGAAGTTTAATCAACCGTTAACATTTAGTTAGCAACAGTTAATATTTTTGGCCAGGGGACAGTCTATTAAGACGCGTAATTTACAGACTTTGTGTTTGACTTTGATGTTGAAATATAATTAGTTCAGATTTAATTAGGCACAGGTCTAGAATGTATTTTGATGAGTCTGCTGTTACGCACAACTCTCTCCGTCACTCTCTCCCCCTCTCTCTTTCTCTCTCTCGCTTTCTAGCTCAATTACAAATGAAAATTTGCAGCTGGCGAAAAGTTTTCACTCAAAACTTTTACAAGCGCTGTTAAAAATGTTGCGAGAAATAACTGGGTTGGGACTAAACAAAAAAATGTAATTAGCGCCATGTGAAAAGGTTTGCTTTTTAACCCAAGTCCTAACCTGGGTCTTGGCCGGGCTGCATTAACGAAATTGATTGAAGGCGTATCCCGGGTCAACATGTGTGGGTACGAGCCGTGTAATGTATTTGACATTGCGTGGGACAGCTTATGATGAGCTCGCCTGGTATCTATATTTAAAACAAGTAAGCCCTGCTGGTCGCACCCACAGCCTTTTTAGCCGACTGACAGTAAATGTTCAAAGAAGACACGATTGAAAAGGGAGGGGGAGGAGTTGGGGGGGTCGTGTCGTGGTAGTCAAGTGCACGCAGCTATTAGAATCTAGGCTATATTTGGATGCATCATTTATGAAAAGCTGGAAAAAGTTTGTTTGGCTAAAATATTTAAACGTTGCATGCATCTAGAAACACATGTGCCCCAAGTTGTATGCAACATTTTACATATATCTACGTATATGTGTGCATAAGTGAGTGTGTGTGTGAGTTTAGAAAGTTAGGACTGAATTTTAAAAATATTTATAATTGCTTACATGGATCTAAAGTCATTTTTTAAAGGAATTTCAACTCCGCAGAAATATGTAATCTCCGTTAAATATAGACATTCATGCGTAGATACATACATATGTATGTACATATTAATATACATAAATAAGTGCACACACACGCATACATACATACCTACTTATTTTATTCATATACAGATACATACATATAAACACACAATCACATGCATACATGCGTATATATATTTACCTGCATACATACATACATACATGTACACAAGCATGCATAAATACATGTCTACATGCATGGCTGCAAACAGACACACCTATATACATATACATTCATATATACACAGGTAAACACATGCAGCATACGTATGTATGCATACACTTAAATACATGTTTACATGTATACATGCATACATAGATACCTGCATATATGCATACTTGCATAAGGACGTGCACACATGCTCACTCAAAATATATACATGCATATACACATGCATGCATACGTGTATATTTACATGCATACATATATGCATGTACGCATGCAAGCATAAATACATGTCTACATGCATACATAGCTATACATATATTCATAAATTTTCGATTAAACAAATACTTAAAAAAAATAGATATATGTATATACTATTAAAATAAAAATAAGAAATAACCTTTGATTAATGTATACACATATAGAATGCAACTTGTTGCAAATGCTATTAAGTAATTGCTTTGAATGGAACTTAGTCCAGTTAAAATAAAGCTTTCATTCTCGATAAGCATCATTAACTGAATAAAATCCAAGCACAACAAGCACAAGGTACTCAGCATATATATATGTATATATCCCTTTCCTCTTTCCTTTTCCATTTCCCTTTCCAGTTACTTGATTTATTATTTTTCCTATAAATAAGCTGTTAAGCACAACTCTAATGAATAGAGAGCAAACATTTATGCAGCACATACATATTCATATATGTATGTATATATATATGTGGTATATATTTATATGGTATATATATATATGAGATGTATGCTGATATGTTACTGACATCCGTGGCAATAAAAAGCGCTAAATGAGTATGGGACGCATAAATTAAGTCAGTGCCGGTAATAACACTAAAAGCAAGCCTTACACACACCCCCCCACACACCCCCCCACACACATACACATGCACACAACATTTTAATGACCTGGGCCAGGATATTATGTCTGCGGTTCGTTTTTGCCGTTGTCGCTGGAGGCAAAGGCTCTGGCCCGGACCCAGGCACGGGATCTGGCACAGGCCCAGGCTGTGGCACCGGCTTCCTTATGTCCGGACGTTTAATGCAAATGCTTGTTAAAGGCACATTTGCCAGTGCCTGTTGGTCATTTGTTGTTGGATTTTAATTAAGGCCACATTTGGCCCTGGCTTTTTTTCCAGCATTTTTTCTTGTTACCATTTTCAGAGCTCAACTTTGCGAAAACGAAACGAACTGTTGCAGCCGCTGGCGATGTGGTACTAGCATAGCGTAAAATGAGACGCATTCCGGTGTGGGCCGCCATGGCCCAACTCCTGCTGTTCGGCCTGGCCATGCAGCTGGGCGCCAACGCATCCTCGTCGCCGCCAGCCGGCGCCTGGCAGCGTTCGCTCTTTGGACGCAATTCGCGCAATTTGTTGCATCGCAGCGCGGCACCCGATGTGGGCGCCAATGTGGGCGGCGTTGGCACATTTGATATGATTGCCGGCAATCTGAACAATGCGGGCTACAATAACGAGTACGGCCAATTGTTTGCCATGGACCAGCAGCAGCAGCAGCCGCAACCGCAGCAGCAGCAAAGCCAGCCGGAAAAACAACAGGTGAGTGTGGACGCTTTCACAAGCAATTAAAAGCCGCAGCAGGTTTAATTGAAGTGGACTTAAATCAAACAATCTGGCACAGATTAATTAACATTTATTAAGGGACAAGTGTTTTTTATATTTCAACAACAAATCAACAAAACTCGGACAACAGAATAGTTTGCTTAACTCATTTTTCCAAAGATTCTTCCTATGAAGCTGAGAGCTTAATTTAATTTAATTTGTAGAATCGGAGATATCTCCCTACATGGCAAAATTATAATACCCTCTTCAAGGATAGACCAATTGAACACATAAGCCGCTGAAAAGTTAAGCCCGAGATTATTTTTGGGCACTTTTTGCAATATTTTCAAATCTCATCGCTCATACGCAGCGTGGGCCGCGACACACACGTGGCATGTGCAGCTGCAGCTACTGTTAATTAATATCAGCTGCCTATATGTCATGTGGCAGCCGCAGCAAAGAGCAAAGTTCAAATAGAATGCGATAGTCGTAGAAGGCCCCAAATAGAACTCCGATAAATAAAACTCGGGGCTGCAGTGAGGCATGAAATTTGAATGGACAGCGGCTCAATAAAAACATACAGAATAACACGCATACGCAGCGTGTGCGTCACACACATACACACACACACATACACACACACGCTTTGTAAGCCACAAAATGTTTTCTCCAATTGCCACAGCCACAGCCGCCGCTGTCCGCGCAACTGCGTCAGCCACAGGCCGAGGTCTATGGGATTGTGGAGCCCCTGATTGAGGACACGCCCTGCGCGAATCGCGCCTGCCTGCTAAACGATGATTGTTGTCCCACTGGGGTCTGCGTTCACACATATGGCGGTAAGTGTTGCGGGTCAGGGGCTGGAGCAGGCGGGTCTCAGCAATCTAATTACAAAATTTGACAGAGGGCAAATGCGTTTACGTGTTTGGCCACCAGCGGAATCTGTGCCAACGGCACGCGGACTGTGCGCCGGGCAGCGCCTGCATGCTGGCCACCCAGGAGGGCATTTGGCGCTGCGAGGCGGAGGCGCCCCTAATGCCGGATGTGCTGCATGTGCGGCCCAAGCAGCCGCTGGGCAGCGAGTGCAGCAGCACCAGCGACTGTCAAGTAATCAAGTAAGTGGCGAAAAAGAGCTTAAAGTACAAAAGAGAACGGCCCAGAACCACCTAAATATATGTTAATATATCTATCTGATAATCAGCATGTTAAACTGACAGTCAATTTAACAACTAGTCTGTCTCTTACTTTAACTGTCTGTTAGTCTAACTAAGGGACAAAGCACTGCAGATTACTTAGATCGTAGGAACTACTTTTATACATACACTTTTTTGTGTTTGTCTGGCAGTCTCATTATCCGCCTGTTAAACTGACTGTCAATTTAACTACTAGTCTGTCTGTTTATCTAGACTAGGCTAAGATGAAGAAGAGCGGGCTGCTTGGAGCATAGATACAATGTTTATTCGTCAGTCTATCACCCAGTTAAACTGACTGTCAAGTTAACTACAAGTCTATCTATTAGTTGAGCCTAACTAAGGGATAAACTAAACGGCTTGCTAAGAGGTTAGAAATTATAGGTATATATTTTCAGTGTATGTCTGTCAGTCTGTTTATGAACAAATAATTATTGTTAACCGACTGTTAAACTGACTGCCAGCTTAAATTTTTTTGTAGTCCACTAGTCTGTCAGTCTAACTTTCAGCCTTTCAGTTAACTATCTGTTTAACTCCTAGTCTATATGATAGTCTGGGCTAAGTAAGCAATAAGGAAGATCGAGCTGCTTAGAGCGTAGAAACTATATTCTTCTGTATGTATGTCTGCCACTCTGCCTATTAGGCTGTAAAACTGACCGTCAGCTTAACTATAGCTCTGTCTGTTAGTCAATCCGTTTGTCAGACTAGCTCGATTTTAATTTGTCATTCTTTCTGGCTGTCTATTGTTTAACCACCGATCAATCGCTTAGTCAACTTTCAGCCTATGTGCGTTTGACAGAGTTAGTAAGAGTCAAAGATGCCAGAGAGATTTTAGACTTTCGTATAGCTCACCCAGATCAAGTTCGTTTCTCATAGCTCAAGCAGAATTGTGCATAGATTTATCAATACGATTGAGCGTTAAGAAAAGGGTTATCTAACTGCTAAGAGCTAGCGACACAAAATATAGGGTATTTACAAGTCGATCACTGTGTATTTACACTTACATACTTGTTGCATGTATATTTGCCACGCTTAGCGGCATGTGCTGCCAGCGCCAGCGTTTGCATCATCGCGGCTCGTCGAAGCTGAGCTGCGGCTACTTTCGCGATGCCTTCGACTGCGTGGATGTGACCCAAGAGGTAGGTAGCCAAAAATGTGGCATACAATTGAGCCAAGGATAACATCTAGATAACTATTATCTTATCTAGCACATGGCCAGCGTTTTTCAGCAGCGCCACAACTGAGCAGAAGGCAGCAGGCGGGAAATGGAAGGACCATTAAGAAAATGAATATGAAAATCTTTTATCGAAGACAACTTAAAGGCAACGGCAAACGTTTAAAGCAAATATATTATTATAAAATTCAAATTCGTTAACATATCAAATGTTCAACAAATGCATATCACTCTTGTTGTTTACATAAAAAAAAATATATATATACGAATATCGAAAATTAACTAAAGTAAATTATATTCAACGCAATTAAAATAATCAAACAAGATTTTCAGTGTTTTTCGTAGAAATAATTATATTAATCAAATATGAAATTAAAAAAAAAAAAAAAAAAATTATACTTAATACTGACTGAGGCATTCAATGTTATTACAGCAAGTATTAAACACAACAATTTTATTCGCAAAAGTCTTGATGTTATCCACAAATGTAATCAATTAAAAACTAATTAAAATTGAATATCGAAATTAATTAATTAATTAACTAACATATGTAGCCAAAGACCATAACCGAATTGTGAACTGTACCCTTTTCAAGCACTTTACGTTCCCCATTCGCATCAAGTCAAGTCAAAGCAAATAAGTATACATATGTATCCATACATATTTAATATGAAACCTATGTAAATGTATTTTATAAAAACCATGCTTAAATGTTAATGAAGAATTAAAGTAAACAAATAAAGACAACAAGTGTAAGGCACGCTTAAAGTGCAAAGGGCGCAACGCCCACAAAACCAAAAAAAAAAAAAAAAAGAAAAACAAATACTGAGCAATGAATTTTAATTATTTATTTTGCATTTGCCTCGGGCCCTAAAGGGTCGCAAATTTGCATTTCCATTGTGTGTGGGGAAATTAAATTGAATACTGGGAATTATTAGTCTGAACAATTGTTCCCTGCTTTACAGCCAAGTCTCCAAATCAAAGGGTCTTCATGGATCTCAAATTTGCATTTCAATTGTGTGTGGGGAAATTAAATGTAAGATTGGGAATTATTAGTCTGAACAATTGTTCCCTGCTTTACAGCCAAGTCTCCAAATCAAAGGGTCTTAACGGATCTCAAATTTGCATTTCAAATGTGTGTGGGGAAATTAAATTGAATACTGGGAATTATTAGTCTGAACAATTGTTCCCTGCTTTACAGCCAAGTCTCCAAATCAAAGGGTCTTAACGGATCTCAAATTTGCATTTCCATTGTGTGTGGGGAAATTAAATTTAATACTGGTAATTATTAGTCTGAACAATTGTTCCCTGCTTTACAGCCAAGTCTCCAAATCAAAGGGTCTTAACGGATCTCAAATTTGCATTTCAATTGTGTGTGGGGAAATTAAATGTAATATTGGGAATTATTAGTTCCCTGCTTTACAACCAAGTCTTTCAAGATGTGCTATACTAGTAGGCCTATTGAGTAGGCTAACTTCGGAATGGAAAGCCCTGGTTCAAATCTCCAAATCAAAGGATTTTTGAGCAATTGTTCCCTGTATTACAGCTGGGTAATGCAAGTTGATCTGGCTTAGTGGGCCAGTTAAGCAGGCTAACATCAAGGTTTAAAGCCGAGTAATGTTTCCCATTTTAAACCTAAGTTTAAAGTATGTTTTCTATTATTCAGAGGAGCTCTCGCATATCAAATTGTTTTTTTGTTTTGTTTTTAATGGCTTTCAACTTTATCCACACTCTGTTACGTTTCCTACTTAAGCCATCAAATTCCCATTTTCCAGCAGTAATAAAAAAACGAGAAAGTAAGCATATTTTCGACACGCCGAATAGTTAACACCCTTGTACCAAAACAGAAACTTTGCACACAGTAAGAACCTTTTCGACCGATTCTTTCTATGACAGCTATATGTTATAGTCGTCCGAAGTTGATTAGATTTTGCATATATGTAGAGTCAAATTTATAAGTGCGGAGTTTGGTCTAAATATCTTGATAAGCCAAAATGCTTTCCTTATCAGAACCTATCTTTTGAACGTTCCTTCCTAGCCTTAAGCCTTAAAACTGAGAGACTAATTCGCATAGAAACAGAAAGTGGGACGAACGGACAGACAGGACGAACGGGAGGACGGGCGGAAAGATGGAAGGACGAACGGACAGATGGAAGGCCGGACGGACAGATGGCAGGCCGGACGGACAGATGGAAGGCCGGACGGACAGATGGAAGGCCGGACGGACAGATGGAAGGCCGGACGGACAGATGGAAGGCCGGACGGACAGATGGAAGGCCGGACGGACAGATGGAAGGCCGGACGGACAGATGGAAGGCCGGACGGACAGATGGAAGGCCGGACGGACAGATGGAAGGCCGGACGGACAGATGGAAAGACGGACGGACAGATGGAAGGCCGGACGGACAGATGGAAGGACGGACAGATGGAAGGACGGACGGACAGATGGAAGGCCGCACAGACAGATGGAAAGACGGACAGATGGAAGGACGGACGGACAGATGGAAGGCCGCACAGACAGAAGGAAAGACGGACAGATGGTAGGACGGACGGACAGATGGAAGGACGGACAGACGGAAGTGGTTATATTAACGCGTCTTTTGATGCAGCTCAAGAACATAATACACTATGGGTTTGGGGATGTCTTTTTCTATGCCTCACACATTCCATGGCAAAATCAAAATACCCTCTGCAAGGGTATGCAAAAAGACAACAAAATCTGTCTGCAATTCCGTTTACAAAGCTTGCCTGGCGGCCCACATAGTATTATACCACAGCAAATCTTATATATATATGTATATAATATATATGGAATAATGACCTTCACCTGTGCAACGTCATATGTGTGCCTGTGGCTGGAACCTTCAATTTTGGGCAATTGAAATTAATGTGTAACATATGTATATGCAAATGACCTCGCGGCGAACCTGTAAAAATCGATCAAAAATAATATTAAAAAACAAAAGGAAATGAGAACATTTTTGCGGTTGCCAAGGTAAAATGCCACAAGGACAAAAACCTGTGCTGAGCATTTGCTATTAAAATTTTAATTAAAACACATTTGGGCCCAATGGCAAAAGGAATAAATAAAGGACTTTGAACTCTTGACCTTTGCACTGCAAAGTGACGGCGAACCCAAAAGGAAAAGCCCACGAATGAAAGTCAACCAACTGTTGAGCTCAACAGTTGTGCCACTGTTTGTACAGTCGAACCTTTTTGTTTGTTTTTTTTTTTACAAATATTTTGTGTTTTTTTTTTTTTTTGATGTTTTATTTAAAGTGCCAGTAAAAACGCAGCTTAAAGCTAAAAGTTAGACTCTGTTTACACTTTCAACGCTTTTTGTTTTGTTTTTTGTTTGTTTTTTGTTTTGTTTTTGTTTTTTGTTTTTAACAGTACACCGTAAATGCTTCACATACACACATATCCAAATTCCAATTCACATCCTGGTCAATTTCTCTCCAACTCTCGACTTTCTCTCCACTTTCTCGCTGGCCTCCAATTACGAATAATACACTTGACAAAAAACTAAAAAACTTTTACGCTTGAGCCTAACACTTAAATCAGAGTTAAATCATGTTCTTCTTATTTTTCATTGCAATTTTCTCAAAATTAAACAGTTTTCTTGGCTGGCAAATAGGAAAAATTGATTATATTAAAATTGATTAAAAACATTTTCTGTTGCGCATTTGTTGTTCAAGTCTTTTATAGTTTTTTTTTCTCTTGGGTTTGTTTCAATATTAAACTCAGTACTGTTCAAGTTTGCCTCTATCGAGCGATATTGTATAATGGAATCTTTGATTACGTTAAGTTCTGTTAATCTTTTAAAATGGATTCTTGCAAACGATAAGCAATATTTATCTGGGGGGTGGGAGTCTAGCCGGATTGCGTGGGTGGGGGGAGTGGGGTCTCTGGCATAGTTAAACATTTATCATTTTAACAATATTACAAATTGTGTTTTCACTTTCAGTTATTATTTACACATTTTACAATTACAGGAATATTCTTTTGTAAAAACTTAAATTACGTTTTACTTTCTTTTTTTTTCTGTTTACTGAAAAGGGTTTTGAATTCAGCACAATTACAAATTACAGGAAATTAGTTGGAACTTAATGTAAACGTATTTCATAATTCTTTTCAGTTGCCTAAATTAATAGGAAATCAAATTTCGCAGGCCGAAAGTTATAACAATCTAGTTTAGGTTTATATATATATATATATATATTTTTTTTTGTGTTTTTGCTTTCTTTTTCGTTATACGCATATCAAATCGAATTGTTATACATAATAATTATAATATATATGATGCTTAGTTGTAGCTTGATGTATATGTTAAATTAATGTTTTTTCTCTTCTCTTTTATAATTTGTAGTGTACTTTAATCTCTTGGCGTTTGTGTGTGTTATGTTTTGGGAAACATTTGATGTATAGAAACTACTATTGCAGGTTTTTATGTGTGTGTTTGGGTTTGTTACATTTGCTTGGCTATGGCTGGCTTGTTGTGGGAGTGTGTGTGTGTGTTTGTGTGTGAATGTGTGTGGTGCAGACATTTAAAACATTTAGTTTAACGTACAATGCAACTTTGAAAATGATTCATGACACGACAGACAACACAGTTAATATAGGTTTACAGTGTTGCAAAATGACTTAAAGTTTCTAATTATCAGCTTTATGCTTTTATGTTTATGAATATGTTTTGTTCATGAAACATCCAGTTTCTTACAATGCAAGCAAATATACATTTACATAAATATAAATATATTTATCCTTTATATAGATATATATACATATATATCTATTCTTTCGCTCAACTTGTTTAGTTGTTGTTTTATGACTACAGTAAAAATAGGAAGAACAAGCTTTGGTTATAACAGAACTAAAAAGAAAATCAAAATGATATAAAATGGGAAGATGGGGCACAAAATGTTTGGATGCATGAAGTCTGAAGAAGAAGAACCTACGTATAGAAGAACTTAAAGCGATTTATGCATATGTTTTATATGTATATATAGATAAGATGTGTGTATGTATATTAAGCTTAGGAGACGCACACACACAGCAGCAACAGCATTAGGGAGGCATAGGTGTGGGCGTGGCATGCAGCAGGCGGCGCGCCAAACAATTTCTTTTTTACTTTTACTCTGCTTTTATCAATTTTTGTTTTTGTTTTTGTTGTAATTCAAGAGTTCCTGAGTTTTATATGTTGAAATTTTTCGTCAACGATAAACGCCTAAAAAATTGTTATCGTATTTCTAGGTTTCTATATATACGATTACAATAATGGATATTTAATGCAGCACAAAAGTTGCCTGCCAGCTGGATTTCGTAGTTTGTAACTTGCGATTGATTTCTCTGGGGGTTTTAATTTTTTTTTTTTTGTATTATTTGTATTTTTTGTGTTTTTTGTGTTTTTTGTGTTTTTTGTGTTTTTGCTGTTCTCACTGCTGCTCAGTCTTGGCAAAGTCTTTTTAACTGTATGTATTTTTTTGTTTTTTATCTTTGTATATATATTTTTGTGAACAGTGGCTATAAAAAATATATGCATGCTTTGTATTAGGTGTATACATATTTAGGCCCTAATTGTGTTTTACTTTTTCTTTACTTTTTCAGCACATTTGGCAGTGCGGCGATTTGTGGCGCGCCGCTGCCCTCACGGCCGGGAAAACTAAGCGAATCTCAGCAGAAAATGTCAACGAAACATATATATATATATATATATATATATGTATGTGTGTGTGTATATGTACAAAAGTATAATGTCAATGCGAAATGCAAAGGATAATATAAAAAACGAGCACAGTTCATATACATATGCAAAGCATTTGGGCTGACAATGTATGAATCTGGGAGCGTGGAGCGGGTAGCGGGGCGAGGGGGGCGTTTGGTATTTGTTAGACCTAAGTATTTACAATGTATTTGTTAGTTTCGGTTAGTTAGCTTAGTTTTCTTTTTGCTGCTTTGTTGTCGCTTGAAGGTAACACGGGGCCAGGTTACAGGTTACACGAGTTGCAATCCACACAACGCTTTCAGATAGAACACGAAAACAAACGGGAAATAAAAGAATAACGCATTCCACTCTTGGTCTACGCACTAGAGCCACAATCAGTTCTTGACCTTGTCCTCGACACGTATGCTGGCCAGCGTCTTTTTGATGCGCAGCGCGGTGAGTCGCGCCACGGGATTGGGATACCAGCACTCCTTCATCACCTTGGCCATGTTGTGCAGCACTTCGGAGCCGTGCCAGCGATTGGGTATATTCGGCCGGCTCTTCTCAATGCAAACCACCTGTAAGGCACAAGGCCAATCGTTTAATAACAAAGTTTTATATGGTTAACAAGTTTCTGGCCTGACCTTCTTCATCTCCTCGATGCTTGGATCGGGCTGCACGGCATCCCAGTAGGGTAATTGATATTCCTCATAGATCATGCCCATGTTGCAGCGACGCGCTATCTCCCAGAGTATCAAGCCAAAGGCGTAGACATCCGCACGCTTGTACGAATCAAAGTGCTGGGCATTCATGCTCTCGTCCAGCACCTCGGGCGCCATATAGCGCTTGGTGCCGACGCGATGCGTGGAGGGTATATCCACTGAGTCATCCTTCTCCACATGCCTCACCGCCAGACCGAGATCACCAATGGCACAGCTCAAATTCGACTTGACCAGTATGTTCTTTGACTTGAGATCACGGTGAGCTATTGCGGGCTTGCCCCGCGTGCCCACAATGTCCATGTGCAGATGGGCCAGTCCCGTGGCAATGCTCAGCGCCATATTCAGCATGACATTCGTGTCCACACAGTGTGTGGTCAAATAATCAAACAGCGAGCCATTCTCATGGTAGTCCGTGACCAGCCAAAGCTGTGTCCAGGTGCCGTTGTCTACGAACAGAATAGAGCTTAGGATCAGCAACAGTTAAGGAATAAGGAATTTATAGCGTCCACTCACCCTTGTTGTCCGCTGCAATGAAACCCAATATATTCTCGTGGCGCAACATGACTGTTTGATAAATCTCCGCCTCGCGGAACCAGGAGCACTCCTCGCGACTGGAGAAGATCTTGACGGCGACATTCTCGCCACGCCAGCGACCGCGCCATACCTCACCGAAACGTCCCTTGCCAATGACATGACACAGCTGCACCTGGCGTGCAATGGAGCGCTGCACGAGTAGCGGCAGGCCAGCTGGAAAGAGACAGCGAGAGGGGAGAGGATTAGAGTACCCTCCGGGTACATGGACTTGATACTGCCAAAGGCAGTGATTCCTCCTGGTTCCCAACCACTACGTGGGCGAGCTGCAGGTCTAACGAAATGTCCAATCACACTCACCGGATCCTGAGCCCGAGGTGGTCATCTCAATAATATCATGTAGCGTAGTGTTGCCATTCAGTATGGGATCGTAGACAGAGTCCTCCTTGGCGAAGGGTCGTCCATTGGCCAAACGCTTGCGGCGCTGGCAATAATACCAGGCCATGGTGCCGGAAAAGCAGATAATCACCGTGACGCCCACAATGATGACCACCAGTTGCCAGCTAGTCAGTGTCTTATTGGGCATAAAATCTAATTGGAATATACAACTTATTAATTCTCATTTCAACTGCAAACTGAAGGCTGCAAAAAAGCTGAGCGTGAGAATTAATGGAAAATTAAATGCCAGAAAGTTAGTGAATAAGTGAGAAGACGACATGCATAAGAACAAGCCATTGATTAGATCTAAAACAAAAACCAATAACCAAACAAATAAATAAAAAATAAAAAAAAACCCAAGGTGCATTTAAAACAATTAACCGTTAGTTGTTAGTTTCAGTGTGTGTGCCTGTATATGTGTAAGTAGTTGTAATTGGCACTAACCTGTTCATGACTTTTGGTAGTTACATATTTACAAACCTTTGCATACTTGACGGCGCAAACTTAAAAGCTACAGAGCAATAAACTGTAAACAAGCACGCACGTATTTAGACGAACCCACACAAATACACAAACACACACACATACATACATAGAAATGAGCAAACACAACTAACAATAATATTTAGATGAGCGAAGTGGGGAATAAGTGGGGGAAAATAGGCTGCAGACAGCAAAACACACAAAAATGCGGCCATAAATGAATGGAATGATGCCGTTAGGCAGCGACGTCGACAGCGACGCTAACATTGCAATGCAGCCGCAGCACATGAATGAATATGATGGCAGCAGCGACTTGCATAAACAGCAAACAGAAACAGAAACGGAGGACGCAGACAGAATTACCGCAGACAAGCGGGCGGCGAATGAGCGGGAGAGCGCAAGAGCGACAGCAACAAAAAGCGACGTCTGCTGCTGCTTCTTCTGCCTCTTATGCTCAATGCGGTTCTTGTTGTTGCTGGCTGGCTGGCGGCCCCCTTGAGACAGTTGTTGTTGTTGTTTTTAATTCTCTTTTTTTGCATACTTCCTTTTTTTTTACAGTTGTTTGGCTTTTGTATGCGTCGTGTTTTTAACAAGTCAATATGAATGATGCGAAAGGTCAGCAGACAACTCGAAAACACAGCAAGCGACAAGTGGGCGGGTTAGCTTATGGCGAGGGAGTAACGACGAGGCCGCAAAACAACACGCGAGACAAGGTGAAATACGCAACAACAACAAAAAATGGTGCATCCAGTGGGCGCGCGTGTATGGGTGTGTGTCTGTGTGTGTGTGTGTGAAATGGAAAAGGAAGGCGAAATCCCAACAAACCAAAACGTTTTTTTTTCAAGATGGCACAGACGCATGTAAATGTGGAGCAGAGGCTGTGTGGAAAGGGGCTAGCGACAGTGTGACAGGTGTGTGTGTGTGTGTGTGTGTGTTTGTGTTTTGCTGCGTGTGCTACAAAAATGTCTGTCTAAAAAAAACGCAAATGTGGCGGTGCAATGACATGGGCGTGGCTCCAATGGCAAAACAACAAAGGGGGGTAAAAGGTGGACACGACGCGTAATGCGAGTGTGGTGAAAAAATGTGCCCGCTGAGATGTTGTGGTGTGCTTTATGTCTGATGAATGGGCATGGTATTTGGTGGAATGGTTCGGATGGTGGTTCGGGTGGTGGTTCGGGGGGTGGGGGTTTAAGCAACTCTCACCTGGTATAACACCATTGTAATTTTCACGCGTATTGCAAAAATCATCTTGACAACATTTTGTGGAGGAGATGGGTGTATTATCATGACACCAGGCGGGATCTTCGGGTGGTAAGTGGTTTGCAAGGGGCAGGCATCTACATACATACATACATATACAGAGTAGTTTTTTGTTTGTTGTTTTCTTTTGGTTTTTCTTTTTTCGAGTAGTAGAGTTTAATACTAAATGCTAAAATTTTAGTTACTACTAAGTTAGGCAAAAATTGTTTAATTTGGTAAATAGTTGTTCACAAATAGCAAAAAAGTGGGGTAGTTGTTGTTGTTGTTGTTGTTGCTGTTGCATTGGTTGTTGCATTGGTTGTTGTTGTTGTTGTTGTTGATGCGTGTGCAGTTGATAAGCAGCTGTTGTTAAAGTTGCAATTGCAGTTGTTGTTGTTGTTGTTGTTTTCTACTTAAGAACTAAATGTTGCATCAGCTTTTGGCTGTAGCGCAGCGAGCGTGCAGCAGAGGCGTGGTCTAAGGGGGTATTGATTTTGTTCAGAGGTGTTTTGCGACAGCAGCAGCGGGTTTTATGTTTGAAGCAGTCAAAAAGGCCCCAAAATCGGTTATATACAAAAATACAAGTCCTCTGAAAAGTACAAGACAGCACAATCAAAGCACCAGGTGAGAGAATCTCTATTGAACAAAATTGAATTTCACCCAAGAAAATTACAACGTACAGAAAATGCATGGAACCAGTTTCACCAGTAGCTCAATTGTGTAGTATAAATGTTGACCAACACTGAAAAATTTACAACCGACTCTTGAATACACCTACTGCATATCCATGGCAAAATACATGACACACTATGTTAAAAAAATATCTGCACAATTGAGTTTTTTTCTTCGTATAAGCATCTAATATCGAAAATTATTGGGCATGCAAATTTGAATAAAAACTAATTTTTTTTTTATAGGTGTAAGTGTAGTTGTTAAGATAGTCAGAGGAAAACAACAGATAGATCAGAGGAAAATTAAAAAATCGACATATCGAAAGAGGACGAAAAAGAGAAATTAAATATTTACTACAATCGAAAAAAAAAAACTAAAAAAATACGAATTTGTGTTCGAATACAAGTTCCTTTCACTTTTGTTATGCCAATCAAAATAAAAGTAATAATATTATTATTTTTACTAATGTAGTGCATAAAAAGAAGGTGCTTAATTAGCACGGAGAAAGAAAGAAGTGCAAACCAAAAAGCTTCTTATTAAGACTGAGTAAACAAATAGTTTGTTGTTTTGCTTTCTTTCGATTTTTACTTATCTAGTTGTTACTTGTATTTTAAATTGTTTCTTATCTGTTTGCTGTACCTGTTTCAAATATCCTCTTCATGAGCACATCTTTATTGCAGAAATCCTTATCACAACAGCTAATTCGAAAAGTATCTTGCTTAACGAGACTCGTGAGGCATTCGAGCGGCTTGCGGTACCACTCGTAACGGTTATCTTGGCAACTGCACAGCAATGGTAAACCAATATACAGTTATTTGGTAGCTATGTTGTGTTTAATATTAAAGAGAGAGTGGAGAACAGAGAGCAACGGCATGGCAGACGATCGTCAGGAGCGAGGTGAAACAGAGAGAGAGAGAGAGAGCGAGAGAGAGACAACGCAGCACAGAGAGCGGAGCGAGCGCGTGTTTTTTTATATTGGTATTTTTTGAGTAGTTCGAATTGGTTCTTCCAGTATACACGAGCGACAATAAGAGAAACAGAGAGCGAGAGAGAGCGTAAATGAATAAGTCATACTTATTTTTTCTTTTTGTTGCTTTTGTTGTTGTCGTCTCTGTCTTTGGGCCAGTTGCTAATTAGAACTCAGTCTGGTTAGTAGCAATCAAAACAAAAGCAAGAAGAAAACAACTGTAAAAAATACTTCTAGTTGCCAGGAGCTGAGCTAACTGTTGTTGTTGTTGTTGTAGTTGTTGCTGCTGTTGCTGTGCGCTGCATTTATTTATTTATTTTATATACATTTTTCTTTTGAGTATGTTCACTTTTAGATCGAATTCAACACGGGATGCAGAAGAGAACGAGCTAGCTCAAAAGAACGAACCAAGTGGAACGAGGTGAGTTTCAGAAGAGCATTTGAGGATATGGAAGGTAGCTTTTAGTTGTCGGCGCAGCGAGCGTGCAGCAGAGGCGTGGTCTAAAGGGGGCTACTCTTAAAGCAGTCGTTAAGTTCTCGAGATCAGTTATATACAAAAATATACTACAAATCTGAAAAAGTGTAAGAAGTCACAATCAAATTACCAGCAGAGAGAATCTAGAAGAATAGTATACCCAACATTTGGCCAAAGAAAGTTACAACGAAGAGTAAAGGGAAATTCGCAATCATTAAAAATCGATGCATTCATGGAACTTTTAAAGCAGTTCCGTCTACAGCGCGATTTGTACAGTAAATATTTACTAACACTGAAAAATGTACATCAATCCAAAACTGACTGAACTCACACCTAATGCAAAAAGTATGCATAAGCCACACCTTATACGATAATAATAGCTACTTACTATAAAATCTGCACAATAACGTTTTTTTTTTCTACTTCTAAAAAGCGTCTACAATCGAAAAGTATACAAAAATTATTTGGCATGCAAAAGTTGATTGAAAAACTACATTTTTAATATAATTTGGTTTTTTGGTATTTTGATTTTTTCTCTATGTAGATAGTTGGTGTAGTTGTTGTTGTTGTTGGTGTGCCGTTAAGATAGTCAAAGAGATACAATAAATAGATAGAGCAGAGCAACAGCCGAGGCAGGTAACGTGCAAAAAAAAAAAAGAGAGAGAAAACAAACAAATAAAGAGGAAGAATCTACTAAACAGAGGACGAGCAAAAAGCGAACAAAGTGCAAATAGAAAAGTTAAATATTTACTAAATCAAAAAAAAAAAAAAAAAAAGTAAATATACCGAAATAAATACGAATTTATGGTCAATTATAAGGCGCCTACTAAATTCTTGTGCAAATCGAAATAAAATTATTAATATTATAATTACTATTATTATTGTAGTGCATACGAAGAAAAAAAAAAAAGAGTGTGTGTTTATTTTGTTGTTGTTGTTTTTGTTGCAGTGCATAATTAGCGCAGAGTACAAAAGAAGTGCAAACCAAAAAGCTTTTTATATAGAGAGAGAGAGAGAGAAAATAAGTAGTTTATTGTTTGGTTTCCTGTAGTTGTTTTTTTTTTTTTGTCTGTATTTGTTATTTATATTTTGTTTTTTGTTTTTAGTTGTTTTTTTTATCTGTTTGCTGTACCTGTTTCAAATATCCTTTTCATAAGCTCTTCTTTATTGCAGAAATCCTTATTACAACAGCTAATTTTAAACGTATCTTGTTTACTGCGACTCGAGAGGCATTCCAGCGGCTCACGATACAGCTCGTAACGCTTATCGAGGCAACTGTACAGCAATGGTAGACCAATATACAGTTATGTGGTAAGTATGTTGCGTTTTAAAGAGATAGATTGAGAGAGAGAGAGAGAGAGAGTGGCAAAGAGCATTGGCAAGGCGAGCGAGCGAATGGAACGTGGGGAAACAGAGAGAGAGAGAGAGAGAGAGAGACAATGCAGCGCGTTGAGCAGAGCGCGCGCGCGCGTGGCGTATATTTATTATTTTTTTTTTTTTGGTATTTTTTAGTTAATTGATTTGGTAATATGCGTCGGGTGTACACGAGCGGTCAGGGAAAGACAGTAAGAGAGACAGAGAAAGAGAAAGAAAACGAATTAGTAATACGTTTTTTTCTTCTGCTT
Organism: Drosophila littoralis; assembly: GCA_018903485.1. NCBI lineage: Eukaryota > Metazoa > Arthropoda > Insecta > Diptera > Drosophilidae > Drosophila > Drosophila littoralis. Next base: position 3,072,807 of record JAEIGF010000124.1, on the reverse strand, counting down.
TGTTGCTTTTGTTGTTGTTGTCGTTGTCGCCGCTGTCTTTGGGCCAGTTGCTAATTGGAACTCAGTCTGGTTAGTAGCAATCAAAACAAAAGCAAGAAAAAATACTTCTAGTTGCCAGGAGCTAAGCTGGCTGTTGTTGTTGTTGTTGCAGTTGTTGTTGTAGTTGTTGTTGCTGCTGTTGTTGCTGGGTTTTAGTAGTGTGCGCTGCATTTGATTTTGTTTTGGGTTATGTTCACGTTCAAGTCGAACTCAACACGAGCATATAGAAGAGAACGAACTAGTTCAAAAGAACAAACAAATTGGAACAAAGCAACTGGAACGACGTGCGTTTTGTTTTTGTTTTTAATTTTCTTTGCAGTTAGAAGAGCAATTGAGGATATGGAACGGGGCGGGGGCTGAGGGGGAGTAGGCGTTAAACACGTGCACAGCATAGCGCACCTTCGTAGATAACGGACACCGACTCCTGACCACCACCAACACCTGGCGTGGCCGTGGACAGCGCATAGTACTTGATAACGGGACGCAGTTGGCGATTGCAAAAGTCACGATCATTGCAACACGCGTGACCGCCCCGGCGTGCGGCTGGCCGTGCCGTGGGCCCGCCCTGGCGGCCATCGTTGCACCAAATGAAACGGCCCGGCGGGAAGCTCTGCGACATGTTGAGGCAGCTACGCAACGGGATTTGCAACAGACACAGACAACGGGCACAAAATGAACAGTTTTTCCTCTTGTTGTTGTCGTTTGTTGTTGCGATCTTTGCCTATGGAAATGGCAGCTAAAAACTTACCGAAAACTGAAGATTATCTTGCCGTCAGTGTCCTTTTCCACGGAGGTGAAACAATAGCCATCCGTTTCGCATATGTGATTCGTCTCCTTGCAGATATCGCAATGACACTTGATTGTTTCTGAAAGATAGAAGATTTGAAAGTTTAATGGAAGAGAATTCTAGAATGCTTGGAATAAATGGTTCGAATCAAGCCGAACCCACGAGCTGGAATATTTCGAATTTAAAGTTTACTTGTGAAAAGTGTTCTCCCGAGTCCGAGTCGAATCGATCTCGATGAAAATATGCATCCAATAAACAATTTCTCTATAACATACAACGCATTTTCACTTCCATTTCACCTAAATGGGTGGAAACCTCCAATAAAAGCATGCATCCAATAAACAATTTCTCTATAACATACAACGCATTTTCACTTCCATTTCACCTACATGGGTGGAAACCTCCAATGTTCCAGTAATTAAAATCTATTGCATAATACATGAGTTTTTAAAAGTAAAGTGTTTCTATCTGCTTTAGTCGTGAATGCCCGACTAGCAAATACCCTGCACCCATGCTTCTACCAAAACAAAAAGCTCAAGCTTTAGCGAAGCTATATAACGGATTTGTACTTTAGATTAAGCTAGATATTAAATATGCTGAATCTGGCTCTCAATAACTAAGAGATATCCTCAAAAAACATGATTTCGATATCAATGTCTATCGATTGCTTGGAAACGGAGCAAGTTATCGATGATGTGAAGCAAACTTTTGCTGCGCGGGCTCTAGGTGGATCTACATTCGTCGGGCTAATACATAAAGACAGATGGATGGAGAACATGGCTGGATCAACTCGACCCAAGAATATATATTCTTTATACAGTCGAACGGTCCTCCTTCTGTATGTTACAAACAACTGCACAAAACCATTATACCCTTTTTGGCCACTTTCAAAGGAGTACAGCATATAAGACAACTTTCCAGTTAGCATTCCAGGATGCGATTCCAACAAGATTCGTTACCCAAACTCAAATTTCAGCTATGTTTTCTGCTATTATTGTATTCCCCTTATCTAATCCCAAACAACAACAACAACAACAACTGTTGTTGTCACCTCAAACTGTAAAGCCCCGTGGACATGCGTTGCTTGATGCTAATTGGCAAATCGCAGGTAGCCCCCCATTTAAAGATTCATTAATCATAATTCGTTATTTGGTCTCGTATTGATTTTCTTAAGCGATCGCAGCCCCCCCCCCCCCTGCTCCCACCCCCTTCCACCACACGACCCGCCTTGAGTGCCACTGAAGTGGGCGGACTCGGGTTACAAGAAAAAAAAAGGAAACAAAAAAAAAAACAAAAGGCATTTAGCATAATAAAAAAAAAAAAAAAAACAGCAACAACAAAGCCGCGACGCGCCGAGAAGACAAGTGCAAAGCGGAAAGCATAAAGAACCCAGACGAAGTCGACGTCGCCGCTGGCGTCGCTGCTGACGTTGCGCGCCAGTTTTGTTGCAGTTGCATTTGCAATTCGAGCTGCGGGGGTGGGTGAACCTGCAGTGCAGTGTCTGCTGCAGTCAGTCGGGCAGAGGGGGAGGGGCAGGGGAGGGGACGACTTGGAGAGCTTTGTCTGCGCCGCAGCGCATTGACATCGACGACGACGCGCGCTGACGTCACGAGACGGCAAGAGGCGAGACATGTCAGAGACAGGCAGACAGACAGACAGGCAGAGGGGGGAGGGGGACGGAGGAAGGGACAGACCTGCTCTTCGAGGTGTTAAAGTCACGCGAGGCCCGCTTCTGTTTTGCGTTTTGGACTTACTCTCGTGCTTCTTGTTCTGCAGCGGCGGATAAGTCGGCACCGACATTCGCTGCTGCGGGGCAGCAGCAGCAGCGCCGGCGGCGGCGGCAGAGCCTGAGGCAGCGTCTGTTGCGGGCAATTGTATGGGCACTGAGTTGTTGTTGTTGCTGTTGTTGTTGCCATGGCCGCCGTTATCAGCAAAAGGCAGCGACGATTTCGTTAGATAAGCGCCAGCTGTTTCATTTGTTGTTGTTGTTGTTGTTGTTGTTGCTGCCGCCGCCGCTGGCAGCAATTTGTGGCCAGCTTCAGTTGGTTGTACGACAATCTCAACGGGCGAAGCTGCAGGCAGAGAGAGAGAGAGGGCGAGAGGGAAGAGAAAACAAAAATTTAGGTTAGTTTCGCACCTCCAAAAAAGAAAACGAAAAGCGAAAAAAAAAAAAACAAAAAATGAGACACGAGTTGTGTCCTGGCACTTACCGCAGCTGGCGTTGAGCAGCGCCAGCAGGCAGAGCAGCTGCGTCCACATTTTGTTTGTATTTGCTTTTTTGATAAACGCGCTGTCCGTGCGCCTGGCGCTTGTTATTGTTTTGCGTTTTTGTGCTTTTCTTTTGTTTTCCCCGCGCACACACACAAATGCACGCACTCACACACAAACACACACACACACACACGTGCAGACAAGCGCGCGCGCTAGCTCAAAGTCTGTGTGGGGAGGGGGGGTGGGCAGCAGGCGCAGCAAACTTATTTTTCACTCCTTGTTGACGACACAAACAAAACTATGTAAAGGAGACGGCAGCGCCGTCAACGTCGACTGCAGACGGCGGCAACTAATTTGCTTTGTATTGCGCATTTATTGTGTAGGACACGGGGGCGGTGGGCGTGTGTGGGTAAAAGACGGACTCGAAGTCGGCCTCGCGCTCTGCTTGCAGCCGCGGCGAGCTTACATTTTGTTTGTGCATTCGTTTAACGACTAGCCACTGTTTATGTATTCTTATTTGGCGATTTTGGCATTTTTTTTGTTGGTGCACCTGGCACGCATTAAACACAGTTAAACCGATTGATCTGACAAATTCGTTCACTTCTTGCAAATCCAATTAGAAAAATTCGTATCCCCTCCCACTTTTACGTTGAAGTTTTCAGCCGTATTTTCATCACGTGAGTTTGGCACTTTAGCGGCTTGTTTAGCAACTGATACTTATTTACACTTGTGGCCAGCACTTTAAATTGTATGGTGCAGGGTTGTGTTTGCGTTAAATTGTATTATTTATTTGTTATATATGAAATTTTGTTGAACGAAATCAGCGGAAAACCCGTCTGAGTGCGAATGGTTTTGCGAACGATATGAACAGTGTGACCGCCGCCACTTAGAGTGAAAATACAGTATTGCCACTAAGAAAAAATACTGAGGGGACTTTACGGCGCTGCCACTTGCAGCGCAACCAGTGTTACCATAAAATTTAAACAATATTCAACTTGGATATTCGTCTCGAATTTATTTGTATATATTTACAGCAATTGCCACTATTTGAATCAGGAAGCATTTTTTATTTGTTATAACATAAATTTATTTCCGCCAGCTGTTCTTACAGGTACTAGTACTGTGAAAATGCCAAGCAGTTAACAAAACATTTTGTTAATTTAACGATGGGGACGCTGCCGTTGCTTTTTTTCATTATGAAATATTTACTGCCACAAGAGACTTAGAAGCGACAGTGGTGGCATGCCAGGCTCTGCACCCTTCGAGAATCCTATATTATAGAAAGATAGAAAACATGAGCGTCAATACAAAATCAATGGATAACATTTACAGCGCTGCTTCTTCTTTATCGCACGTGCTGTGGGCACTTACCCAAATAAAGGACCATTGGCACAAATCCCCAGTGGAATGTGGTCTGGATGACATCCACAACAACGCCCAGGCGTTCCTTAGCACCATCAGAAAGAACCATTTTGATTTCTTACTAGTAAAAATGCAAGACTCGAACGCACACGCTTGTATTATGAAATGGCTTTGCAGCGAGTCACCGACTGTGAAAGAAAGTGTTGGTAAGCGCGTTAACTTTTTGTTTTTGCTGCAAGTAAATAAATGTCGCTTACAAAGCAGCTCGAAAAAGTGGAATGCTAAATATGAAACAACGATTTATAATAATTTACTTGCTTGTTATAATTCATGCAAAGTCTGCTACTCAAAAGAACGTACGATATAAATGAGAAAAAGACTACTTTGTCATTGAACTTGTGCCATATCGCACAAGGAGACAATAGAAAATGTAAACAAAACGATGGCGTTGCCTGACCTGGCAATGAAAACGCATGCTGGAAAATGGCACGTTCTTGCTTGAGGTGAGCTCGTGTAGAAATTTGCATTGATTTCACAAACAATACAATTTGATTATACAAAATACAATCGATTCATGCCGTTCGTAATCAATTTTCTTATGTTGATATTGGCTAGTTAGATATGCAATTCGTGCTGAATCGTGCCGACTCGTGCCTCAGCAGTTGTATCACGTGTACACGAGTCCAGCACTAGTTCTTTTCCATAGCAGCCCTGTCAGATGGTGTGGCATGCCCGCTAGAGCATTTTTTTTGCCTTTTATTTATTAATACATTTAAATAATCTCAACGCAGAACGCTCGGAACTGCATAATAGAGGAGACGTCAATAGAGAGCAGCGCATTCAAATTACTCACACATATAATGTAAGTGATAAGCAAGTGTCGACGACTTTCACACTGACATTTTCCAACACAATGAAGCAGAGAAACAAAAAAAAAAAAAAAAGTGAAAAATCAATTTCGTATTATGTAAGCTGGCTTGTGCTCAAAACCGAAATTTTGTTTATGTATGTTGCAGAAAATAATCGCTTTTACGGACCATGAAAACAACTAATATCGGATTGTACGCATTTCGTTTAACCTTCGGGCAGGTGAGCATACGTTAAATAGCGCATAAAACAAAGTATTCGTAAATGCAAAAAATGTATGCAAATTAAAGGGGAAATTACGCATAAGAGAAATTTCCCAAACACGTTCGGAATATTTCCTCGCACACCTACACACATCCACACACACACGCACACGCACAATGGACGGCCTGCAAGCGGGCGATGCGTGTGTGGAATGCCTGAGTCAGGGCCTGAATCACAAGCTGCGCTACTTTTACCTGAATCTCGAGGAGCAGCTGCTTAAATGTGAATCTCGCACCTGCCTTTGGCCGCACAACGATGCCGTCTCCTCCTCCTCCTCCTCCTCCAATGAGGCGGGCGAGACGCAATCGCAGTCCAGGCATGTGGATGATGATGAATTTATTAGGCAGCTGCTCGAACAACTGGCCACGGGCAATGATTCCACAGTGGAAACAAGCGAACCCAATCCGCCGAATTCCGCCGCATACAGCTGTGAGTCCAGCTTGACTCCGAACGCACCCTGCAACATTGAGGATATTCTCGCCATGCCCAATCACTGGGAGAGTGCGCAGCAGCTGCTCTGCAGTGCAAATGCCAATAGTCCAAAGACGTTCAATCTCGAGCAATGTGATAAGCTTTCACCTGTTGCAGCAGCCAGAACAACAACGGCACAGTCTATGCCTGATTTGCTAACGGAATCTGCTTGCATAACGGAACTAATAAGCTCGCCTTCCAATGCGACTGCTCCAGCTTGCAGCTCCAAGCCGGAACCAGCCTTCGAACTGAGTGCCAAAGCTGGCAACATTGTCTACACAATCTCGATACCGCAGTCCATGCCCAAACCCAAGAGCCCAACGATTAAAGACACGCCTAAGCGGAGTTTCTTCCAGACGCCGCCCAGAAAGGCCTCCACACAGGTGCGCAAATGCCAGGCGCAGCAGCCGCAGGCCACGTCCAGCACAGCTGCAACGGCGCCCACCCAGACGGCGAGTCTGTTTCTGGATGCACTAAAGCGTCCAACGATGACGACGGCAACGAGGCGTCCACCACGCGGCAGGAATCCAAAGCGACGCGAAACCGCGCCCTCTGGCGGCGCACGATTGCGCATACAAGATGTGAAGCAGACGCTGGAACGCATCGAGGCGGTCAGCAGGCAGAAGGAGAGCAAAACAGAAAGTGAATCGGAACTGGAACCGGAACTGGAACTGGAGCAGGAAGCAAAGGCAAACGCAAACACAAAAGCAAAGCAAATTCATTGAACGAAGCGAAAAAACAAATTGGCTTTTTTGTTGTCTTTCGAAATAAAATCGCCCACCAAAATTTGCATGTGTATCCGCCATTTACAAGCGAATTCCGATTATTTATAAACATTGAGAATTTTGACGGTCACTGCTTTATTTATGCGCGGCACGCGTCCAGCGCATGTTGAGCAATGGTCGATTTGAAGATCTGGAGATAGCGCCCCAGAGAAGTGCTGCGAATCAAGAAAGCAAAAGAGAAGGAAAGCAGGTCAAAGCAAGTGCGTCACAAGATGCAAGGAACTGAGAGTCGCGGCGAGACGAGCCGCTGATAAGTTCCAAACATGAACGTCGGCTGCGCACAGTGGTGCCCGGTCTGTCGAAATGGCAACAAATTGCCCAATTAGAATTCGCGAACATTTTCAACACTTGACACTGTGGCGCAATTCTAAAAATCTATAAATAATTAAGAGACGTTAAATGATAGGTGGGCAGCGCAAAAATATACTACAAACAAACAATTTGAACAACAAAACTTTGCATACATATATTTTGTATTATACCAATATTTTGTACATTATTTTTATTCACTTTTTGATCAATTTCTAAATAGCTTTAATTTACATTTAAATTAAGGAATTATATTTTGCTTTCAACACAATTTAGAAGAAAACTCCTGTCAAAATATTTACACTTATTTTGGATTCAAATCCCTGCTTTATCCAATATAGTTTATATACAATTAATTGTGCATTGTCACACAGCCATCGCTAAGTGTGACCAGACGCGAGCTAAAAAATTGATTTGAACACTTTTTTAAGCAACCTTCGCCCACTGTGCTGTGCTTTCTGACGTCACAAGCCACGCGTTTCCAGCTTTTTGCGTCTTTGGCTAGTTTCATTGAATGCAAAAGCTGCGCTAATTGCAGCAACAACAACTATTACAGTCGAGTACATAGATAGATAAAAATTACGTTGTTGGGGGCTAAAATATGTACTTTATATGGATAGTCGCACAGGTGTTACAAGTTCATCAACATGCCGATTAGGCCTTACAGCGATAATTCCATAATCAGTTCAATGAACGTGGAAAATGAATCGCTGTGGGGTTAATCAGACGGCAATTGCCCCGTTGTTGCCAACTGCAATTGAGCGCTGCGCAGTAGAAACCAGAAGCCGGCGGCAGACATTTGGGCAATTGGCCAATTTGGCTGAGTTTGACAGGTTTTGTTTTGTTAAAAATAGCACACACACACACACACACAATATATAAACTTATGCAAATGATAAGAGTTGAACTGTTTTTTATCGGACTTGTTTTTAATGCGTTTGTTTGCCTTGTTTATCTCTACTGCAGGCACCGCCGCTCTCCGCGCAGGCCTCGACGCACAGCAGCCATGCGTTCACCACCAGCTCCGCGTCGCCGAACCGTGTGGTGACCCGCTCCGCGACGATGTTGGCCCTGTTTGGCATTGCGCTGTCCTCGTTCAGCCTGAAGCAGCTGCTGGCCAAGAAGCACAACAAACACAATGCGCTGCGCAAGCTCTAAGCCAAATACGCAGAGATCAGATGTGAAAGGCGAGCGCGTTAAGCCGAGTCCCTTAGCCATGTCCTGACCAGAGGCCTCACATACCCCACTCAGTTCCCATGCTCATATGTAGTGTATATTTCTTTAAGTTAAGTCATCAGCCATATGAAAATCACACACACACACACGCACACACACACACAGAGAGAGAGAACAGGCAGCGACATGGCTTAAAAGCGCTCGAGTGTTCAGTTATTAACATTATTCGTTGGAAGTCAGTCACACACGTATATATATATATATTTCTTTTTTCTGAGCTGCACCGATTAGTATATGTATATATATTTTCTTGTTCGCACACACACACAAACACAGACAGGGACAGAGAGACGCGCGCGATGCCAACAAAAATTTAAATAAAACTTGTGATAGTTAATTGTCTACTAATGATGATGATGATGATGATGATCGTGATGATGATAATGATAATGTTGATGTTGAAGATGTTCTGAGTCGTGCGGCGTCCTCTGCAATCCTGATATTTGCCTCCCCTTTAGTTCTTATATATAGTCTGTATATATGTATGTGTTAACAAGTCGCAATATATGCATATATATACATATATATATTTATATACTCCTAGTTATGCAAATTCTAAATTTTAAACAAATACGAAACGACTAAGTGAAAGTTTATAAACAATTGATAACGTGGGTATAGTCCAATTGCCAAGTTTATATTTCGGCTGCAATTGTGCGGCGCAGTATAAAATTTTAGTTCTAGTTCAAATTAATATTCGTCAAATAAATGCATTATTATCAAAATCACAAATGTTCTTATTGTTTTTCAACAACTATTTCATCTAATCTAATTGAATCATTGTCACAAGCACTTAAGCCCATAGATTTCTCATAAATACTATTGCTAATCGAATGTTTTACTTATATATAATATGCTTCTATAATAATCACACTCATAATTAAAGCTCTGATATTGTATTGTTAACATAATTATGGTCCACATGCGTCATGTCTACAACTTCTATTAGCCGGCAGCTCTCCTGTTCCAGCTGCTCTTCGATTTGATCTAGCGTGCCGCAGCTGTGGATCGTCGCATCGTCGTCCTGCTCCAGTCGCTGGACCCGCTCCGTGGCCTCCCAATGCTGCAGCGTTCTCTTGGACGGCAGGGGATAGCCCCTTTGGAGCAGCATTTTGTAGGCACTTGGACTGGTTGCATAGAGCACACAGGAATCGCGCAGATCTCGCTTTGGCCAGACGACGCGTTTGCCGCTTTGCAGTTTTTGGATTTGTGCCTTGGAGTAGATTCTAGCCAGATTGTCAAGCAGTTCATCATAGCGCTCCTTGCACTTGTCCAGTTGCTTTTGCAGCTTGTCTATCGTTGCCGCATCTTTTTCCGCGGCAAGCTTTAGTTTGAAGTTCTCGCGCCTCAGATCCGTGCTGCAAGAAATACAATTACTATGGATACTTTTTCAAGAGTTCTGTGCTACAGACTTTTCACTTTCTAGAGCTGTGAGATAGGCCTCGGCATCGACCACCACCTGCACAACTTCCTCGGCCGGCAGCTCTTCCAGATCATCCTCCTCATCCGCATCGCTGCAGATGAAATCATCCTCCAGCTGGTGCTGCTGCTCATCATATTCCGTTATAAGCGCATCCACAACTTGTTTTCGCTGTGCCACAGCCCGCGCTTGGCGCGATTTCTTCGATTCCAGCCCATGGCTAAACGCTTTCTGCTCCTCAACGTAACCGATCTCTAGGTACTCCTCCTCCGCCTCCTCCTCCTGCTTGTAATGTACGCTGGGCACCGAGTCCGGCTTTAGTTTCAATGGGCGTGGCTTGCTGTACACGCCCAGCTCGTAGGGCAAATCTCTTTCAAAGTCGTCGGCCTGGAAGTGCTTCGAACAGATCTTCTCGAGCTTGGTATTTATCTTATCCGTGCGCCGGCAGAAAAGCGCCCACTTCTCACATAGCTTGGCATCTTTTGGAAACGTAAAGTAACGATTTTTCGATTTTGGGCTCGCGCAATCTTCTACAGCGCAAAACATCTGTAGGCAAAATGAAGTTTTTTAAAATTTCAAAATTAACTTAAACGGAGCAAAATTGACGTCACGCAAAACAAAGAGTGTTGTATAATGTCCAAAGTCAACGGCAACGGTTCAGCCTTAAGCTAGTTCAATAGTACTAGTTTTTTGGGCAGGAACTAAAGTGAAATCCACTCAACTTTCTATTAAGATTAAAAAAAAAATTATAATCAAATAAAATCTTAGTAAAATATGTGTTAAACAAAAATAAAACAGTGTTTTTTACGATTAAAATTAAAATTTCTTATAGGTTCAGCTGATCAGCTTGTGAACCGGAACCAGCCAGCACTTGCAGCGCTGTGCGCAGTGTTGCAAAGCACGCGTATGTGGCACATCAAAAACATATGAAAAAAAAAAAACAACACATACAAATAAATGGGTGACGTGCCTAGTGCCAACACGGAGAATTGTTATTATTTGTAAATTGAAAAAAGGCTCAGAGCCCTGGCGAGTGGCATCAAATGCGCTAAACACCTACGAGCTAACAGGAGAGCAGCAGCAGCAGCAGCAGCAGTAAAAGCAGCAGCAGCGGCAGCAGCAGCCGTGAGCAGTCAGAGCAAGAACCAAAAAGATGGGCATAAACGTCAGCAGAAATGCCGACTTGGCGTCGAATGAATGGCTTCAGCGGTTTGTGGGGCGACAGCACATAGCCCACGACGACGAGGCCTTCTGGAATGGGCTGCTCAACTACAATATCGTAATGCCAGAGAGCAGGTGGGTTGGGCAACAACACGTCAGCAACGGGGCGGCTAATATAAAGGTTTGTCTTGCAGCCAGGATCAGCTGAGCTTGGACTCGCGCCTGGAGACACTGTGTCAATCGTTTATTGGCAATAATCTGAAGACGGGCAATTTCGGCTCGCTGATCACCGTCTTTCTGGAGAAGGCCTCGGAGCTGTTGTCGCTCTCGGATCAGGAGAGCAATATGCATGTGTGGCAAACGTTCAATGCGCTCTTCATCATACGCACTCTGATCAAGTATATAAACGAGACGGGCTCCGAGTTTCAGCTGCTGCAGCATTTCGAGGCCATGCCCAGCGCCGAGCTGCTAAAGGCCGCCGAGCAGCAACAGCAGCAAGAGGCAGCGGCCAGCATTGCCATCGAGGCTACGGAACAGGCGCCGCTGGCAGCGCTGATTGTGGATGGCGCCAAGTTCGAGACGTTTATCGATGCGCTAGTCAATCTAATTGTCGTGATACCCGTCAAAGAGTTCACCTATCATCTGCATCTCGAGTCTGTCAACACGCTGATCACGCTGCTGGCGGTGCATCTGTTTGCCCAGCAGCAGCAGCAGCCCACGGATAAGTCCATTGTCTTTCGCACCATTTACAAGTGCCAGCACGCGAATGTGCTGATGTCGGCGCTGCTGCATTTTGTGGCACGCATGGTGGAGGTGCCGCACACCATGTTCGGCTCCAGTTCGGCTGGTTCGTTTGTCTTTGGCATTGCCGAGTCGCTGTTGTCCATTTTCACGTTCCGCAAGCAACAGGATGTGCTCAAGACGAGCAATGCCACCGGCGAGGAGCTCTCGCAGCAGTTTCGCACGCACTATCCCCTGGCTAACCAGAGCCTGTTGCTCATACTGATATTGACTAATCACTGTACCGCCCAGGACAATGCCTATCGCACGAGTCTGTTCGGCTGCGCCGACTCGAAGGATTCGCCCAAGCAGGGCAGCGGCGCGGTCTCCTTTCAAATCGACTTCTCGGCTGTGTACGAGACCCTGTGCCGCATTGTGACCATCGATCAGGCGACGCTGCTGCTCTATTTGCTGCTGCATCGCAACGAGCGCTTCTACAGGTTTGTCATGCAACAGCAGGATCTGGAGCAGCTGGTCATACCCATACTGCAGACGCTGTACAATGCGCCCGACAGCAATTCACATCACATTTACATGTCGCTAATTGTTCTGCTCATACTTAGCGAGGACGAGGGCTTCAACAAGAACGTGCACACAATTGTAAGTGGAGTCGTGTCTCCCTTTGCCCTTCTCTTTAACCAAGCCTCGTCTTTCACTTGCAGCTGCTGAAGAACATCAGCTGGTATACGGAGCGCACGATATCGGAGATATCGCTGGGCGGCATTCTCATCCTGATTGTCATACGCACCATTCAGTACAATATGCTGAAGATGCGGGACAAGTATTTGCACACCAATTGCCTGGCCGCGCTGGCCAACATGTCTGGCCATTTTCGTGCCCTGCATCCGTATGTGGCACAGCGTTTGGTGTCGCTATTCGAGACGCTGGCGCGCAAGCATACACGTTTGGATGCCCAGCTGAAGGAGCCGGCCGATAGTGCGGTATTTGTGAATGTTGCAACAACGCCCGAGGACATGATGCAGGATTTGAGTGTGCTGGAAGAGGTGCTGCGCATGGTGCTGGAAATCCTAAACTCCTGCCTTACAAATCAGCTCGTCTACTGTCCCAATTTGGTTTATACGCTGCTCTACAAGCGCAGCGTCTTCGAGGGCTTCCGCAGTCATCATGCGTTCCAAGATGTCATACAAAATATCGATATGGTGCGTTCAGCTATAAACTCAGTAATACATAGCAAAGTCTTCTTAATCACACACACTTTGCAGGTGGTTGGCTTCTTCTCCTCGCGCCTGCAGCGTGTGCAGGAGCAGCGCGGCGAGCTGGGCGTCAACGAAGTGCTCGAGGTGATATCAAAGGGCGCCAGCCAATGGTCCAGCGATCGTCTGAGGGTAAGCCGGAACTCGAAACGATTTCAGTTCTATATATAACATGTGTTTATTTGCTTTCAGAAATTTCCGGATCTAAAGTTTAAGTATGTTGAGGAGGATGCGCCCGAGGAGTTCTTCATTCCATATGTCTGGACGCTCGTCTGCAAATACGGTTGCGTTCACTTCAGCTCCGAGAGCATCAAGAGCGTGACCACGGACATTGCGTGCTAATATTAGATCCTATCCACGTCTGCGCCACTTCCTCGCTTTGATATGCTTTGCTCGCCGCTGGAGCACAATTTTGTTTCTATTATTTTTCTCTATATCCAGTCTCTTTGTCCCAATCCCAGCTGTGCACACAGAGGGGGTCTATTTGCCCAACCAATTCGAATTCAAGCCAAACAAATTATAGCAAACGTTGACGTTAAAGTGAAAAGCTAACAAAAGTCCATGAACTAATGTTAGAATTTAGAACTAGGCTGCAAAGCGTAATTTGAAATAACAACAAACAAAAACAACAACAAAAAATACAAAGATCTTAAGAATGTAAAACATATTTTTTGCTACCGCTAAGTAAAGAATCATAGTTGACTAAAAAGTTAAGCTCCGAACGCCTATCAAACGATTCTACTAATCCACAAAAATAAAAAAAGTATATATATATATATATTAAAGAAAAATTGATTATATGCAAACATATTATATATACATAAATATATATATATATATATTTACATTGCGTATGTTAGTTATAATAATTATATAATATTGTATTTAGCAGTTGGTAGCTAAGGCTAAATTAAACATTAACTAAAGTTGATGACAGACCCCAGTTTTATCTGTTATTAGATAAGTTTGAGCATGTGACAAACGTTATATTGAAGCATTCTTATCTACGATAAATACCCTACCTATTTTAAAATTTCCTATAGCTTGGGGCTTTTGGTTTTTATCAGGAAGCAGAAAGGTACATTTGCACTTTGTTTTAAATTTCCTATAGCTTGGGGCTTTTTGTTTTTATCGGGAAGCAGAAAGGTACATTTGCACTCTGTGCACAGAAGGTGCAGGCTTATCTGTTTATTTAAGGGCCACTCAAGCATACAGGAAACTACTTCCAATAATGTGTGCGTCCATTTACGCAGCATTATGCATATTTGCGCTATCAGCTGTGGATTCGTCATGTTTATATTGCCATGTATTTTTCCCACTATCAACAACAACAATGCAAACAACAAAGCGGCAACTGGCAGACTCTGCAGTTTGATTGTGAAGAAGCTCAAATACTCTAACTGCAAAATGAGGTAAGGTTATAAATACTTATAGATAAAATGTGTCGAAAAGCAATGGAAAATTCCCCAGACAGACGTTACCCAACACTTGTCATAGGCAATGCTACCTTAATAACGGTATTTTAAGGGACTTCTCTTCTGCTAGCGTAAAAAGTTCATTATCTCTTCTGGCTAAAGCAAAATTCCCCGACAAGGCGTTACCCAATACTTGTCGTAGATAATGTTCGTTAATAAGGGCCTTTTTTTTCTGCCAGCGTAAAAAGTTCGTTGACTTTTGTGGCTAAAGTAAAATTCCCCCACAGGGCGTTACCCAACACTTATCGTAGATAATGTTACCTTAATAAGGGTATTTTAAGGGACTTTTTTTTCTGCCAGCGTAAAAAGTTCGTTGACTTTTGTGGCTAAAGTAAAATTCCCCAGCAGGGCGTTACCCAACACTTATCGTAGATAATGTTACCTTAATAAGGGTATTTTAGGGGACTTTTTTTTTCTGCCAGCGTAAAAAGTTCGTTGACTTTTGTGGCTAAAGTAAAATTCCCCAGCAGGGCGTTACCCAACACTTATCGTAGATAATGTTACCTAAATAAGGGTATTTTAAGGGACTTTTTTTTCTGCCAGCGTAAAAAGTTCGTTGACTTTTGTCGCTTAAGTCGTAGACACAAACCCACAAGGGGGCGGGGCGCATTGTTGTTGTTGTTGTTGTCTTATTTGTTGCACATTGTTTGTTTGTGTTTTGCAGTTTTGTGCGCGCGCTACGTGCCTTCAATAAATAAATTTCACAAACAGCAAAAGCATAAAAAATGCAAGCAACAACAAAATAAAACATTAAACACAATTGTTGCTGTTGTTGTTGTTGTTGCTGTTGTACAAGGCGGAAAATTTGTTATTGTGCATTTTCATAGGCTGGCGGTGCGCTTGTTGCATTTTAATTAATTTTTCTACATTTTTCAAATTTTGCTAGCGTGCCGCAATTGTTGTTAGTTTTCAGTTAATATGCAGGTTAAAACAGTTTATTGACTTCTGTTGCCCGCATTTGGTCTTCTTCTTCTGCTCGAGCCAATTTCAATTGGCAGCAACAAATGCGAGCGGCTTCTTGCCCAATTGTCCGCATAGAATTTGCCAGAAGCTTAGCAAAGTTCGC
This sequence comes from Drosophila littoralis, assembly GCA_018903485.1. Classification (NCBI taxonomy): domain Eukaryota; kingdom Metazoa; phylum Arthropoda; class Insecta; order Diptera; family Drosophilidae; genus Drosophila; species Drosophila littoralis. The sequence continues at coordinate 3,057,360 of JAEIGF010000124.1, read as the reverse complement.
AACCCGATTGCGAAAAGCCGCGCAAATATCGTTGCGCAGGCGCGTAAACAAAAAAAAAAACATTGAAACATTGAACAAAAGCTAAAAGCGAAGAAAAAAACAAGTGGAAACGGTTATTGAGTCTGAGCTGAGCTTGATTGGATTCGAGCTGGCGACTGGACGACTGAAACTGGGCATAAAACGTGAGCACGCCAAATATGCCCCCTCCCCCCTCCCCTCTCACCCCACCCCACCTCGACCCCACGCTTTTGTCGGCACCAAATTACAAATAATTGTGCAAAGTCCGCACCATTGTGAATCAATAAAACCAACAACAATATTATGACATAAATATTGGCAAAACAAAACGAAAACAAGAGCATAATAACTGTAAGTGTGTGTGTATATGTGTATATATACGTATGTATATATGCACATGTAATCATAAACATAATCCATGTAGACGACGCTGGCCCGCATTTTGCCGCAGCCAGTGCTGCCAGTTCCGTCAGTTATTCGCCTGTCAAAATGTATAATAGTGGGAAAACTTACACTGGCTATAACGGTTTTATAATTCCCATTTATCCAGGCTTATAACATTTGCATAAATTAAAATTATATATAGCTTTATTTTACTCACTTTTCAGCTAAATATCGATTTCCAAAAAACTAAAAGTATTTATTTATAGAGCATCACAGAAAGATGCTGATTATTTCACTTGTGTCTGGGCCAGTGCTGCCCATTTTGTTACTTTTGACCAACACATATAGGCAATGTTTCCTGAAGGAAGGGAATTTTACTGCCAGATCAAAAAGTTCGTTGAGTTTAAGCTAATAATTATTCAACGACTCGTTGCCCAACACTTGTCGTAGGTAGTGTTGCACCAATAAGGGACTTTTACTGCCAGCGTGAAAAGTTCGTTGAGTTTTGTGGCGTTACCCAACACTTGTCTATCAATAAAGGGAAGACTTTTTACTGACAGCTTAATAAGTTTTGTAATTCTTGTCACTGAGGTAAAATTAACCAACTAGACGTTACCAACACTTGTCGTAGGTCTCAATTCATCGATTTTAGTTGTCTGGCAACCTTTAACATTCCCAATTATCCTGGCTAGTCATAAAGAAAATTAAATATAGCTTTATTTAACTTAATTTCTTAAAGTAAGTATAGATTCTTATCAATATATATATATATGTATGAGCATCATCCAAGAACGACGCTGGCCTTTTGTGCCTGGGCCAGTGCTGCCAATTTTGCTGTTTTCCCATTATATTATATCCCTTCAAAACAGCCTAGTGGGAATTTCGCTAGCCGCAAGAGTCTGGCAACGCATTTGCCATCTTATAAGGCTCAGCAAAATTTAGCTTTAGCTTTAGAAATTTAGCTTTAATCAACAGCTATTTTTGTGCTCAGCCCTGTAACTTTATTTATAGCTGCCATCTATAGGTCATTGATCCAATAGTTGTAAAAAAAAAAAAAAAACTACAGTAAATACACAAATATGTCTAACTGGCCCGCAGATTGGGCTTGAAATGAGTTGCTTGGCCCGTAGCCAGGGCTTAGATAGACCCGTTTGCTGCTCTCCGGTTTGCCCTCGCTTTCGGTTTCGGTTTCGCTTGAAAAGGCTTTGTTTGGGACACGAACAAATTATGTTTATTGCCAATCGATTTAACATAAATTCGCACCTTTCAATTGTTTATGTTTATTCACACTCGCTCACGGCCCGGGGCCGGGCCTGACGCTTTGGCTAGCACAAAATTATGATCTCACGTCTGACGTCTCGTACTGGTTTACCTAGACCCAACTAGGCATCCATTGACGTGCTCCACTCATCATCATCATCATCATCATCCGCATCGTCATCATCATCATCATCATCATCATCATTGTTGTGTGACCTTTGCAGCTATTGATCTGGTTTGTTTACGAGTCGCTTGTTTGTTTGTTATAAGTTTTTTTTTTTTTTTGTTTTTTGCGAACATTCGCATGAATGGCTCGCACTTTGAGAAATAACTCGAAGCCAGGCGACTTGGGCCATTTCCAAGTGAAATCTATGAAAGTTGCACTGAGACTGGTCTCTATTATATTGTTTTTTCTTTCTTTCTTTGTCTAGCCCAGCGGCCAGCCTAGAAATGAATCAATAGTAACTTTTTTTTAAGCATGTAGGCTTTGTTTATGATCTTCAGAGTTCAGCTCAAGCTCGCTTTGAATATGCTTAGACTTAAGCTAGATTTGTTTACTTTTTGGCGGAAATACATAAAATACATGTTCTCAAGCTGAGCTCTAGCCTATGCTATTGCATATTCTGTTTATATGAATTTCAGCTTTTGTATATATTTTTTTTAAATTGCAACTGGTTTTGGCTGCCAGAAAATTCGAATGCTAGAAAATTCTATAATGCTTTGATCGATTAACTCTTTTGCCATAATCTTGGTTCTGTTTTCTACTAGACAATATTAAGACTTGGCTATAAAATACTCCAAGTTGTAGTCTTAATTCTCTCTTTTCTACCATAAAATAATTCCAGATGAAGCCTCCTTTTTTGTGCTATAAAGATAAAGCTTTTGCTGTATCCATTTAGTTTCTATTATCCTCCATTTCCTTCTGCTATAAAATAATTCCAGATTAAGTCTTGGTTGTCTCTTTTTTTAACCATAAATAATTCAAGTTTAAGTCTTGATTGTGGCCTATTTTTATTCTTCCACAAATCGCTCCCAGATAAAGGCTTGGCCCTGTCTTATTTCTGCTATAAAATACTTGAAAAAGAAGTCTTTTTTTTCAGCCATAAAATATTTTTGTAGTGTCTCATTTTCTACTTCTACGGAAATACTCCAAGATGAAGTCTTGAAGTCCTCCTAATACTATAAAATATTTCCTGATTAATTCTCTTTTTCTTACTATGAACCACTCCAAGATGAGTTCTCTTTGTTTTATACTATAAAATAAATTCAGATGAACTCTCGGCTGTGTCTTTTTCTGCTATAAAATACGCCAAGAGGAAGTCTTGGCTTTTTTTTCTGCTATAAAATACTTCCAGATGAAGTTTTTGAAGCCTCTTTTCCCCATTTTTGAGCATTTTTTAATTGGTAATAAATTTTAAAATAAATATTAAATCTTTTTAAGTATAAATAAATCAATTTAGAGCCTATTTATATGTTTACAACAAAACATAAGCAGGAGATTTTTAACAAAATAACAAAATAAATTTCGATTGGTTTTTCAGTTTTCTTCTTTTATACTTTATTTCATCATGAATATTTATCACAATAACTTAAGAGCTAGAAAAGTGTTGGACACCTTTTTTTTTTACAAGTACAATGGGGTTTGTCTAGGAATTAAGGAATGATGCATGAATTTACTTAAATATGAAAAGAAATAAACTGTATAAATATTAAAGACAATTATTGAAAGTCAGTTGCTTAATGGGTGTGCGGGTGTGCGAGTGTGTGTGTGCGAGTGTGTGTGTGTGCGAGTGTGTGTGTGTGCGAGTGTGTGTATTTTATAAGTAAATGCTGCCCTTGATTCGCTACTTGAGAGAGGACGAAAAAAAAAGCATGCGCCTTTGGCAACGCCAGCCAACCGGATACGGAAATGCCGATCAGCAGATAACTCCTAACCTTCCCAGGCCCTCTGTGCAAGCTACATGCCCTCACAGGTGGCCATGCAGGTCTTGTAGCTGGGGAAATTGTTCTCGTTGCCATCGCAGCCACCAAACTTGAATTCCACACACTTTTTCTGCTCCGGATCGTAGCGCCAACGCGGTATTAACGCCCGGCAGACGCCCTTGCGTGCCGGCATCATGCAGAACTGTTCCGGATGCGTGTTGCGACCGGTATTGGCCACATCGTCCAACGAGATGGCATCGAAGAAATCGCTAACATCATCGTACAGATCCATGGGACGCGCCTCGCTGCCGGCCAACAGCAGCACGAGCAGCACGAGCAATGCTCCTCCGATTAATCTCAATTGGCTTGGGGCACACATATTCTGGCTTTTAGCAGTTCGAACACTTTGCGACGCGCGGGGTTTGCGGTTCTTCTTCTTCTTCTTCTTTAGACAGACTTGCGTACACACTTGTTGTTGGCTCTTCACCTGGCGAGTGGCGACTGATTGCATTAGCTGCTCCGCATTTGGTTTTATACCGGGAACGTGACGTGACTCGCGGCTCGATCGCCAGCTGCGACGATGATTCGCATGGCATAGCTCGGCTTGGGCTCTTTGGCCGGCTCTTAAAGTTGGTCAAGCAAGCGAACGGCGTTGCCAGATCAGCCGAATAAGTATTGGAAATTATTGAAATATCTTTTTACCGTTTTCTTCGTATGTGCTGCTCCTTTTGCACTTTTTTTTTTAGCTAAAATAATTGAACATGTTAGTGGAAAGTTGAATTTGTATAACAAAACTTTTTACAATTTGATGGCAAGGCAAGTTTGTGGCTGTCAAGCAAATCCATAGTAAATATTCTTTACGGACTTGCAGCCGGCTTCTGTCTGTGCAAGCTTCTGTCACAGTCTCCCAGATAAGTACGAACCACTTGCTGCGCTCAAAGTATTGCCTGGATAATAAAATAAACAATTTTAGTGCTGTTGACTCATTTGAGAATTGTCTGTCCGTCTGACTGTCTATCTTTTGGCCAGGGCAGCGCATGAGGAACGTGCCGCGGCGAGACGCCAGCTGAGCTGCGGCAGCAGAGCAGCAGCAGAGCAGCAGCAGCAGAGAAGCAGCAGCAGAAAGCAACAGTCAGCGCCCGGTGGCATTAATTTGTGCAATTGCCTCGACTGCTCACTCAAGGTAACGCACACGCTGCAGGAGGCAGGGCTGAGGGTGGGTGGGGGTGGCAGCATAGAGGAGAGTCGCAGTTGCGTCTACGTTTGCTTTTGTGGCCATGATAAAAATTGCATGAGCTTGCACTTGGCATTTTATGCTGGGCTGCAGCAGCGGCGGCAGCAGCACTTGGCCCGTTGCTGCAGACGTTCCCAAGTTGCAGTCAAATTTTCATTTTTCCGCTCACGTATTTCGATTAAATTCTCATTTTGGTCATAATTTTGCCGTTTTTACGTTTGCCTTGGCATTAAATTGCAACTTTTCCAACACCGCCATCATACGCTCTCTCGCTCGCACTCGCACTCGCACTCTCTCTCTCTCTCTCGCCCATCTCTTCTTCTCTTTGGGGCACTTGAGAGTTGGGCGGCGTTGTTTATGTGCGTATTGAAATCATCAAGTTGGCCGAAAGTACATTTGGTAAATTAAAAGTTTTCTAGCCTGTTAACTTGGCTAATACGCGCTTGACACCCAGCGGCTGGGTATTTGCTGCACTCGTTCGATTGTTGCCACTTATTGTTGTTGTTGCCACACATACATAAATCAATTTGGCTTGCGCGACATTTCTCGCCGGTTAGTTGGCAAGTTTTATGATTGCCGCATAAATCCGTTAACAAAGCCCAAAGCACCTGATACCCACTGTGGTGCGGCGGCAACGGCGGCAGCCACTGTTTGGGCTAATTTTCCTTGGCACGCACACATTGGCACGTCACATTGGCAAATTCCCCATGAGCATTGAACAGTTGGCAGGAGCAGCATACAGAAGCAGCAACTGGAACGGCAGCGGGAGCGGGAGCTGGAACTGAAGCTGGAGCTGGAGCTGGAGCTGGAGCAGTCGCTGCTAAAGCTTAGCAATAAAGTTTTGTTATGTGCGCGTAATAAATTGAAAAATAGTGCGCGCAACAGCACAGCTGCACACACACACACACTTACATCTATACACAGTCGTGCTCAACTGTTGCGCATCTGCTGACACTGCCTTAGCCGTGGCACATGCAAATGCAGGCAAACGCATCTGACATAATTGTAATCGAACTCTTTCTTTTTTTGCTGCTGCCCAAGAGTATGCAAAAATTTGAAGCGCTTACAAATGCGGCAGCTGATTTGCTGTATTTACTTTCAGGCTGCAACTTAAAATAACACACATTATTGTTTTTATCTTATGAGGACTCAGCGATTACAAGCTCAGCTGGGCTGTGTGTGGGCAGCGCAATTGATCGGATAAACGCACTGGCAGAGAGCAATTATCCGGAGAGCGGATGCTTCGAGCATAAAAGATAATTTATTCATTCACCGTTGATCCCATTGCAGTGCAGGTAGAATGCAGACGCAACAGAGAGCGAACTGAATGAATGAGCGGGAGAGTAATATGCTTTTGATCCCGTTATCTTTCTAGAATGCGCTTACACAAGAAGAGCGCATTGCGAATGGTGTGAAGCGCGGGAGTTTTAATTGTTGTATGCTCAGACAGTTGTTGTTGTATTAGTGTGAGCGGCGGGTTAGCGTAGGAGCTAGCCTAATAAGGCAATTTAGTCAGTGCGCGTCTGTCCTGTCGATCGGTTAAGACCGCTGCGCGTGTGCATAAAGTCGTTTGCTAACAGGGTTAAATTAATTAATTAATTTGAGTGTGTCTAATGTGTTTAGTTTGTATGTGTGTCTATGCTAACCAGCCAAATTAAATGTATATCTATGAATCAATTAAGTGCGACTGGCGCAATTTTTGGTGGGCAGCTTTTTCCTTGGAGCAAATGTTGCGCGCAATTTACATACATACAGAGCGAGAGAGAGAGAGAGAGAGAGAGAGAAAAAAGTGCATTGTAAAGCTTCACTCAAATTGGTAAGCGTGCTTTTGCATATATGTATTTGTATGTATATATTTATTTACATTAATTGAGTAGAATACCGTTAGGTTTTTATCTCCCCTGTTATACCCTTACAAAGGGTATTACAATTTTGTTGCAAACTTGAAATGAAAAGTTGCCAAATTGGTTTTATACCAAATACGAATATATTAAAATAACAAGAGAGTGTAAGCTACGCAATAAACCAGCTACAGGTGCACAGCAAAAATGTTTTACGCCTCTCATGTAGGCAAAATGCAAAGCCAATAAAATCACACAAAGTTACACGGAATAATTTGAACGCCGCAATGTAATTAAATTACTTAGCCCGAGCGCACGGCGAGCACAAAATGCAGTGTGCAAATCCCTTTTAAAAGGCCATAAATGCACAATATCAGCGTTCGTGCCGGGGCGAGTATTTGTGTGCCCCTCCCCGCTACGCCACCACGCCCCCTTTCATGGACCGCTGGGCATATTTCCAGGCAAAGCCACCGCAATAACCGCTGTCAATATGCGGATTAACGCATCAATTACATGACCAGGCACGGTCCGCAGTTGCGGGCCTCGAGCAGGATATTGTGTTTATTAAATTGACGCGCGAGCGCGCGCGCGTATGTATGTGTGTGCGTGCGTGTGTGTTTGTGTTCAAAAAAAAAAAAAAAAATACAAAATAATGCAGACTGTTGCATGCGTGGCGCGTCAGCCGGCAAAAATGTCATTTGCGCAATAATTTAATTAATTGCAAAATGCAAAATGTGCAATCAGGCTGCCAGAGCGCTGCCCCGAAGAAAATTTCAATAAAACAATCTGAATTCCATTTCGGGCAGCTGACGTTGGGCCCTAAGCCCATTTACATTTATGATGCGTTTGGGGCTACGAAAGGAGCAGAAGCCCCACTTATAGTCAGGTCAGTGGCAACTAAATTAATTCGATAATTGACTTCCACTCTTTTGACTGCTCGTCCGGTCGGTTACACGTTATTTTTTTCGTTTTTTCGTTTATTTTTTTTTTTGGGGTTCTTGCCATTTCCCTGAGCTGGCTTTGTCGCCCGGGCTTCCACCCGGTTCCGTGCCATGGCCATCTACGGTTTGGCTCGTTTATTTTTTATGTGTGCGATGCCGCACAGAAAAACATAAAAACGTCTGTTGCGTGTTGCATATGGAAAATTGCCAAAAGGCGGGGGGCAGGGGCAGGGGCAAGCACTTCAAGCAGCGGCGAGTGCCCCAAAAGAAGTTGCAAAAGGAAATGTAGCAAGTCGTAATGGTCCTGACAGCGCCCAAACACAGGCATAAAAAAATACAAGAAAAAAAAAGCTGAAATTCTGTTGCCCGTCCGCCTGGGATTTTTAATAGTTGTGCAAGTGCATGTGATTGCTTTATGGGATTTGGATGAACTTGGCGGCACGTGCCGCTTGGCATTTAGTTAATTATCGCAAATTAGCCAGCCATTGCGGCACAAATTGATTGCCTGCCTGCTTAAGTATTCCAATTTGGCATGAAAAACATTAATTGCAAAGTACTTTAAATAGTTACCAAAGTCGAAGATTGCCTGCGGATATTGGTAGAATATTTTGCAAGGCATGTCGAAAGAACAGCAGGTGAATGCAGGAAGATTTGCTGAGGAAGAATGAGGAAAGAATGTTACAATAATGCCAGAAGAATGCCACAAGAGGGCTGAAAGAATGGCAAACGAAATTTCTGTAGAAATCGGAAAGAATATTAGAGCAAATATAATGCTAGAAGTATTCCAGAAGAATGTCTGAGAGAATTCGAAAGAATCCTTTTTGGGATATGGTGCGAGAAGAACTCTATAAGAGTTTCAGAGGAATACCAGGAATAGAATGACTTCTGCAAAATATCAAAAAATTAAACAGTAGATGTTTAGAAGAAACTCAGAAGAATGCCAGAAGAATTGTATAAGTATTTCTGACAAATGCCAGAAGAATTTGAAGAAATACAGATGAAATTCAGAAGATTGCCTGAAGAATTTCAGATAAGAGAATTTCTGACATATGCCGGAAGAATTACAGAAGATACGTAGAAGAAATACAAAAGAGACCCAGAAGAATAATCGAAGAATTTATGAAAAAAAATTCCAGAAGAATCACAAAAAGCAGGAGAAGAAAGAAGAAACCCCAGAAGAGAGATCGAAGTATGTCAAGAGAATGGTAGAAGAATTTCTGAAAAATGGAAGAAAACAAATTATAAAAGTTATCTAATAGAAACATGGAAGAAATCAAGTAGAACGAAGAAACCCTGAAGAATGCTAGAGGAACGCAACAGAATCTTAAATTAAGCTCAAATGAATTCTGAGAGAATTCAAAATTGTAATTTGAGTGCTTAAAAATGAATGATTGAATCTAAATTCAGTTTGTCGTTTACATTTGCGGAAAATGAAATTTCTTGGCTTTGTTCGGCTTTGGGAATGCACTCGGCGGCACTCAGCTCTCAGTTCTCAGTTCTCGGTGCGCTGCGCAGAGTTCTCAAATTCTCGATAGATGCAGATACGTTTGCCAGGTCTCATGTTTATTTAATTTGATCAATTGGCGCAGCGTGTCACATAAATTTGTCCATTTTAAAAATGCACAAAAGGCACTAAATTTGTCGGTTGTTTGCCAAGGCAGTCGGCAGTCGGCAGTCGCCACTAGACGACACTTGTGTACTCCGAAGGGGGGTGGGGGGGGTGCTAGCTCCTTGACCTGGCCACGTAGCACATACGTCTCAACACCTTGGCAAATGAAAAGAAATTGCCGACATCGATAGGTATTGTATGGAATGCAGCTGCCCAAACGGGCAGCTTTTCTCTTTTATATTTCTCAACCTTATATGTATATTTTTTTTTGTTTTTCTTATATGCAACAATTTCCCTGTTGTGCGCTTGCGGCACGTGAGCGGCATCCACATGCTGGGCCACAGCCTTCAACTGACAACATACTTCAATGCAATTGCATTTAAATCAGTTGGTTGTGTGTGGGACAAGTGTCGAGAGAGTGGAAGGGCGGAAGGGTGTGGGGGGAGAAGCAAAGGAGTGTGCGTGTGTGTGTGTGTGTGTGTGTGTGAGAGTTGAAGTCCTCTCGTGTGTTGGCGCCGTTTGCGCTGCGCTCATAAATTATGCAAAATTTTTTGGAGTCAACAGCACATAGTGCACATGTGTGTGTGCTGGTGTGTGTGTGTGTGTGTGTGTGTGTGTGTGTGTGTGTGGCGTATGCTCCATTTGTTCATTTCGAGACCAATAAAATGAAACATTTCTAAGTAGTAAATATGCAACCCATCGACATTTTGTGCCCGTGTGTTGTCTGCGTCTGCGGCTCGTAAACTGTCCGAGGCATTTGCAACAAGAACCAAACACCCATTTGGCTGCCCAGTAATTTTCCATTTTCCATTTTTCGTTTTCCATTTTCCATTTTCTATTGCGCTTAATGAATTGCTTGTGTGCGGCTTGAAGCGGCCCTCAAAGCATTTTGAATATGCATAAGCAGAACACTTGGCCAATGCGTTTAACTAAGTTTACAATATTTTTGAACATTTTTTCTTACACTTTTTGGTGTTGTTCATTTTAAAAATGATTTTTTTGTTGTATTTTTTTTTTTTTGGAATTTTTCCCAACGCCCGCAGCTGAAAGTGCAACACAAAAGTTTTTGTTTGGCTGTAACATAATATTTTACTCAAAGCGCACAAGAATATAAAAAATATGTTTTGGACGCAGCCCAAAAAAAAAAAAAAACAAACAGAAGCGCAATAGATAGTCAGAGAGAGGGAGAGGTGGAGAGGGAGGGAGAGGGGGAGAGGCGAGGCGAGGGGGGATAGCTGCTGAAGTAAGAATAGAAAAAACAAACGAAATGGCTCGTGCCATGTCATGTTTTTTGATGCACGCCCGCGCTGCCAACGGTCCGGTATGAAGTATCCTGTTTCCCAAGTATCCTTTTTCATTTTGTCATGTCGCTCTGTGTTTTTTTTCCCGTGCATCGCAGCGCACAGCCTCCTCCGCCTCCACAGCCTCCACCGCCTCCGCCTCCGCCGGACAAGGCAAAAGTATTGAGGCATAAGTAAAAATTGCTGTACCATTTGCTCAAAAACTGCTGCCCGAGTCGTCGATGTGGAAACAGCAGCAGCAACTGCAGCCAAATGAACGCCGCAGCTTTAAGTTAAGACAATGGCCCGAAAGAAGAGGAATAAATATGTTGGTGGCATGCCACAGTGTGTGGCACGTGTAAATCAACTTAGCGGAGTGATCAAAGTAATTAACAAAATTGAACATGAAAGTTGCTTTAGATATTTCTGTTATTACAATAATTATAATTAATTAATAGTATAGATTTTTATCTATTCTTATTATAATGTACTCATTGAAAAGGTGTAAAAAGGGTATATTGGTTTTGTGCAAAGGTATGTAACAGGCAGAAGGAAGCATTCCCGAGTCCATTAAATATATATCTATTCTTGGTACTTAAATCTAAAAGAAGGCACGTTCGGGAATTAAGTCTTTGTATAAATGCACTTCAAGTTCTTCGTCTTGTTTTTGTTTTATTTGTTTCTTTTACATATATAAGGTCTCTATATAATATGCAGACTCCATCTTTCTACCGAGAGAGGCGATGTTAAGTAAGCGAGTGAATGGGGCTCGTGGCTTGAAGTCCTTTTCCAAATCAAGTTAAGTTTATTCCCATTTAAAGTGAAGGCGAAACTTATAGTTTTTCTTCTACATATATTCCAATTATGATCTTTCCTTTATGCTCAAAGGCTTGATTGTCCTTGGGCCTCGGGTGTGTGTTTTTTGGGGCTGGCAATCTATTTAATTTGGCTAGCTTTGTTTGGCTGGATTGGCGCTTCAGTCAAGCCGCAAAACTTTTAATCAAGCCGCTAATTACATTAGTTTTAACTGTGGTTCACTGCGAAAGCGGTTGCACGAGAGATACTTCTTGTTGTTGTTGGCAGCACATTTGATAATATTCAATTATTTCGAGGCGTGCATTGTGCTGACTTTGGCATTGATACACACGCACGCACACACACACACGCACACACGTGCACGCACACATGCAGACAAACAGACAGCCAGGCGGAAATAGGAAATGTTATTGTCGTTGCGCATACGCCCCCATGGCCGCGTCCCCAACCAGCTCCATTTGCTTGCTGGGCAAAAGTTTTGGCATAAAACAAAAATGTGATTTACATGGGGAAACGCAGCTAACAATGCGACTGCGTGTGTGTGTGTGTGTGTGTTGTGTATTGGCAACAAAGAACATTTCATGTTAAACAGCTGGCAGCGGCTGTCGGAAGCCGCCGCCGTGCAAAAACTTGCACACAATGCCACATGGATGCTGCACTCGACTCACGACTCTTTGCCTCTTATCAGAGGCTGTCAAAAGTTGCTGCCCCCCCTTCTGCACCACATTCAGACAACGACAACCTGTTGCCAAGTTAATGAAAACTCAATCGCAGGCAGTTGGCGCAAAACTTTTCAATTGAATTCGTTTTGCTGTCGGCTTTGTATATACATATATATATGTGTAAATATATATTTTGTAAGTTAATTTAAATTCGTCTCAGCTCGTGAGCATGATCTTTCTACAGTTCTGGTGGACCCTAATGGTGCTTACAGGCACCACCAATACCCTGGCACCGCAGGCGGAGCCGCAAGCGGGCAGCGAACAATTGCGCAGCTTTCACAATTCGGTGAACGAAGCGCATGAGCAGCTGCACGAGATTCGCTCCAATTATG